>VWZU01010241.1:289443-316112 GCA_013397095.1 Sterrhoptilus dennistouni
TGCGCCGGGGGGATGGAGTTGCTGCGGCCGCGGGGCTCCTCGGGGGGCAACCAGCCGCCGGCGCCGCCGCTGTTACGGGCGTAGGGGAGCACCATGGCGGCGCCGGGGCGAGGGCTCAGCCCCGGGCTGGGCGCGAGGTCCTGCCAAGGGGGAGACAAAGCGGGGAGTTATTTGGGACACGGAAAGCAGTTTAGGGCTCCGGCCCCTCTCCGCACCCCCAGGAACCACGGTCTGGGGGGGCTCCGGAACTGTGCCGGGGTGCCTGCGGGCTGGCTCCAGATGGCTAAGCCCATTAGGGGCCATAATTGCATTGCAAGGCCGAGGAAGGAGGCATTCGTCTCCGGCGGGAGGCAGCCCCTGCAGCCGGCAAGATCCGGGTGAGCGCCTTAAGGCACTATTCCACAGTTGTCCCAGGCCGTGGCGGTAGCTGCCGCTTCTCTGAGAAGCTCCAAGCAGAAATTGATGGCCCCTAGGTGCGGAGGAAGGACAGCCAGTGAGAGAGATGCAAACCCCATAGCTGGGCTCCTCGGCACAGGCTGAGTCCAGCCGGTGTCCATGGGGAGACGTGATGGGAGGTCATGGTCCTGGAAACGCAACCCGGAGCGCAGCGACCTGCGGGGATAGGGGTGGGGATGGAGTGGGAGTGCTTGCACTCTGGCTCTGCCGAGCATCCCCTGCCACTGCAGAGCAGCGTGACCAGTGGTCCCCAGTGCGACGATGGAGGATGTCACTCTCCGGGCCAACCTCCCGGCCCCCCAGACCCCTGGGTGCAGGAGACACTCACCTCATGTCCAGGCAGAGCGGCTGCCAGCCCGGCAGACATAGTTCTCGGCTTGTGGCTCCCGCTGCGCCCCGGCCACTGCGGGGCATCTTCCCACTGGTTGTGGATGGGAATCCTCTGCCGGGCTGTGCCACCGTGGCTGGTGGGAGGGAAAGAAGGACTGGGAGCACGGTGGCAGCCGCCAATCCTGCTCCAGCGGCAGAAGGTCACCCGTTAATCTGTCTCAATGACAGGCACAATTACCTTGAGACGATTTAATCAGAAGGAGCAGGTGCCCCAGTGCCTGGGGGAAGGAGCAGGAGGGGTTTCCCAGCGGATTTCCCTGCTCTTGCCCTTGGGATGATGCTCCCTGTCTGCTCTTAGGAATGGGATGGTCAGCAAGGGCTGGAAAACATCCCCTTTCTTTCTGCCTGGTCTGTGCTTCCACGTTGAACTCGGTCTGTGTTCATCGCCCCCTCCTTGTGGGAGCTCCCTGCAAAGTTCCTCCTGACAGTCACCAGGGCTGGACCCTGGGACCAGCAGGACTTAGTAATTTCCAGTCTGGCTCCCAATACAGATAAAAAAGACAGCGGATGAAGGAGAGATTAGTCGCTAATCTCCCAGGGAAGATGAATCTGCAAGCTGGACTCTGAGGAGGGAATGCACGTGGGGGAGGATGGGAGCCGAGTGCCAGCACAAACTTAGGATTTTCCTGATGCTTCTTATCATAATTTTAATAGAATCCCAGAACAGTTTAGGTTGGAACGGGCCTTGAAGATCAGTCCAGCTCCAACCCCCTGCCGCCGGAACACCTTCCACTGGACCAAGCTGATGTAACATGGGTTTTCCCCAGCTTTGTGTTTGCATCAGGGTGTCTCCTATCAGACACAAGCACCGCGAATCTCGTCTGCTGGTGAAGTGCTGGGTGATCCATGCCCACCTGCGAGAAGCAGGGCCCATCTGCAACCTGCTTCCTCCCTCAGACATCCCCATTCTCAACGCAGTTCTCAAAGGCTCCTTTGCATATTTAATTAATGACCGAATTAGGGTCAAGGCCTCCAACCGAGGCACTGACTCCTGAGAAAAGCCTGATGCCGGCTCTCTGCTGCCTGCATCTTGTGCTGGGGTACCAGCCGTGTCCCATGGAGGCTGGAGCTGCTGCTGCCGAGAGTCGCTTTCCCTGCCAAGGCTCTCGCTCCGCGGTGACCAAGGCTCGGAAGATTCGCATGCTTTGGCTTAACCCTCCCGGGCACGGCGAGGCACCGGCGGGACCCAGCCCGGAGTTACCGTGGGGATGCACCCGGCTTTTCCTGCTATGCCGGGCTCTCCTTTTAGCGTGGAAAAACCAACAACAGCTGAAAAACGACCGTGGCCACACCCCGGCGTTGGAGGAACAGGCTTGAATTCG
The DNA here is from genome assembly GCA_013397095.1 of Sterrhoptilus dennistouni. Taxonomy (NCBI): domain Eukaryota; kingdom Metazoa; phylum Chordata; class Aves; order Passeriformes; family Zosteropidae; genus Sterrhoptilus; species Sterrhoptilus dennistouni. The sequence continues at coordinate 291,612 of VWZU01010241.1, forward strand.
CCCCCCCGGGCGGCAGACGCTGTCGGCGGCCGGGCGGACGCTGCTCCACAAGCGTTAATGCCCGCCGCCGCCGCTTAGGGCGGCTAATCTGGGCCCAGAGGTTAGCGGGGTGGCGACAGCATGGCCGGGGGCTGGTGGGCAAAGGCGCAGGGTGGGGGGATGCTGCTGGCTCTCCTCGGATGGATCAGCTCCTGCGTCACCACCTTCGTGCCACTCTGGAAGAACCTCAATCTGGACCTGAACGAGCTGGAGGTCTGGAACATGGGGCTCTGGCAGGTCTGCATCACCCAGGAGGAGGGGGTGGTTGAATGCCAAGCTCACGGATCCTTCCTGGCGCTGCCTCCTGAGCTGCGCATCTCTCGCCTCCTGATGTGCCTCTCCAACGGGCTGGGGCTGCTGGGCTGTCTCCTTGCTGCCCTGGGGCTGGAGAGCTGGAGACTCTGCGAGGACAAACCTGGGCGAAAGCGGCAGCTCCTGCTTGGTGGGGGCGTGATGCTTGGCATGGCAGGGATCACCACCCTGGTGCCAGTCTCCTGGGTTGCCTACAACACCGTCCTCGACTTCTGGGACGAGACTGTCCCCGACATCGTCCCCAGGTGGGAGTTTGGGGAGGCCACCTTCCTGGGGTGGTTTGCTGGAGCCTTCCTTGCCGCTGGTGGGCTGCTCCTTGCCTGCAGCGCACGCTCCACGACGACCGCAACGCCGCTGCCCCCTGCCTGCCGCCGGGCCCCTGCTGCACAAGGTCTGGCTGGGGGCCAGCACCTGCACCCCAAAAATGCAGACTTGGTCATCTAGGGCCTCAGGGTGCTGTGCCCAGTGCACCTCGTGGCTCTGCCCCTGGCAGGGAGGGCTCCTGCTTGTTTCACAGGATGATTTGCTAATTGCTACGGCAGCTCTGCAGGTTTCTCTCCTTCCTCTGCATGTCTGCTTCACTTTTTCTCTGTTAAGGAGCAACAGATTTCCCCACAGCACACACCAAGCAAGTGTGGGAAGGCAGCAAGCAGCAGGCAACACTTCATACTGCTGATGACACCGTGGTACCATCACTGATGGGTGACACTGTGTTGGCATCCATGGCGAGTCCCCCATAGCCAAGTCTGTCATGGCTAATGCTGAGTGCCGGTGCAGTAGCTTTTTCCTTGCATGTCTGTGTCGCTCTGATGTACTTGCAATAAATTATCATGTCCATTGAGAGTGTGTCTGTGCTCTGAACATACAGCTGTGTCTTGCAGAAGTGGGATTCAGAGTGGAAGTTGCAAGGGGCAGCACTGCTGCTGCATCTATGGGGAAGTCTGTCCAGAAAAGACTGGAGGAAAAGAGAGAAAAATGGAAAACAAGGGGGAAGGAGAAAAATGAGAGACAAAGCAGCACCAAGTTCTACTTCTGCTGCAAAGGTGGGATGGCAGTGACCGCGTGCCCTGCAGGAGCCTCATCTTCTCATGGCTAACATGATAAAGCTAAGTGCCACGGACCTTTGTGTCAAAATTTCCTTGACTGCATCATTTACCTGTGCACAAGAGGCAAGAAAGGGTTTTTGCTGATCTCAACTGTTCTTTCCACATTTTCCTGATTCAGCTGTAAAAATAAAGGCTGATTACACACCTCTGTGAGCAAGAGCATGGACCATCAGGCTGGATTAGTACCCGGAGTCCTGACAGGGGCCTGCCTGCTGCTACGGCACTGGTTGAAAACTGAGTTCACCGCTGGTTTAATCCTTGCAGGCTCAAAGCCGTGGGCGCGTGACCATCTCAAGGAAGGCCCAGCCGTAAGTGGCATTCCTGGGGGAAGCAAAGTCCACTCCCTCTAAGTCCCATTTTGAAACCTGCACTTTGCTCAGTTGGAGGAGAGAAAGGAGCGGGTGGGCAAGGAAAGGGAACAGTGATGATCCCTGGGAGTTCTGATGCTGCAGGACTGGAGACAAAGTTGGTGGTGCTGAGTGAAGTAGGAGAGGCAGGTGCTCAGTTCTTCTGAAAAACAATCAAACAGGTAGAACAGAGGGGGCAGTGTTCCTGATCATTACCATCCAAAGAACTGCACCCCCTGCCAGCTGCCCTTGGAGGGCTGACCCAACTCAGGGAGCACAGAGAGGCTGTTTTGGCTGTAACTCCCTTGGGAAATGGGAGGACAGGACAGTGAGCAAAGGCTTCCAGCCTGGGAACACTCCTACTGTCCAGCCCAGTCCAAATACCATGATGTCCCTGGCACCACTGTACTCCTGACACTCTTCGTTGGTTCCTTAAAGCAGGCTTTGGGCATGGGCTGGGCATTTCAGCTTCTGGCAGCAACACAAATAACAGGGCAAAGCCACTGTTGCACAAGTCAGAACAAATGGGCTCTCGTCTTCCCAAACCACATCCTACTGCTTGTAAGTGCACAAAAGCTGCCTGGCAATGCCAGGTGTTGGCTGGGATGAGGAAGTGTGCCACAGGGTGGGTGATGGCCTGTGGGCTCTATTCAAGAGCTCCATGTTTCCACTCATTGAAGGTCAAGCATCCCAAACAGTGACTTGAAGGCCTCATCCCACATAAAACAAGGGGGGGAACAAGCTGAAAAAGCAGCACTCTGGTCCCTGAGGTCGCTGCTAGGACATTGGCATTGTGCCTGTGGATAATGGCAGTTCTACCTCCTCATAAAGTCACCAGGAGACTGCAAGATCCTCCCACAGGAGCACTTTATTCTTAAGTACTGGGGAAACACCGCCTGGCATGATAGTGGAACCATCCTAAAGCAGCTCTGCTAATGACAACACATTTTGTACAGGAGAAACCTTTAGGCAAAACGCCTAGAGTGACATAAAGACATGGAAGGAGCTTTTTCATTCTAACATAGAACAAATGCTTTTATTGCACTGCTAGAAAACTCTGCATAGTTCCAAAAAACAGGATCCCCCTCCACTGACTCAGAACTTTTGGCTTACAACTGCTGCAGCTCAAATGCAAGCACAGGGCAACTGCAAAAGGAAATGCCAACAGGGCACTTCATTAACTAAGTCAACACAAACACCCACCACCAACACAATGGGCCGATCTGAGCCCTCACAGTTGTCATTGACAGCAATCCAGCCCTGACCAACCACCCCAGGGGAGAAGTAAGTTTGCCTTCTGGCCACGAGGGGAATATCCTTTGGGGTGATGTGATTGCCCTGAGCCAGTTAGCTCCTGCCAGGCACAAACTCACAGCCCCGTCCTGGCTCCTCACTGCCAGGATTTGCCTGTGCCTCTCCAAGGAAGGCTCCTGCATGGTTTCTGGTGCCAGCTGGAATATGAAAGGCAAAAGCCTGCTTGACTTGACCAGAATATGCAGCTGTGTGCATGACTCCCCATGCGACAGTGTGTGAGCCACTGCTCCTTGCTGCCTCCTCCTCACTCAGCTCAGGCTCCTGTGAGCAGGAGTCTGGCTAGATTGGAGCATGCAACCCCTGGCAGTGACCATTCAGGGAGCTGTGAAAGTGCCCGACAGCCCAGCCACAGTGTGCAGTGCTGAACAGAGTTGGGGCTCCTGTGCCATCAGGGGCCCAGGGGCTGCATCTAGAAGGTTGCCAGGACAGAAGAACTTCTGGAGCCTGGTTGGGCCCCATGGTGCTGCTGGGGCCTTGCGCCTTGCACTGTAACAGTAGTCCAGGTCCTTTGTTACTGCCTTACGTTCTGCCTCAGAAGTGCAATACTGCTTTTTATCTGCTCATATTTACAAAGAACACAGCTTGGAATCCAAACCACCCCCTGTCCTCCCCCACTCCAGTACTACCCGACGGAGGCCCCAGGCAGGCTGGCAGTGTGGCACTGTGGCATGGCCAGCGGCCTACTTCACGGTCACGGTTGAGGCCCCATGAATGGACTCCATCACAGCTGCAAAGCGGCTGCACAGGTCATAAGGGGAGTTGGGTCGGATCTTCGGGGGCTCTTTCAGCACAATGACCTCAGTGGAGCCATCGAGCAGTCGGGGCAGCAGCTCACTCAGCTTCATCTGCAGCTTTGCTGTCAGGGGAAAAGGAGGAAACAGTCAGTGGCAGCAAATGGCAGAGGGCTCCAGGCCCTGAGTTAAGGAGCTGTGATGCCTTTTGCAGACTCCTCTCCCTGTGCTGAGAGCTGCCCAGCCCATCACCAGCAATAAGCAGTGGCTGCTGGCGCAGAGAAGGCCTTGCACCAGCTGCCACCAGCTCAAGTCCTGCCTACCCAGGCCTCTGTGAGAGAAGCTCCACTGCCACCTGGCTGCCTGAGGACAGGGCCAGGTCCACTGAGACACGGTGCTGCTGAACTAGCTGTCAGGTGAAGAATAACTTGCATGCTTCAGGGTGACACTCAAATATTGACTGTGCAATTGAGGGAAACGGAGCCTTCACGTCCTGTACCCCCTCAGACAAGCCAGTTCAGCCCATGATGAGCTGGTACTGTCCCCTCCTGGTGCAGGTCTGTGCCCAGACGCCACTGGAGTGCACGATACAGCACAGCCACTGATGAAGAGCAGGCAACATCTGAGCCAGCTCATGCAACCCGGGAGGGGTGAGCACTCAGCTTCTGGTTCTTTACAACCTTCTGTTGTAAGCAAAGGCTGTCATATCCAGCCCAGGAACTGGGATAAATTTATCCAGTATTAATTTTTACAACTGTATTTTGAGAATAAACCTCTGTGTTTTTGCATAATTTTCTTCCATCAAGTTTACCCTCTGTTAGTGATAAAAACTCTGCAGGGACTCTCCAGACCTTCATGCACAGGTCGAGGCAAGTCAGGACCAATTTGTCTGAAGAGAAATGACCTAAGAGGAGTCACTGAGGCTGATTCCAGAAGAAAATACAGAACAAGAACAGCTGCCCAGAACCATCATTCAGCTCTACAATGACAAACTCCTCTTCAGAAGGAAAAGATGCCCCAAATCTGCTCCCCCATTCCATCTTGCATAACCTTGGCCTCTGATAACACCTGCTCCTCCCTCCTGAAGAGGAGCATGCCATGCCACCAAGTATGTCTCCATTCACCTGCCATTCCTGGGTACCTTCAGTCAGGAAGAAACCCTAAGAGAAGACCCAAGCCCCTCAAGGGAACTCTAAGCCCTTCTTGGGTCATTAACTGTCTCATTTTAGAGATGAGGGACCCTTCTGCAGCTTGTTTTAGTGCAAAAGATTAATTTCTTCTCTAACAAGATTTAATGGGTGATTCAAATGCATTTCTCCTCCCACAATTAGAAGGGCATTGATGGGCTGTAGTGCAGACACCAGGAATTTAATTTTAGATGGTCCTTTAATTCTTTCCCAGTTCAGATCCAGATACTACCCTGCCCATGAACAGCAGCCATTTCCTACCATCCATGTCTTCTCGTCCCAAATAGGAGCACCAGCGGTTTCTCATGACCTCGATGGCATCCAGGTCCTCTTTGGAGATCTCAAAGTTGTTCATGAGATGCATGCAGGGGATGATCAGCTCATTCAGGAGGCTCACACCCTCTGACACATGAGCTTCTTCGCAGCTGACAAAAAGAGAAGCTGCCACCTCGTTCAGTTTCTGGAGGTGGAAGGAGAATTGGGGACAGACTTGTAAAGAACAAGCATGGAGCATGGATATAACCATCCAGGAAAGGCCCAGCTTGGGCCCTACACTGGCAGCCACGCAGAGAATAAGGACTAACAGCATCAGGTTCTGGTGGAAAAGTCACTTTCAGTTATGGGAAACACACCATAGAAAACAAACTTGAAAATTTATATATTCATACACACACATGCAATTTACTGTATCTGTATACAGAGAGCATACAGCTTATTTACACTTCTGCTTTGAGGATGGCAAGATCCAGATCTGCCTAGATTCTCTGAAACCTATGTGGCATGTTCTTTAATAATCATAATAATATGATTATTAGTAGCTTTCCATTTTGTTGCTGGTACTTGGCCAGGGGCAGAATCATGTCAATAGACATAACAGAAACAGTTATACTGGTCTTGGCTACCATGGTGCCTCAGCTGCTCCCTCCCCTCCTCTCCAAAAGTGAGTGCTGAGCTGCTCAATACAAACCAGGAGACACTTCCTTCTGTACAGGGCGATCAGTGACTCGCTCACGCCTCGGTTGGTTCCCTTCAGCAGCAGTTTGGTGTTGCTTTGGTAGGCGTAGACCAGGTAGGTGAGTGACTCTTGGTACCTGGAAGAAGAGGGTCATCTCTGCAGCCCTCGGGCTCTGCCAGGGCCATGACTACAGCCATTGCCTTGGCTCAGCTCAGGAAACCTTTCCTGCTGGGCCTGGCTGGAACAGCATCAGGCCCAATGGGAAAAGCTGTATTTCTTTGCCAAAGCACAAATGAACAGATGGCCCACGCCAAGCCTTCCTGCTCCTTTTTGCCCAGAGTGCCAAACAAGTGTCTGGGCAGAGCCCCTTAAAACCAAGTTCATGTGCAATGTGTTTGTTCCATGTTAATTTTCTGTACTGCTCCAGGAACTGCACTATGAGAGGACACCCCAAGAAGGGCAGAAGGTTGTGTTTTTGAGTCTCTCACACATTTCAAGCTTCAGGTGAGAAAACAGAACAGCTGACAAGGATTAGGGCAATTTGGGGGAATTCTAAGCTGCTCTTGGCATGCGTCATGTCCATTTGCCCACCTGAATTTGGTGGCTCATCACTGTGAACCACCTTGGCATTCAGTTCTGTTTACATCCAGGAATAATTTCTGAAAGCCTGCACCATTTATGGAAAATACAGGTTCTAGAATGGCAAGGAGGAAACCAAGGCCCTTTGAGTCTAGAGGACTCCCCAGTGTGTGTTTACACAAAGGATAACATCCATTTTGAGACAGTTTCATTTTAATACAGGAGTTCAAGGTGAAAAATCACAAAGTGATGGCAATCATTCCTGCAAACCCATCTCTGGAAAACAGAATATAAAGCTCTACTTCTCAAAGGGAAATCTTAGGGGGAAACTCACAGAAACTGTCAGGTAGGCAGCCAGCAGCTCAGCCTCGTATTTTTTTAACTGTTAACTAAGCTCAACTGTGGATTCAAGAAGAGCTATTAGCAGGTCAAAAAAGTGCTCACTGGCCTCGAACACATGCCATTGTGGTTCAAAAAGAAAAATTTTTGTCAAAGTGGCCTTTACTTCTAGCTACAGCTTATCTTCCCCAAACACAACTAGAGGAACTTACTTTCTATTCTGGTAGAGTTCCAACCCTGTCAGCAGGTAAATGGACACTTTGCGAAAAAGGCTGTAGTCTTCGTGCCATCTCTGTGAGGAGGAGGAGGGAAGCAGAGCATCAGCCTCACCTGAAACACTTACATGCATATTTTGGGGTGTCTGATTCTACCCTTTGAAGTGTTTAAATGTCTCTCACAAGTGACACACAAATGAATTTAAGTCAACTGCAAACACTCCCCAAGCTCAGATTTCCATTGTATTCCTTCTCCCTCAGCACCCTCCTGCAGACACCTGCTGCCAACTGGCATCCAGTGACCACTGTGTTGGCCACACAGCTCCATGCTGTGCTCCCTATTACCCAATTTGGACAGAGCCAGCCAGGACAGTAAGACGAATCAGAAGCAGCTCTCTTGGTCCCTTACTTTGTATTCCTCCATGTCAACATCGTCAGGACCGATTTCGCTCAGCTTTGCCCGTGCCACCTTCATGATGCTGATGGACCTGCTCCATGTGAGCAGAAAGGAGAAAAATCACAACAGTGGCTGCGGCCACATCCAGGTGGGAAAAGCCTACCTTGGAATTCCAGGCACTCACCTTTCATCATAGCTGAGGTTTTTGTCTGCAAACTGCTCAAGAAGGGTCCGTTCCACCACCTGCTGTGGAGCGTTGTTCTGCAGGAAGTAGATGAGCACGTGCTGCAACCGGGCATCATTCTGGGGGGTTGGGGTCTCTTTGGAGAGCAGGTACAGCCGGGAGTACTCCTCATGGAATGCCTGCCAATGGAAAACATGTACTCACAGATCCACCTGTCTGCCTGTGGGAATGCCACAGCAGCCAACAACAGCTCAAACCTGTCCTGTTTGAAGAGACTCCTACGGTGACACCGAGCTTCCTCTGTTGGTGATATTCTAGTGGTGAATGGAAGCCCACCAACACCTCTACTCTAAACCAATGGCCTACACAGCCAGGCAAACCTCACATGTGAAGTGTGAGCTTCCAAAACTGCCAGGGTGTGTAAACGCCTTTGAGAGAGGGGGTACAGCTGCTTTAGACAGATTTGGCAACCCTCTGACAAGTGCTTAGGCTGCCAAAATCAACTGGGACACACTTGTACCTGCAGGAGGTGCAAGAGTATCTTGTGATTTATATTTCCATAGATTAACCAGCACAGATGATACTTTCCATGTGGTATTTTTAGTTAAATCTACCTGCCTGTAAAATTTAACACCAGCTTCAACATTCAGCAGTGGTTATGCTTTCAAACTCCTGTTCACACAGACACTTCTTGAGGACATCTTTGACAACAGAGGTCACAGTAAGCAAGTATGTTCAGGACCAAAAAACCAAATTTTAAAGTAGTAAAAGAATAAGCAGAAAAAAGAAAACTTGCTGTTTGTATTGTGAGGAGGGTGTTCTCTTACAAGCTCTAAAAATTGTTTTGAACCCACAGATATCACTGTAAGAGAGCAGGAAAACTCAAATGCAGGGCAAAGGCCATTAACTAGAACAAAAACTGCACAAATCGTTCTCTTTACATTCCTAATCTGTCAATATGGCACATAATCTCTATTCTGGGAAAACAGATATACATACTATTTGATTTAGCAAACAAATCAATACCTTAACAAGCCCTGCTTCAGACCCATCACGATCAAAGGTCTGGCGGGCTTTTGCAATAGCCAGGATGACACCTTGCATGGCTGGACTCAGCATCACCTACCACAAAAGCAGGAGAACAGACACAAACAGGAACAAGGAAAACAGTAACAGACAGGGAAAGAAGAGACGGCATAGTGAAGAATGGAAGAAACTTTCAAAAGTTAAGGTTTAAAGGAAATTGTATGAGTACAGGTGTGATAACTGGGGCTGTGAGTTATTTGCATGCGACTGACTCTACCCATCACATGCACTTTACATGCAGGGCTTTTTTTTAGGCATTTAAAGATCTCAAGGCTGATCACTTCAAGCCCTTGAATTTTTAAATTCAACAAGTGAGAAAGTAAAGCACACTGGCCATGTCCCTACCATGTCCCACTCAATCTTCCTAAGACATGTAAAATAAATGCAGAACCTGTGATGCAGCAGTTCCTCGAGCCAACATCACACAAGAACATCTCAAACCTACTCAAGGAGTGACAGCTCCAGTGTTTGTGTCCAATCCAAATTGTGAAAGTGAGAGAACTTCCAAAATACTGCTTGAGCTTGTATGAGAGTGGTTAAAGTCCGAAAAATCAGTGGGCAGGGTACGCAAATTATGCTGTTGGGATTAAGGTCTTTGACTGGGGACGAAACAGTAACTGAAGCCAGCAAAGAGACTTGTAACTAAGTTAACACAGGTAGGATCAATTTTGATACAGTTGTGCCAGAAAGAGGACTTATGACCAATATGCATATTGACAAATTGAATGCTCTTACAGAGCTCCTTTTTTGATGACACTTAAAAATGGAATGATGGAACGATGTGGTCCCCCTTCCATTCCACAGTGGGAAAACTAACTTTGTACAGGGTGTTGTTCCTACAACAGACACAATCACACCCACCCTCAGGGCAGCTCAAAGCCAGCTAACTACAAAGCTACAGTTTAATGAGCAGCAGTAATTAACCCCTGCACTGGGATCTGTACCTCCTCATTATATCCATCTGCATCGGATCTAACAGGAATCTTCCCCACACTGGGGATTTCCACTTCAGAGACCTGTGAGCTAGTTTGGGCAGCAGCCTCCACTTCCTGAGTGTCCTGGGGCTGCTCTGCCTGAACTGTGGGGGATGTTTCTCCTGGATGGGCCTTCAGTGGCTCTACCTCATTGCGCTGTGGCCAAGAAGAGAAAGAAGAAAGAGAGTAAGAAAATCCAAAGCAAAATACAGGAAAGCCAAAGGGGACTGAGCTAAATGTGATACAGCTACAGAACTTCACAGAAATGGGAAAAGCAAAGGTCTATCAAGAAGAGTAATATGGAGACAAGAAGGGGTAGGTTCTTGGGCCAAGGCTCAGCTCCTACCTCGCACAGAGCTGCCTCGACACCGTTCTTCTCGTAGGCATCGGCGGTGTTGGCAATGGCCTTGGCAGTCTGCTCCTTGGCAATGCGGGCATGCTCCGAGGACAGGGAGCGCACACTCTGCTCACAGACTGATGATTGTTCTGTCAGGACAGACAGGTGGTACTAGTGAGCAAGAGCTGCAAGATGTTTTGTCTCTTGTTCTAAAATGTTTTGCAGCTTGTCCGTGCAGTTATACACAGCTGCCGCCTTCATCCCAGGGGTGAAGGCACTTCACGCGAGTGTGCGCGTACCCCTTTCCATAGGGAATGGCACATGTCGTCAGGGATTGCCAAGTAACGTTTCCCACTCCAGAGAACAGCACTTGTCCACTCGATATTTATGGAAAAAAGAAAAAGCTGGAAATGAACTGATATTAGCCCATGATGTTTAAGTGAATGGGAAACAGCATTTCTGGGGACAAACTTGGAGGGATACACATGCAAAACAAGCAGAACAGCCTTTTGTACTGTCACGGCACAGCCTCCAGCAGCTGCCTCATTCACACCTGCTCCTGCATTCTGACACATTTGTGCAGGGCTTCAACACAGTGGTACTGGTGACCAGCTGGCTGTTCCTGGCTCCAACACGGTTTGCAAATTCAGAGTGAGATTACCTGGTCCTGACTCAGAGGAGAGGTCCTGCAATTCAGAAGTAGGCGAAGGCTCCATCTGAGGAATCTTGCATGATTGCTCCTCGTCCCACTCCTCTGCCTCCTGCTCCAGGCGCCAGTTGTCCTCTTGGATGTAGTGTTTCAGTTCTGGGGACAAAGCTTCCACTTCTTTCTGGAACTGTCTAGCCTCCGGGCCCTCATCCTCATCTGGAGGCAATACAAGACCGGCATAAGGAGACACACTGTGGCAGGGCACCACCCTTGGAGACTAAGCACACATACAGTATCATGAGCAGCCACAAATTGAGTGAGGGATAAAAGGGGAATGAAGACCAATTTTCCACTGGCTCTGTAATTTAAGGTGACCCAGAAGGAAAGGTGCAAAAATAAAGACAAATCTACAGAGTTATCTAAAACACACCCCTGTTTCATTCTATTGCTGGACAGCATTTACACGGAGCAATTCCAGAACCAGTGCCTGCTGATGCAGGTCAGACACATCCTGATCCAAGGGCTCCAGTTGTACAGAAAACAGCACTGAACTGCCAATAAATAGCTGGAAAGTTCACAGCTCAGCCAGAGATGACACACCTTCATCACTGTACAGGCGGTAAAGGTAAGGGCTGCATGGGTTCTATAGCACGAGTGTCATGCTGATATTTCTTAGTGCTTTTTAGATCTACTTCCAGTATTCTACTAGTATTCATTTTTAAAACAGCAGAAAACCCAAGCAGCATCAGCTTCAGACAAGTCCTAAAATTTATCGAAAGCAAATGGCAACTTTCTACAGCAGATATTGTTATACACCCTTTGCAAAATGCTTTAAAGAACAACAAAAATTTGCATTAAATAGGAGAAAAAACTACCCCATGGGTTCATTTCAGAACTGTCATAAGAAAACAAAGAACAGCCTCCAGATTCTCATCAGCCACATTTAGCAGTGAACAGAATGTCAGCTCTCCATTGTTTCTTTCCATTTATTACATCAAAATGAGCCACACATGAAATTATTGGGTCCTTGTACAGCTGTTTGCCATGTCTAGAGCCACGTGCACAGCAATTTCTCCACAAAACTACTCATACACTGGCACTGCAAATACACCAAATGTGAGCCACTCAGATACCAATACCTCTCAGGAAAAAGCTGCACAAAACGCTGCACATTTAAATTCAGTGTAACATAATCATCAAAGACCAAGCAAACAAGTCAGGAAGTGTGATAAAAATGGGAGAGATAAAGTAGGAGGCATTTCACATGCCCTGAGGAAACAAATGGTGCCATATAAACACTGCAAAAAGTCAAAATGAAGAACACTATCACTAGATGCATGTTAAATGTGGCAAAAGGGCAGTGTGAGTCTTGTACGCACATAATTCATGCCTGAGGTGCTTTTTCCAGTCTCACCTGGGTGCTTCTCCTGAGAGTTTTCAGCCCTATCAGGGATTTAGAAATGAATTGAGCACAAAGTGGATTATTTCAATCCTATCTGGGGTGAAGTTTTGTGCTTTGTCAAAAGACAACTGTGCTGGGGAAGCCGAGGAACATAATGATGATGCAGGCCAGAGAGGCACACCAGCACACAAACGTCTCATTAACCAGAAGTTGTGGCTCTGTACCTGCACCAGCATGGGACAGATGGTCACTGATGTACATCAGGCAGTAGGCACTGGCATTCCTCAAGCCTCCAAATGACTCTCGCTCCAGCTCTTCCCACGATGACTCTGTCACCAAGATGTCATTGTATTTGAGCCATCTTTTCCGAAGCTGGTCATATACGAAGGCCCAGTAGTGCCCAGCATTTGCCTGTCCCTCATGGACCAGTACTGCATGCAAACGATAGGGAACCTGCAAAGTGACATGGACATCATTCAGATGTGCAGTTAGGGACTGATTCTGCCTGACCTCTACACAAACAGTGGGATTGTTCGTAGATGTAGCATGGCACCAGAGTCAAGCAATCTGATACATTTCTTACTATGTGAAAATTGAGATACAAGATTTTCACAAGTAAATCTTCCTCTGCTTCATCACTGGAAATTTAAAAATAAAGTGAAGAGGGCAATTTAAACCAGCATCTACCAACAAAAATGAGGGTCAGCAATACGAGTTTAATATTCATGTACTGGAGCTGCATTTCCTACCTGTTGAAGGAGAGGGTCACAGTACATTTGTTTGATGGACAGGTTGATTCTGGCAATAGACTCCTTCAGATCTGCCAAGAACATCAAAAATGAGAGAAATGCATAAAAAATAATGACTACTCATCAGGCTATGCTGGCTCCTTTCACTTCAAAGGGTTTGAAGCCATGCAGAGACTATCAGATAGACTCAACCACTCATACAAGGACAAAATTATTTGTAGCTCAGGCTGTATCCAGCAAAGCTACAGAGAAGAATCCAGGTGGGCATTCAGGAGGAAAATCACTATAAATGCATTGGGGCTAACCTTGCACATCTTGCTCGATCTCGCTTCTCCATCGCTGCAGACACGTCTGCACCAGGTTCAGCTCTTCCTCAGAGACCACATGAGGAGCTGGACGTTCACACAGTTCTGCTGGCGGAACAGCAGGCTGGAGCTCCATACTGGAGTTTTGCTGCAGCGAAGGATTTGCCACAAAGAAAGCTTCATCTTCAGTCCTAGTATTGGTCCTTTCTTGTATGCTGTGGAGAAAATCCAAGCGTAGTGGGCAGGTTTTTTAATCTTCCTCTAGTTTTTCTTTTTTTGGAAAAGAATATGAAATAAGCCAAACAAAAATTAATCCAGAGCTGGAGCAGGATTTCCTTTCCAGAGAGGTATAAAACGTAGAGACAACAGTACACTGAAATGTGCTTCTTCCTTCAAAGACCAAGCTAAAATATAGGAAAAATACTAAGGAAAGTTCTTAAGAACTCTCTAAGCACAGATCCGCAAATGAGCAATGTTAAAAATTTCTTCCATTACTACTAAGAAAGTTTACTTAGCTTAATTTAGAGTGTTAAACCAACCATGCTGGTCAGGATTATTATAATCCAATATTGCTGTAATTTAATGGTCAATGAAGCAAAAAAATGAGTAGCCTAACCAAAAAGGGCATGTAATTTCATTCTTAACTCCTGCTTAGGCAAGGAATATAGGGATGCTTTTGGACAAGGAGAAAGAACAGACCAAGATGCAGTGTTCTATTTACATGAACAGAACCAAACAAGCAGCAAAGCAGTGACCCACTACTGGCACGAACATTTGCACATTATGGCATCATGTTCACCAGTGCCCAGATAAATAACCCACTTTTGGAATGCCCAGGACCATTTAGTTGGGAGGTGAAGTGCTCTCCTGTGCATCCTTTTTATTTCTGTTTACTGACCCGTTTGGCTGTGAGAGCACGTCCAAAACATGAGGCTTGGCTTGGGAGTGCAGGAGTGTTGTTTGAGAGCTCTGAGCAGAACAAACAGCCACAACTGGCTTTGTGGCAATGAACTCAAGCACATACTGCAGCATGTCAGGCAGTGGAAAACGGGCTGGGCCAGAGCCATATTCCATGTACCTATGGAAAAAAGCAAGGTGTTGTATGAATGAAGGAATGAGATGGGTTTAAACCTCACGGGAAAAGAGAAGAACAACCTTTTCTGTAATGTGTTACTGGGCTTCCTCACCTCCATTGCCAGTGAAGCTGACAGTGTCAACTCTGCTCTTTAAAGAATTTATTTCTGTAACAGTATCAATAAAATTTAGAAACCATTGAAGAGACAGGCTTTTGAAAACACACTTCTTTCTTCCACATGTTTCAGAATAAACATATTGTTGTTTCTCCTTCCCTACAAGTTTCTTTGCTATTGGAAAGCTCATTTAAAAGGAAATGCTTGCCTCTTCCAGAGGGCATAAAAATGAACAGCTGACTACTCACTTTTCCAGTTTCTGCTGCAGAGTCACCATTTTCTCCTTCAATCTTTTCATCTCCTCTCTTTTAATCTGAATAAGATCTTTATTGCAATAGAGGTACCTAAACAGAAATACAGAGCCCCGTTTTCCAGGTGAGATTTGTTTACATCTAACATCCACAATGTTTTGTAAATATTTTAGAATCTTTCCTTGCTCACCCAAACAACCTTTTAAATTTATTTATGACAAAGCAATAGCTGTAAACATACCGAACAACAGAACAACTCACCTGTCCATATACATAGTCTGGGGAAACTCTAGCTTGGTGTGAATTTTCTCTGGCTGTCCTAGTGACTGATTGAACTCAAATCGGGAGAGTTCAAAGGTCAGAACTGGTGGGAGTTTTGTAAACCAGCGCTGTAACAAAAGCAGAAATGCCCCCAAAGGGACTTGTTTTAAGATGACTCCTAATGGCACATTTTAGACTGATCCTATATGATTTCAGACTGATTTAAAAGTCTCTTTGTCTTTAAACACTGAATTAGGTTTTGTTTGCAGAGTGACTAGTCAGAAGGTCAAACTTTACAAGTTAGAAATTTATGCTTCTATTTTACATTTTTACTGTGAAAAAGCCTCATAATTGCTCTCAATGTTACTTGTCATTGCCTGATGCATCCAGCTTGATGGATTATTAACAAGTCCAGCACTGAATTTCACAAATTAGCAGAGGCTACACACAATCTGCACATCATCTAAGAGCCCCCAAGAGACTTCTTTGCTGAGGCAGATCACGTGCAGTGATGAACAAACCTGGAGTCCTCCTGCAGCACCAGAATCCTTGTTCTTACTCAGTCTACTTGCAATCTACTTGATTAAGGGGATTCAGAGAAGATCCCCAACTACTTTCTGTAGCTTCATACACTATTTCAAAGAGTTATGCTGAAAGAAAAATTCTCAGTTGAATTAACACTTCCTCTCGCTCTTCCTGGATTCACAATGACTTCATCATCCATTGCCAGAAGCTTCCTTCGCCCACCTTAGCTTGGCACCACCGACTTCATGCTCCCCTCTGGACTCAGGATGAACACATCAAGCCCATTTTCCTTTGTGGGATTCATGTCAGATGTGCTGCGACAAGACTCCCCCACACCAGAGCTTTCTAAGAAGCAGCCCCTAACCACAAAGAAGGAATGATTATGCTTCCATAGACTGGAAGAAGTTTCTGTTAACTCCACTGCTGCTTTGACTTTCAGCACACTTGCCTAGGTGCTCAAAAGACAAAATCACCTTATTCTCTATGTCCCCTACCATGCCACCCTTTACCCATCACATCCTAGGAAGTGAAACTAAGATGCACAATTTTCCTGGTAAGGCTTCTCAGAAATTAAGGAGAGCCTTTTCCTCCTATCTGTGCAGACAAAAGAATTAAAAAAGCTCCATGATTGGTCAAATTTCCCTTAATTTTGGGAAAGAATTTTGAGGAAGTAAAAAGCTTGGATTGAAACAAACCTGCCTGATGAGCTCCAACATGCCTTTGTCTCCAGTGCCAGCCAACACCAGCTTCACCCACATCCCCTGTAAATGCATCTGAACTGCTTCAGGCAGAAACCAGGAAAACCCAGAACAAACATTTGAGTCCAGAGTCAGAACAGAGCTCCCCTACTCAATACTTTGTTTCTCCTCTGCTTGTTTAAACCACAGCAACACAATTTTCAGACATTCTTGTAGAACTGAAATACTCTTCTCTGCCCTGCCTACACTAGATACCTTTGCCAGTGTTGTTTCCCAGCCTTTCTCCAAGCTAACTTTTGCTGCACTTACACACAGAGGATGCTGAATGCAATGGTGCTTCTTTATCTTGCTGCAACTAAGTTTTTTATGATTGGTTTGCAATTAGTGAGATTGAAAAAAAATATAAAATCATCACAATCAGAAAATAAGAGTGAAAGCAAGAAGAAAAACCCCAAACCATACACAATAGGGAGAAAGAGTCAAATTCCAAATGGCATACCATGGAGTTAAGCACTGTACTTTTACCCTCTGAAAATATGGAGGCAGTAGGTCTCCCCCTACTCAGGTACAGGTAGGCTTCAACAGAAAGAGAGAGACTTGATCACACTTGATTCAGAGGCAGACATTGACCTTTGCAATATAAAATGAAGTCTTTGAACTGGTTACATAGGACAACGCATCTTTATAAATCAGCAAAAACTTAAGAGTCTAACCACATGTAGTGTCGGTCACCTAACACTAACAGACATTTACACGAGATTCCAGGTATCCAGAAAATGTTTTGTACTCAATTCTTAGAGAACACTCACAGTTGCCATTTAAAGTTATCAGAGTACACCTGCACTGTGTGTGCTGCACTTTTCTGCAGCAGGCAACCACAGGCTTGACAAAAAAGGTCAAACTAACCTCCTGTCCATACTTCACTGACTGAGATGCTGTTGCCTCATCCATCTCTCCCTCCACCATGGCTCCTTCCAAGCACTCATTCAAGTTCCGGTAACCATTTACCTGAAGGGGATACTGACCAAAGGTCTCAATCTTGGAAAAAGTGTTGCCTGGATGATGGAAACCATACAGAAAGCATGAGCTAACTCAAGAGAACAAAAAATTCTGGTTAACTCCAAAACACTCAAAGGAGTTAAGAAGTTAAATCTACTACAGCCTTAACTCACCCTCATGGACACCCTCAGTCAGGAAAGTCCCATAGAAGAGCCGCACCATTGGGTTTTCAGATTTGTCCCCAGGGCTCCTGTTTCAGAGAGCAAAAGCACACTTTCATTTACAGCTGGTGGCTGCAAAAAAACCCCGAGTCAGAATCTAAGCCTCTGCTCGGGGGCCTACAGGCAAAAGTACATTTTTCTATCCAAGCACTAAAAAAAGAGGAAGCTTCTCATTAATTTTCATGTTCCAAAGCACATTGGGAAAAAAAAAGTTAAGGTGCCAGCTTCTGAAAGGAAGTTTCAAACTACCAGAGCTGTTCTGTTCACCAGGGCTGCTGAGCTCCCTCGAAAGTTCATTTACTCTGCAGGCCATATCAGTACTGAGTTAAGTCCCACACTCACCAACAGGAGATGCAAACACAACATTTCAAGTTTAATAAGCCTCATCCACAGGAAACAAAAGAACACTCATTTGCTCAAAGTTTTCACCTAAAGTCCTCTCATTTATTAAAACTCTCCTTAGGCCAAACTCCTGAGACCACAGAGAACTCACGTGACATTCACAGTGAGCTGGAACGCGTCCTCCAGCCAGTCCAGTAGTTTGTGTGTAAATTCACTCACATCTTGCTAGAAGAGAGACCAAAGTGGAAAGTAAATCATGACACCCACCAGAAAGTGTTTCCCCAGTCTGCTGGTGCCACAGACCCACTGAACACAACCTGACTGGTACTGCTGTGCCCACTCAGCTGAGCTATCTGAGACTGAAGTGCTGTGCTGATTTAGACTGGTAATGAACACCCCTCATCTGAACACTAGATCAGAGGAAATTACCGTGATCGCTACTCGACTATGCAGATGGCACCGGGTAGTGCCATGCTACACTGGCTGGTTAATTAGCACACATGTACATTCTGCTCTAATGGCACAGGGACAGCTGCTTATTGGCTGACAAACTTGGGAAAAGGCCTCTGAAAGCACCAGCAGGATAAGGCAAAATGGGGTTGCCATGGCTGTGACTGCTAGTTTGAAGAGAGCAAAAGAATTTTCAATGTGGTTTTACCTGTGGTTGTTCAGCTGATCTAAACACATCCCTCAAGAGTTCCAGTGCTGCAGAAGGGTCTACAAACTTACGCCATGTCCCCAGCATTAATGCAAACAGACACTGAAGTTCTTGCATGAATGCAATATTTCTTTTTCCCTGCATTGTGAAAAGAAGAAAAGTTAAAGCCTTCCTGCAGCTCTAAAAAGCATCATCTTAAAACTTAGTGCTACTGAACACCACATGCACATCATGTAAAATGTACCCAACCAGCTGCATACTGGCTCAAATACCCGTTCTTCTACCATCATGCAAACCAATGAGTAATCTGGAGCTGCCAAAGAAGTTTTATGAGAAAAACATCTCCCCACACAGCAGTTAAAGGCTCTAGAGGACAGGGGTACAAGAAGCAGCTTTTTTTTTCCTATTCTGATTCTGTCTTTGAGAATTTCCTAAATTTATCTTAAACATAGCCAGATGATTATAAAGCCACAGGTCTTAGATGGCCCCAAATTAAATCTGGTTAGGGAAAGAGCAGAATGCTACACCACAAAAGAGGGAAACTTGACAGTGTTACTGAATCAAAACTTACAGCGTGACTATGACAACTTTCAAGCACATTCTGTGGGAGAGAGTACCCAAGGACTAGCCTCCGGAATTCTGGCAACTGAAACAGAGACTGAAAGGAGAAGAGAGGTAAAGCTTGGTCAGCACCTGCAATGATTGGACTCACTGCAACCTGATGCCCTGTTTTCACTCTGACTTGACAGGTTTCTTTTGCAAACTTCACATTCCCAATGGTCCCGTGTTACTGAATGCACGTTTACAATGTGAGCAGCCCCTGTGCTGGACCAGCACAGAATCAGAATCATAGAATTAACTAGGCTGGAACAGACCTTTGAGATCATCAGCATGTTTGTACCCACCCAAGGATGAAATATCATCCTGCCATTTTTAGGATAAATATGAACCCTTTAGGAAAATCACTCTATTCTGCACAGGCAGGCTCAGAAAAGCACCCAAGAACAAGTCACGGTGAGAAGAACCCATTTGCAGCTTTCTTACTTCCTCTTAGAGCTGAAGACAAATGATTAACATCTCTCTGCTGATGTAAAATGGTTAGGAGAGACAAATCTGTTCAGTTCCACTTACTACTGTCTCTTCTTCAGGTCATTACTAATAATATATGCTGCCTACTTATTTATTTGTCCAAGCATCTATGCCAGTGTATTCCATTAACTGAAATATGATACACCATGTGTTATCAAGCCAACAATAACTGCAGTAAAATTACATTATCTGTTCACTTTGCCTGGCAAGCTTTTATCATTTCAGTAGGCACTTGGCCATCGCTGCATAACTCCCTGCATAGAGACACACAGATTCTCTGTATCTGTAGCTATTTTTACACAAAGTCTATTTAACTGCTCCTTGGCTCTTTCTCTACAGACCCAAAACACGTCACACTCATAAACCCAGAAGTTTCTGTGTTTGAGCAGGGTCACATTTACTCATCTGCATATGATGATTCCCTCACAGAACTGCTGCATGGTTACTTCTAACTGAAACATTCTGACTCCAAGAACACAGCAAGCTTGATATTAGAAAAAGAAAACATTTTTGCTGATTTACCTGTATAACAGCACTAAACCAACACGTATTTCCGATATTTTTCATTCCAACAGGCCAGTCACCTGCTCTTCTCCAGTCATTCTGCTTCGGGTTCTCTCCCCAGACTTCACAGCGCTTCCTTTTGGAGCGGTTTTTGTTTTCAGCAGAATGGGTGTCCTGTGGTCTGTCACAAGAGATAAGCACTGTGCTGTAAAAAACCTCCCAAAGATTCACGAGAGCTACAGGAATCAAACTCCTCTCCAGCCAGCTGGTCCACCTAGCAGGTGATCCATGTTTGTTCTACAGTTACCAGCTTCGGAATCCACTTATGATACCTGTGAAAACCAAAGGGTGGGGGGGGCATTTACAGCTCCACTGACCTTTCAGCTGCATCCCTTTCTGCAGCCGGAGCTTTTGGTGATTCCAGTGGTCTGACAGTATTGGCTGGGCAGAGGTTGTCTTGGTTGTGAGGGGCAGGTGCAGCACTAACATCTGGAAGTGGAGGCAGCATTCTGATCAGTTTTCCACCAGCAGCAGCAAACATCCTCTTTAAGAGGAAATTCTAGAAAACATCACACTTCACAAATATGGCTCTTCAATCGATTCAAGCAAAATTTTCTAGCTCAGGTTTTAAACAGAAATCCCTGTTCAAACCATGCCAGGCAACCTAAAAGTCACTGAGTGAGCTGAATGAGGAGAACAGGGCAGAGCATGCAGCTTTATACTACCCAGATTTCCTTACAGCCAAATTCAGAGCTTAAGGAAACAGTTTAGAGCTCTTGAAATAATGAGACAGGAACATCAGCTTTTTAACTGTGATGTGTCACCTCCAAACATTATTAAAAAACTACTAAGCGATCAGTACTGGCAAAATATGCACCAGAACAGAAGCTGGAGAGATGTACGGCTGGCAGAAGCAGGGAGGATGGATACTTCCCCTTTGAGCTCACACAAACACATGAAGCTGTAGGGGTGAGCAGAGGTGGAGCTCACCCTGTGCGAGCTGCTTGCCCACCGCACTCCCTTCCCAGGTAGATGGCTCTGCAGCAGCTGGGTTCTGCACTGGCTCTGGAGCAGGGTCCTCTGTCAGGAAGGTGACTGCTTCCATGAGATCTCCATCAGCAGCCTGGTGGAATGGTAGGGGAAAGTGAAGCACCAATGAGGAGCAGAACAGCAAACGATTTACCCTTTGCCTCTCATGCATCCAGGGTGATCCTGGATCACTCTCACAGGCCATACATGGATCATTCTAACAAGGACCAGCTCATCACCAGTTGACAAACACATCAGCAAACACCTGTGCACTATGTTGGGCAGGAGCCTGAATTTGCCTGATTTTTTGGACAGAATCAGAACTCTCTTTCCGCAAAACAATGGCAATATACACAAACCTTCAGAGCGGCAAGCAGGAATGCTGAATCCTGAATTCCTGTGATCTCTTTCATCTGGTTTAAGAGCACCTGGCAATCCTATGTGCAAGAAATAAAGAAAGCTCATATAAAAAGGTGACCAGGATGGACATCAAGCTGTTTCTGCAAGGCTTGCTGAGGGCTCAGTGGAGTACTGTTTCTTTCCTTCCTCTCTGCTGACAGACTGACACACAAGCCCAGTCACACTGACTTAATGCAAATACCAACATCAGCTTGAACATTGCACTCAGGTTTTTTCCCTGCTAAATTCACAGACTAACATTCAACCCCTTGTATCTTCAGGAGAATGCAGGCAGGCCTGGGAGGACAGGCTATCCTTGCTGTCAGCTGTGGGATGTGCAGCACCTGTGGTGGGAAGGGGCTTTCCCACCCCCTGAGGCAGTGGCATGTGCAGCAGGACATATAAGGCAGCCGCCTGCTCCCAGGGCACTGTCAGGAGCTATTTTCAGTATGGTGGAACATGCCATTTGTGCATGTCACTTCTTACTGACAATAAGGTGTCAGAGCAAGAGCCCAGGAGCCTGTTATTGCTCCTCCTTCCCACTCCACAAAGACCATGAGGTCTGGCAAGACACTCGCTGCTCAAGGCCCCATGTTATGGTTCACAACTGGTTCAGCCACTTAAAACAAATGATTACAGAAATTCTCTTTACCAGACTTATAAAATCTTTGCTGCCTAAGCTTACCACAGGGTGGCCATTGCACATGGCAAACACAAATAACCTCAGTCAATGACTGCTAGGAGAGGCAGCTCTCCACAAGGAGCCTCCCAGTGCTGGGGGTCCCACCACCCCTGTTCATGGCTGCAGTGCAGCTGATGCTTCTGCCAACAGCTCAGTCTGGGTGACAACTGAGATGCAGCTCCATAATACTGGCATTGCTTGTGGTATGGGAAGGACATTGCAGCAGGAACAACTGCTGGGTCTGTGTCGTGTATCCTGATTTAGAGAGGCTTTCGAGGATCCTGCAGTCAGCACAGCCCGATCAATCCCAGTTCCTTAAGATCACACTTTTTAATTAATCTTAACCAGTAAAGCTGCAGGCAAATTAACTCAAGTTTCTACTTACTCTTACCACTGAGAAAACACCCCAGATGCTTCCAGGGCACTGGAGCACAAGTTTCACCCAGTGAGTAATGAGTCAACCACTTTTGAGCCCCCCACCCATACTGGTGATGGGTGCTACTCCACACCCAAAGACAGCATGTACCTGTGCCAGCTGTTAAAACAAAAAACTCCTAGATTATTTTTGGTGTCAATTATCTTGTCAAGTTATTCATGGTAGTGCCATTTAAGATAATACTTCTGCTCAGCTTTTACGAGAAACAGCACATATGTGTGGTCAATCCCCCTCAATTCGTTCCACACACTCTTTTTATCCTCAGGAAAGCCAAGATGCACTGGGAACACCTCAGCAGCCCCAGGAGAAGCTGCCCGTTGAGGAGTCAAGGCCGAGAGGCTTGGGGCAGGCATACTCTCACAAATGCAAACCACTTAAATCATGTTGCTAATTTTGCTGCCTTAGCGTGTGCTGTGCATGTCGGCTGACCTCACCTTATGCCGCAGGGTGGATTTTTCCAGTGGAGAAAGAAACCTCACAAACACCCTTGCTAATACACTGCATTAGAATAATGAAACCCGAGGCAGGACAGGGCATGATTTTCTGGGGTTTTTCTGTTCCACAAAACAGAGAACTCACTGCTGTAAGCATAAAAGCCAATTACTGATCCTCTGCTCTAAGTTACCATTCAATATTTCAACTATTTCTATGTGCTTTTATTCAGCTTTTGAGAAAAGGTTTGTGCTAACAGCAGAGAGCGTATCCCATACCACTTTCAAGAGGGTTATGGCTGCCTGGCAGCCCACAAAAGCCACCAGGAACCACTCTCTGTACAACCAATTTGTTAAACTTTTGGGGAGTGCGTGTGGTTTTGTTGCCGTAACTAGTCTGGTTATTTCTTTCTGAGGTTATGCGCCACGGGGCTATAAAACAAGCTCTGTAGCTGGTAATTAACACCAGCATGCTGCTGCTGCTGCTAACACACCCTGCACTTGCAAACCCAAACCGAACCAAAGCCCTACCTGCTAGAAAAACAACAAACTAAACTCAAATCCTATTAGTATTAAATTACAGCAACAAGAGATGAGTACAAAACCAGGAGGCTGAGAGGAAGGAGGGTCTAGAGATAAAATTACAAGGTCAGCCAGGAGTGATGGAACAGAAAAGTCTTGCTGTTTTCCCTGCTCCGAGGTGACTCACTACCCTCAGAAGTTTGTTTCAATGAGAAACTGTGGACAGGGAAAGGAAAAAATGCAGTGCAGGAGTTCAAGGGGGTTCCAGAAACAACTGCACGCAAGGAGGAAGATGGTTGCGGCACAGAAGAGGCACACAGAGCCTTGGCCTTCAGCCTCTGCACCTCAGCCATGCTTTTTATCGTGGGGGAAAATGGATATGGAGAGGGCTGGAAACCCACAGGTGGCAGCAGGAACAAAGCCCACGTTCCTGGCCAAGGCTGTCACAAAACAATATCCATCACAAGAAGAAGTAGCAGGCAGCAACCTCATTCTGCATCAATGTGTGCAAGATGCACACAGTGGGCACTGTCTGGTCACCGTCCCCACCAGACCGGGGCATGGTTGCTGCACTAATGCCACTTCAAACACACAACCAAAGGGCTGATCCCCTCATCCCATCCCACCCTGTAACTCTGACCTCTCTGAAACGCATCTCTTGGGTCCTAAGAGCACAGAGATACTACAGCACAGTGCAGTCCCCTGTGTCAATTCGGGATGGTCTGGGCTTCAGTCCCCTGAGCACTGACACAGCCTCTCGTCCGGGTCCGGGTCCGGGTCCCTTCAGAGACAATTTACGCAGAGCCCTGAAGTTTTGGAGCAACGGTTTTCGTTAACTTGCCCCAGGAGGTGCTGCTCAGCGGCGGGGAGGGAACGCGCGTTTCTGCTCCCAGGAAAGCAGGAGGGTGTCTGAGCGTCCGCCCGAGCCCTTTCCCGTGGTACCGGCGCATCGCGCGCGTTAACACGCGGAGCCCGTTATTCCCAACGAAACACGCGCGGACGGCACCGCTGCCCGACGGGACAGGGCACCGAGAGCGCGCAGAGCGGGGAAGCGCTG
>VWZU01010241.1:316344-326737 GCA_013397095.1 Sterrhoptilus dennistouni
TTCCGGCCGCGCCGCCCGCCGGGGCCGTGTCCCCCGGTGCCCATCCGTGTGTCCGCCCGTGCCCACCCGCGTGTCCGTGTGTCCGGCCATGTGTCTGGCAGTGTTCCGCCCCCGAGAAGCCCCTGATCATCGCCCCAGCCGCCGAGCCCTTTCTTCCCCGTCCCCACGCCAGCGCCCGGGAACACCGCTGCCCGGGCGGGAAGCTGCGAGGAGGGCGGCTGATGGAGGATGCGCGAGGAGACTGGGATGCTCCAGGGCTGGATGCGCCCCAGGTGAAAACCGCGAGAAAACGTTCAAAACAACGAGGGGCCGGCACCTGCTTTCTGCTCCCATCCAAACCCATGCTTTGTTGGGCCTGGGTAAATCATCGGGAAATAGGCATTTCTCAGATTTGCTGAGCCAAAGGGCTCTGTGTTCTCTGCACAGCTCGGATTCTACCTTTTTCTTAATAAAACAATACTGAAATGGAAACGTCCCAGCAAGGAGCCCCGGGGGCTCTGCAGGACCCGTGGATGAGATGTGATTCAGGCACCTGGGCAACTTGGCTCCACCTGAGGAGCCAGCAGGGCTCAGCTTTCTTGGGAGAAACTGGCAAAAAACTGTCCTGCATTGTCAGGAATGTGTCAGTGAAGATCGTCAGCCTGGGTTTGTCCTCAACGGGCACTGAAGTTCCTATGACACTAGTGGCATTGGCATTTCCAGCAGAGCTGTGGCACTACAGGAGGAAGGGGAGAGTAGGGTCACACGGTGCCACTGCCATAACCTGGTTGCCAATTCTCCCACGAAAATGCCCTTTCCCAACTGAGTGGGCATCTCCCACACTTGGATTTCTCCTGGGTAGTCGCAGACCATCCCTTGCCTTTTGTTTTGGAAGAGGTGTTGGGACCTCGGTGATGGCTGTTCCGAGATTGTCTAGGTTCCCTGGTTCTTACAGGAACTCCAGATGAGGAATTTGGGAGGCAAGAGGGAGGAAGTAGGGGTGTAGATAAGGTAAAACTGGGGAAGCTGGTGTTAACCAATTTCCCCGATGTACAAAGGAAAAACGGCAGCCAGTGAAGCTTAAATGCAACAAAGTAAGAAATTTCACTCATTTTGGGAGCCTGCCAGTCTATTAATAGTGAGAGATAGGGAGGTAGTGTGGGGCGCTGTGATTTTCACTCTGGGACCCCCATGAACTGCAGAGGGAATGGTGCTCTACCCAAACTTTGTTGCTCAGGTAACGGTCCCCAGGATTTTCCTACCTTAAAAAACTATTAACCATAAAATTTCTGAATGTCCCTGTCATAAAGATAAACCCAGACCCATATTTTTAGCTCCAGGCTTGTCCAGGCCGTGTTTAATGTTTAGCAGCCTGATTAATGCTGTGATAATTAACTAGGGTGTAGAACAATTTGTTTGCAGCACTAAGTGCAGTCACAGCACTGTTACATCCAAGATAATTTACTATGGAAGAGACTGTAGACTGTCAGACAGAGCAAGCTGCAGACATGCCCTTTCCTTCCATGTGCCGAGAGGTTTCCATACAGCTTTGGCTCAGCAAAACGAAGCATTAAGTGCTTTAAAAACATAAAAAAAACCCCAAATCTGAGTAAACTGTCTCTTAACACTGTCTCCTCCAGGGCTGTTCCCACACACTGCAGCATGTCTGACCTCTCCAGCACTGCCACAGTCCTCCATGGATAGAATTTCAACAGAAACAAGAAGCAGAAGAATTTCTGAAAGACTTTTTCAGACATGAGGCTTTTACATCAAGGCAGTCATCATGTGCACAATCCCTGCTGCAAACCTGTGTTGGGGATGGGAGCTCTTCCAAGGTGGCAGCACGTGGCCACAACAGCACTGTCCTTCTCCTGCCCAGTGAGCCTCTGGCACAGGTGTCCTTCAAAAATAGAAGGAAAAAGGAAAAGACAGTCACACAAGACAAAACAGCCCGGTCTGCTCTCAGCAAGGCAATTCTTGCCTGACCTTGGATGGTGCTCAGCCTGTGACGCAGAGTTACCATCCCACTCAGTATCAGCCAGATTTCCTTCATTAACACCAATGGGCTCCAAATACCTTCACGTAATTATTACCTGGCTTTAGTGGTAATGAAACAGTGGCAGAATATTGCAAACACCTGAAGGGTGTCTAATGAAAGAGAGGACTTGAAAGGAAAGCATTCCCATCCCTTCTCTGGGGTATTTAAAAGCATTAGGCACCTTCACCTTGGGGTGATGATGGGCTTGGTACCTGGCATGAGCAATTTTTGGCTTCTCCAAGGGCCATGCAGTTTGTACCCATGGGACAAAGCTACCAGCATCCCTAAATTAAATTATATTAGCCCAGGGTACCACACTGAGCAGCTGTTCACAGCATTTAGTCTGTGCTTTAGTCTTGGAGCTGCACAAGGTGAGTGCCAGAGGAAAGATCCTGTGTGTCCCCCATGCCCTTTGCAGACTCAGGGATGCAAGCCAGCCCAAGCATCCCAGAGGACCCCTGTCCCTGGGTGCAGGGTGCCACGGGAGCTGGTGCTGCTGTGAGCCTGGTTGTGCCCATGCCGGCAGCCCTGCCTGCCTGTGGTGTTTATTTCATGTCTCGCAGTGTTAAATCATAGCAGACATGCAATTTGGGGAGTGTGAGGCTCTGTAATGGGCGGCCTCGGGCGTGTGATGGGGCCGGGGCCATCAGGCAGCTGTGCTGCCAGGGCTGCTTGCTGATGCTTTATTGTTTTTGACGCTCCAAATGCGCTCTGAAAGGCGAGCACTGGCAGCCTGAAGGAGAGCTGCTTCCCTCTCCTGCCCTCTCTGCACCGGCAAGCACCACAATTGAGGCCTCCCTCCCTGTTCTCAGTGTGGTCCCCAGCCTGGCTACAACACCCCATCCTATGCAGAGCCCAGCCATGCTCCCGCCATCGCTCAACAGCCCTCAGCACATTCCGTGGCATCAAGTGGGAGCTGCCGAAGGAATATAGTGCATAATGCTGTGCACCCAGGACTAGGGATGAGGGCAGATTGGAGTGAGGAGGGAATGCAGAGCATCACATGTTCGGGGATCTTGTGCCTGTGCCCTTATGCTCTCGTCAGCCTCTGGGATTGCTGCACCTCTGGGCTAAATACCTGCTTGCTCAGCTAGGGAACCTGCTCGCAGCATGGCTGCCCTAGGAGAGAGGCCTGAGTGCCCATCCATCCCGGTGAAGAGATGCTGCCATGCCTGGCTGCAACAGAGGCTGGACAGGATGCAGGGCTGAGCTGTGGGAAGCCCCAGGTGCTGAGCACTTCAATTCCCAGAAAAGCAATTATCGTGCAGCAGATTACAGGGCTAATAAAATCCCATTATGCTATTTCGGAAAGTAAATCTGATCTGGGCGCTGCCGATTGGTATCAGCCGTCCCACAAAATGTCCCGCAAGAGCCCCCTGCGTGCGCGCGTAACACGAGGCTGCAGTAGATCACGCTAATTAGATATCCAATAACAGGAGGGCTGATAGGAACTACATTAAAATCTCTTTAAGATGAAGATGTAAAACCCAAGGGAGAAAATTCAGAGTTAATGATGCTGCAGCAGAGGCTCCACTGGAGCAGTCCACGCCCCTTTGGCCTCATCCTGCCGGCTGCAGACGCGGGAGGCCGGAGGAGAGGGGGCAGAGCAGGGCACAGTCCCCAGCACCATGGTGGCGCTGCCCGTGATTTCCATTACCCAGATTCAATAAGGGGAGAGCGCTATGAGCTGCTGGCGCTCCCTGGGAGGTGACTTGCCAGCCACTAACGGAGCCGAGAAATCAAATTAGCCCCAGCTCTGCTCTCACTCTCTCCCTGACACCGCTGTTGGCAGCCAAGGGGGAGTTCATCAGGGCCCCGCACTAATTCTTACCTCGTTTAAGTGACTCCATGCCGGCATCTGATGCAATTTGCTCTACGCCGCTGCCGCAGGCTTTGGTCCCTGCCCGCCACTTCCCCAGGATTTCCAGCAGCTGGCAGCTTTGTGGGGGCACAGGCACCTGCAACACACACAAGCACAGTGTAGACATACAGGAATACAGAAGTTTACAGAGGCTTAGGGTCGAGGGGATGCTCTCCTGCCAGGCAGAGAGACACTGCCCAGTCCAAGGCTATAATGCTGTGACATGGAGGGATGAAAATGCAGCCTGAGCAGGGCACCCACGCAAGGGTGGACACGGAGGGCCTTTTGACTCTCAATAATACTTGACCAGGGTTTGCTTCTAGTCTTGTTTGCCCCAAGGCGTTAAATATTTTGGGAAACTGAAACCGGTAGGAAGCCCTTTGTTTGCTGAAATTTACAGCAAATGCAAATTCTGCGGTGGAAACGGACCCAGGTGTAAGTGCAGGTCGGAGGGGTTGAGGGAAAGCTGCTGCCCCAGGCAGAGGTGTCAAGGGCTGGCTGCACATGCTGCCCCCAACTGCGACTGTCAGAATCACTGTCAGTGGGACAGACCCACCTGCTGCAGGGTGTGGAGGGGAGCCCGGTACATCCAGAGCTCCCCTCTCCCCTGCTGAATGGAAACCCACCCTATGTCAGTTGCACATCCCTGGACAGGCTCCCCTCCCTGCCTGTCAGAGGGTTTTCCCTGTCTTTTTAACTGCTGAGGATCTTCTGGTGCAGCCCTGGCACCCGTAGCACCCTCTCCCGCCTTCCTGCTCCCCACTGCCCATGGGCATGATGCTCGGACCCCAAAACCTGCTTCGCCACAAGCAGGCACCTGTGCAGAGGACGGGGAAGCTCTTTTGAGGCTGGGCGGGGGTGGGGAGATAGCTGGGTGGGCCCCACTCGCATCCTCCCAGCCTGAAACTTGATGCAGCGGGAGAGGCTGATCGCGAGATTAATTGGGCGTTCTCAAAAACCCGACGGCGAGGGGAAAGCCATACGAGTGCCGCCTGCCTCCCTGCTCTGCTCAGTCCTCCGCCGAGCCGGCGGCGGCTGGAGCCAGCGGATCCATGGTGCCCACGGCTCTCGGGGCGCTCCTGGCCCTGCTGCCGCTGGCCTCGACGCTACAGAGCGCAGGTAAGGTGAGGGACCTGTGGGCAGGGCTGGGGAGCTGAGGCAGAGCGGGGTGCTCCTGGCACGGAGCAGCACCTTCCCAGAACCTGAGCTTTGCTGAGAGGCAGGCAAAGGCTGCTCTTGAGAGAAACCTTCATGCTATTGGGAAGTGACATACCTGGGAGAAGCTGGGGCTTGGGAGAGCTCCAATGCAGAGCCTGAAGGTGCATCCTGCCTGGGTAACACTGGCAGCAAGGCAACGTAGCCTTAAAAACCACCTCTACTCTGTGGGTTCATCACTGTGGGGTCTTGACGTACTCTGGAGCTGTGCCAAGAGCCAGTCCTGAGGACAGAGAGACGTGGGGGTCTCATGCCTGCACTCCACTGCCCGAGAGATGCTGCCTGAGCCCTCTGCCTGATGAAGAGCTTTCTCCAATGTAATGTTTAGTCCCTCATAATCTAGAGCTGGGTTTTGGGCATAATGCTGTGCCTATAGCTTGTAATTGCAGCTCTGCACAGTGCAAAATTGATGGCCAACATATTTCCTTGTTATTCCATTATTATTTTCTCATCTACCATTACTGGGAAATAGCACAAAAATCCTTGAGCTGTTTTGCACCAGCCCAGCTGAAAGCGTTCAGCAGGCTGACTGAGACTCAGATCTCTGGATAGGTCATGGAGCTTCTGTCACCCAACTCCCAAACTTTTTCCCACCCTTAGCGCATCAAAGGTGGTAAAAAAGGAGCTGGCAGAGTGATACTCTCACCCTCAGCAATGCTGACCAGGAGGCAGGAAGGGCTGTGCAGACAGATCCCCAGGTGTTAGGGCTGTGCCAGGGCTGTGCCAAGTTGCACCAGGTGAGTTGCCGGCACAACCTTGGCACAGATTTGGGCTGGGCAGACCAACATGGTGTCTGGAGCAGAGGCAAAGAGCATCTGAGGTGAACCCAGCCCAGTCCTCCCTCTGCAAAACCATTTCCCTGCTGCCAGAGCATCCTGATGCAGATACGGATGGCACAGATGTGAGGAAAAGAAGGTGCAAGGAAGAATGCAAGCATGAGCCAGCTGCCACCAGCTGCAGCAGGAAAGGCCACTTGGCCCAAGCTGTGGTGATGGCAGTGCCCGTATTTCCTTCCCTCACCCTAATTGCTGCCTGTCCCCCCATCTCACTGCCTCTGTTGGTTCATGCCTGCCTGGGTGAGCATCATGCACCTGGCTGGCTCCCCAGTATTACCACTTGTGAGCAATGTCAGATGGGCTGAGGCTGCTGCTTTTTCTTTTTTTAGCTTAAAATACAGATTAAAATTCTCTTCCAGCAGCTTTTTCCCAAGTTCCCATAGATCTATTCCAATTAGTCTCTTCCATCATGCTGGAATTGGACTCTGAGGCTGGGTGTGCTGCAGAGCACAGCCGCAAGTGTAGCACTGCTGCCCTGGCCCAGCCATGGTGTTCCAGCTGCCTGGTAGTGAGGACATGGTGCTGAAAGCAGTTTGCCCTTGGTTGATGCTGCTGGCACCAGTGAAGAGACTGTTGTCACTGGAAGCAAAAACCAGGATACCTAATAAATGAATTTAGCATCCTGCTTCATCTCTAACCTTCACCACTTCCACCTGCTGAGCAAAGAAATGCCCCTGGAGGGAGCAAATGGTATGAAACTTACCCAGGGGCAGTGTGTGGTTCCCTGCTGCCACTATGCTGGCACTTTTCCAGAGAGATGAAGGCTGGCAGCTGTGCCCTCTGAGGCTGGGGAAGGTCACAGTGCTGACGACCTGTGCAGCACAGGGTATTAGTAACCTATTAGATGATGGTTTTGGTGTCCAGGCTTGTTTCCTCTCTGGATGTTCCAATTTAAGTTGGATGGGAAACCCCAAATGGTAAGTGAGGGCAGGCAGCCAGCAGCATCCCGCAGTGCATGGCACACCCCAGGGTGATGGCAGTTGCTGCCACAGTGCGAGCAGCCTCCCTCACTCCCTCCCTTTCTCCCTCTGTTTAGCAGATGCCCAGCACGGGGGCTGGATGCCCGAGCCCCCTGAACCTGCCCTGCGCCGCCTGTCCCACTCCCTCCTGGCACATTACCAGAAGGGCACCCGGCCTGTGCGGGACTGGCGAACAACCACTAACGTGGCCATCGACCTGATGGTCTATGCCATCCTCAGTGTGGTGAGTCCTCTGCTCCCATTCCACATGTGTCTGCAGGGAGGGGAATGGGACCTCGCATGCAACATTCCCCCAGCATGCTCTGCCCATCTTCTGGAGTGTCTGTGCCCCTGTTCTGACACTGTTCTCGTCTTCCCACAGGATGAGAAGAACCAGGTGCTGACCACTTACATCTGGTACAGGCAGGTGAGTAGCCATGAAACCTTGCCCCTTCCTTGCTGCCCTCCTCAAGATCAAGCACTCCCAAACCCCTATGTCTTCTTGTGAGAGAAGTGTGCAATCCTCCAGGAGAGCAGTGAGGGGAGCTCCCCCCATCCTGGGGGCTGGCAAGACTTCTGTAGCACATGAACCTCAAGACTCAGCTTTCATGCTTCCTGTTTTGTTCTGTTGGGTGTTGTGCAAGCTGAAGGATATTCCCATGGGTGGGACTCTTGCTTGGTGCTAGCCTGGGGTCTGTGTGCTGGCAGAGTGGAAGGACCTCACCCACCAAGTCCCTATTGTCTCCAGCACTGGACAGATGAATTTCTCAAGTGGGACCCAACTCACTTCGACAACCTGACGCAGATCTCCCTCCCTGTAGAGAGCATCTGGGTGCCTGACATCCTCATCAATGAGTTGTGAGTGCAGCCAAAGTCTCAAGGGAGATACACCGGGACTGGAACTCCCTCACTCTCCATGGGCATGTACCCATTCCATGCTTTGTATTCCTGGCACAGAGCTGGCAGCCTCCCCGCATTGGGGAGCTGCAGATGGGGATTGGCTCGGCAGTTGGGCCATTTCCAATGCTGGCTAACCACAACCATCAATAATTACCCTCACTGTGCTGGGGGTGAGATCCAGATATCAGGAGAAAGGCTTTGTGAAGACAGTACAATGCAAGGGCAGCTGCGGAGCTGCTGGCCCTTCCCATGAAGCTATCTGGTGTCATTCCCACTCTGTGGGGATTTAAGGTGTTCCCAGTGCCCCCTGAGAGCTCTGAGACAATGTCACAGACACTTCTTGGGCTGGGAGAAGGCAGCAGTCTGGGCAGTGCAGAGGTGATGGTAGGCAGAAATGCCTGCAAGGGTATTATCAAAAAAGCAGAACAGGGGGCAAATCCCTGGCTCTTGGGCAGCTCCCCCCTGAACTGCCACTTGGCAGAAGGAACCTCTGCCCAGAGGGCTCTCCAGCCCACATATCTGTCCCTCATGCCCTCAGTGTGGATGTTGGAAAGTCCCCACACGTCCCCTACGTTTACGTCAGCCATCATGGGGAGGTGCAGAACCTCAAACCCATCCAGGTGATGACCGCCTGCAGCCTGGACATCTACAACTTCCCCTTCGACGTCCAGAACTGCTCTCTCACCTTCACCAGCTGGCTGCACCACAGTGAGTGCCGGGACGCCCACGACTAGGGTACTCGGGGGAGCGGGCAGGACCTCTGCTGGACTGAAGGTCCGTGCAGAAGGCAGTTCGTCCCTCTAGATGGCCCCAGCGGATCGGGGAAGCGTGCAGGGAGGGCAGGCACGCAGCCCGGTGCGGAGGTGCCGGCAGTTGCCNTTTCCTCCGCCCCCCAGTTCGCGATATCAACCTCTCGCTGTGGCGTCAGCCGGAGCTCGTCAAGTTCGACCGAAGCGTCTTCATGAACCAGGGCGAGTGGGAGCTACTCTACGTCCTCAGCCACTTCCAGGAGTTCAGTGTCAAGAGCAGTGACAACTACGCTGAGATGAAGTTCTATGTAAGAGCCTTTGGCCACTGTATTTCTCGGGGATGCGGCACGAGGGAAGGGACTTGCCCCATCCCTGTTGCTGCTCTGTGCTGCAGCTCCTGCCTGCAGGTGGGAGGCTCCTGCCAGTGAGCCCTTCCTCTGGCTCGTCTTAGTGCCTCCCACTGCCCCTACCTGTCTTGGCAAAAAGCCACACCAGCTGAAGGCCTTGTTTCAACCCTTCACAGCCTTTTCTGCCCTTGTCCTGCAGGTGGTCATCCGGAGACGCCCCCTCTTCTACACCGTCAGCCTGCTGCTCCCCAGCATCTTCCTGATGGTTATGGACATTGTGGGCTTCTACTTACCTCCCCACAGTGGTGAGAGGGTCTCTTTCAAGATCACTCTCCTGCTGGGCTACTCGGTTTTCCTCATTATTGTATCCGACACATTGCCAGCTACTGCCGTCGGCACCCCGTTGATAGGTATGGTGCTTCTACCCACCTATCCAGCTGCCGTGGCAGTCATGGGCAAACCACAGGACCCTGAAAGTTGAGAAGGGAGGATTTGCTTGGGTCTGTGCTCTGTGCACGGGCCTTTGCAAGTCACTCACCTCACTGATGCCTCTGCAGGCATCTACTTTGTGGTGTGCATGGCACTGCTTGTCATCAGCCTGACAGAGACCATCCTGATTGTGCGCCTGGTGCACAAGCAAGACCTGCAACCCCACGTCCCTAAGTGGATGAAACATCTGCTGCTCGAAAGAGCCACCATCCTGCTCTGTATCCGGGACAGGAAGAAATTGAGCCAAAGCAGGATGCAAAGCTTGGACACCTCTGGGCAGGTGGAGAACAATGACAGCACAGGTAAGGGGTGCAGAGAGAGGACCTATGGGAACTGAAGGAGTCTAGGTGCTCTGCAGCCATCTACACCTACACAGCCATTCTCTGTATGGTGAATTAGGTGCCTAGTTCACCCTCACAAATCCCAGTTCCCCGTTTAAATAGGTTTTTCACATTTGCTTCTCTTCATCCCTCAGCCAAGCTGACCTCCTATGTCTGTAAGGACCCTCGGGAGTGCGGGGCAATGGGGGGCACAAGGTCTGCACTGGCCTTTGCTGGCCGGACGGAGGGCTCAGCAGCACTGCAGGAGGTCCTGCGCGAGACCATGGCTATTCGCCAGCTCCTGGAAAAACGGGAGGAATTCCGCGACGTCGCCCGTGAATGGCTGCAAGTGGGCTACGTGTTGGATGTCCTGCTGTTCCGGGTGTACTTGGCAGCCGTCCTGGCTTACAGCATCACACTGGGCGCTCTGTGGTCGGTGTGGAGGGATGCCTGAGCAGGTCTCATTGTTCAGGGCGGGAGACGGGGTAACCCCTGTGGCGGTTTCTCCCTGGCTCTGGGATTTGCCAGTGTCCGTCGACCGAGGCGGGCGCATCCCCCACGTCCCTCAGCTCCGCAGCGGGCAGGCGGAGCTGAGCAGGAGCCCCCCAGGACCCCATGACCTTGCCCAAACCTCTCTCCATGCTTCCCCTGCCGACCCTCGGAGCGCCCCCGGCCCGCCCCGGCCACGGACGCAGCTTCA
>VWZU01010241.1:360337-380803 GCA_013397095.1 Sterrhoptilus dennistouni
ATGGCTCTTGGCCATTTGATTACTTTTAAGTGTGTATTTTTTCCGTCAAACAGAGTGAATACAATGGTTAGGAAATTTGACAGAAAACTATTCCAAGCCATTTATTGCCTTAATGCGCACCTTTGTCCAACAGGCAGTTTTGACAGGAGCGATAAATTCCAAATTTATGTCAACAGAGCATATGTTGAACACCTCATTTCTGAGCTAAAGCGGCATGCTGCCCCATAAATCACCCTTCTGTTTGAAATGAAAGTAGATTACGGGCCCATGTTATTGAGCAGTTAGAGCCATAGTCATATAAATCAGAACTTTTAACTCCAGGCGATCCGTTCTGCAATTAACTAAAGGGCACTTTGTCATCTCCGGGCCAGGGCACAGCTTGGCAGGGTGGCCAGCTACCGAGGGAAGGCAAGAACCCCTCGCTGCTGAGGAAAGGCACCAGTGCAGTGCAGAGGTTCACTTGGTACCTGTTGGGGCAGCGAGCCACAAGACAAAGCCTGAAGCAGTGTGTGGCTGGAACATAGGAGATCCACAGCTGCAGGGGCTTGCACATCCCTGCCCACATCCTGCCTGATCCACGTTTTGGACACGAAACAGCAGGGGAATCGGGAGGCTGCATGATACAAGCAAAACAAGCCAGGCAAAAACATGCATGAATGCAGTCCTCAGAGTCCTGCACTGACAGAAATCTGTACTTGGGACTTCCACAGCGGTTTTGCTGCAACTCCCAGTGCCTATGCATAAAGTTGAGATCCTCAACCCACCGATTTCCCTCATTCTTCCTTCTGCATTTCCTTGATTTGCTCTCCTGCATCTTCCAGGAATGCCATGCCATGGGACAGGGGGTCCTGTGGTGATATGGGACTGGAACATGCTGTGGGGCTGGGGGATGCTATGAGGGCTCAGCCCCATGAGTGCTAGCAAAGGGTGCACGTGTGAGGGGCAACTCGCACCCATGGGAGCATCAGAGCTATAAAAAGATTCAGACACTAAGTATTTCCTTTCCTATAAAATACTCATTGCTGCGCACGAGTGCCAGGGAGCACAAACCTCCAGTGGTTCTAACTTTGTGCCGCAGCAATAACAGTTTTATGAGAGCCTTCTGATTTTATTTACACTGGGCCATCACGGTGGTGCCCTGCCAGAGGGGCAGCTGCCAGCCAGCACAGCCCCACCATGGCACACATGATGCACTGAACATTGGGCAGGCAAAATGGGACCAGCACCACTTTGCATTCTCCAGAAATCCTCCCCACCACCCCATTTCCATGAGTGTCTCCCTAGCCCAGGTAAATCGACACGAAATTGATTCATCCCCAATCTATTTTATCAAGATCAAGGCAGTGGTGCCACATCTCATTTCCAGCGGGGACAGAGCAGGAAGCCAACCAAGGCCAGCAGATACCAAGCAGCTGCAAACCCCACATTCTCCATCCTCTGACACCAGCATCACACCTGAGCTGCCAAGAGGGTGATTTTTCCCCTGACATGGCTATTTACAACACTTGGTGACTGATACCAGAGTGTGTGGGCCACGGTCCCGGTGGCTCGGATCCTGCAGTCACTGCTCTGCTCTCAGCTCCCAGCCCAGTGGATTAAAATAGCAGGGAGAGCTATGAAGGGCACAGGGAAGGGGGAAGGGAGCTGAGACCTTCCTTTCGCTTTAATAAATTAACAAGAAGAGAAAAAAATCCCAACCAAAACCTGCCCTCAAACCACCACTGCAGCTAAAAATAAACAAACAAACAAACAAATCTTACAGAAGCTGGAAATAAAGATTTTATTATTTCTGAATGTTTTAATATAAAAAAACCCAAACAACCAACCAGGGGGAGGGGACAGCTATCAATAGACAGCACTGAAATTCCCTGCCTGTACAATATTTATACTTATCATGAGCTAATTTATGAGTTCAAACCAGATGCTGTGGAGTGACATCATTCCACATGATGCCAACACTTCCCCTTTGGAAAAAGCCATGGAAAGGATCCTACTGTCCTGCCTTACCTGACGAGAACCAGGCCACAAACACCAAACACACAATTCCAATCTTTTTTTAGAGCCTGCCCACAACATACGTGAACAAATGCTGCCAAAGGGCAGCGACTCTCAAAATTCACTGCTGGCCTGGGCGAAGCATGCGAGACAGCATCTCCCATTTGCTGCTCTCAGCATCCCACCGGGATGATGCTTCTAGCTCCACAAGTTGGGAAAAGACAAACTGCCCACAGCAAAAAGGACAGCATACAGATCTTTTTTTAAAAATCTATTCCAAGGCCTTAGTTTCAGATCTATGTACATTATTTGTTATTGAATGGAATTTCCCAGGAGAGAGCTTTATCCATGTGAACATTCCCTTTGTGTGTCCCAGACCCCCAAGCAAGAGGGTCCATGGGTTTGCACGAGGTGGGACAAGCAAGGATGGGAAACCATCAGCTGCATCTAAGGGGTGCAGCCCGCAATGGGAAGTTTCCCCTGTCCATCCCAGCAGGACCATGGGGGCACAGATGCTGCCCCAAGTCGAGCTGGTTGGATCTGTGGCTTTCAAAAAGGGATTCAGAATGCAGCTACTGCACAACTTACTGAAAGTCCACTGAGTGATGGTACCGGGTGTCAGCAGCTTCTGCCAGTCCAGGGATGGGCTCCACATCTCTGCCACACCACCTGGACATTGGAGACTGATGCAGAGAGTTCTATGATTCCACACTGTCACAGTGGGGCTGGAGCACTGAGCACTGAGGGGTTAACACGTGGCGATGCATGCAGCCTTGCTCGGAATAACTGGGGCTAATGCGCCATCCAAAATCATCATCCCCATTCTTTGGGCATCTGGTGACAGTGACGAGCTGAGCACTGTGAGAGGAGCTGGCTGCTGTGCTGGGCAGCCTCGGTCCTGGGCTGTGCTGGGCATTGCGCTGAGCCAATGTGACACGGGTGTCAGAGGTGTCAGGACAGCACGGGGGAGCTGCTGCTTTTAAACCGTACGAGATCTCAACAAAACAGCAAAGTGACCTTCACGCTGACTACATCTGCCGCAGCAGCAGCAGCGTGATTATGCAGATGTTTTGATTCCTAATTCAGAAATAATAAGTGGTTCACAGATTCCAAGTTTAAAAATATATTCATCATCTGGTTTCCGTAGCAGCACATGGGCCATTGGAGCACCAGCAAAGTGCTGGCCTCGGCCACTCCTTCCTGCCGACCTTCAGGATGGTTGGGACACCTGGCTCTGAGCAGCCTGGGCCAGTGGAAGATGTCCCTGTCCATGGCAGGGGCTTGGAGCTGGATGAGCTTTAAGGGCCCTGCCAACCCAAACCATTCTGGGATTCTGTGACATGGGGAAAGCACTC
The DNA here is from genome assembly GCA_013397095.1 of Sterrhoptilus dennistouni. Classification (NCBI taxonomy): domain Eukaryota; kingdom Metazoa; phylum Chordata; class Aves; order Passeriformes; family Zosteropidae; genus Sterrhoptilus; species Sterrhoptilus dennistouni. Next base: position 363,688 of record VWZU01010241.1, read on the forward strand.
AGCATGATGCATCAGATGCTTTCCAGAGACAACAGCCCTGGGATGGTCCGGGCAGCATCACCCTGCTGCTCCTCAGGGAAGGGGGAGCCTGTAGTTCCTGAAGCCCCAAGGAAATGGCAAAAGTCCCCAGGGAGCCAAAAGCAGGGAGACAGGGGAAAGTGGATAAGCTATTGGGGTGCTGGAACATAGAGAAACTTAATTGAGGGGGGAAATTTTAGGGTAGGGGAATTTTGTTTTAATTTCAACTTTCTTTGATGACCCAACCACAGGCCTAAGGCTGGACATGCATCAGGAACAGTGTGGTACCCCAGAGCTGCCTCAGGGATAAGCTGGGATGGGCCCAGGAGCTGCTCCCCTGCACTGAGCTCGTCTTCAGGGAGTAGGAACAGCCCCCAGGTGCCAGATGGAATCAATCCACAGCTTGGCTGCTCTGTTCCATGAGGGAGACATGCTTCCCACCCCTCACCTTCCTACGGAGATGCTGACGATGCTGATGCCCCCTCCCTGGTGCCTCCCTGGTTTCTGGCCCAGCTCACCCACCTGGGAACTGCAGCCAGGAATGGGCACAAACCACTGAGAAACGCTGCTGCTCCCATGAGTGGCCTAGATCCTGAGGAGTTTTATAAGGTAATCAAATATGCAAGAGATTCAGCAAACTAATTTCAAGCACACACCTGGGGTCCTCTGATAATGTCGGTTGTGCCTATACAGCGCAAGGATTAAAATTTCATAGAGTCATGATTTCATCAGTCACTAAACTACAAAGGATTAATTAACAGCCAGGAAAGAGCTCATGGCTTGGAAATACAGTCTTAAGGAAAATATCTATCTTGGCTCTCCAGATGTCAGCATACAGAGGAATAAAGCTTTGATGAAAACACTTTCTTATTATTAGCAACTCCAAAACATTGTAGGTTTTGTAGCTAGAATTAAGGATGCCCAATTCCAACCTGCCACTGCCTGGATCTGTGCATTGTCACGTGCCTTTCTGGAGGGCCAGTTCAGGCTCCTGGGATGTGACTGTCTGGCACACACTGGGGTTTTATGCTCATATTTTGGGGATTGACATGCAGGAGTCTAGCCATGAGTCTTGCCTTTGCTCTTTGCATACTGCCTGCCCTGTGCTCACTGGCTTCCAGAGAGTCTCCCAAAGTATTCCTCATGCTGGCTGGGCTTCAGAAGTTTGGGAAGGAGAACAGGCAATGGCCTCGGCACTGGCAGTGTGAGCGGGGAGCAGCAGCACATCCCCCCTTTCCTGAGAAGATGAATTAGGGAGCTGTCAGCGAGGGACAGGCGCAGCAGCCGTGTTGCTGTACAGGGGCAGTGGAAGTGTCTTTGATTAATGAAACTGTTACGCTGGACTGTTACACAGTCCTTCTCTGCCAGGAGAGATGCTCTCAGACAGGCTGGAAATGCCCTGCTCCACGTGGACTCCCCAGACGCTTCTCCCAGCCCCAGACTGGTCTCCTCCCGTCCCTCTGCCAGCGCCGCTACCCTTACCTCGTCTGCACCGCCTCCTCAGAAGTTCCCAGGGAGGACAAAGAACTAATTATTTCCAATTACAAGTTGGGAAGTGAACATTATGCACCTTGTCAAGGCAGCAAATTAATCTATCTGCACTGCACCGGGCTTTGGGGGAGCCCCAAGTGCCCAGGGAGAGGAGGTGGCAGCAAGGGAAACACCTCGGGAGTTCAGGGACTGGGGCCACTGCTGCCCATCCAACTGCAAAATCCCCCTCTGAAAACGTGTATTTTCGGGAGAGACTGGAAATGGGAAGTGCCAAAGGAGCTCGCACAGCCTGAGCGGAGCCGTCGGTACTGCACGGCGGAGCACGCGGAACTGCTCTGCATCCACCGTGCCCGAGCTGGCTTTGCTCCCAAAACCACACAAACATCTGCGCGGAGGCAGCGAGCGGCCGCTGGCTGGAATCACGCTGGAAGCTGTCACCTCACGGCAGAGCTGCGCAGGCAGATGCCGCTCGCTGCTGCAGGGCCCCACACCGGGGGACAGCGGCAGGAGCAGGCACTGGCAACTTTCCCCCGCAGTTTTGTCCTCCTGCATCGCTTCCAGTGCCAGTGCACCAACAGGACAACGCTGTCTCAGCTCTCCATAATTAGTTCTGCTCAGTGTACAACATGTTTTGCTGAAAAATAAATAAATACCTTCCGGGCGAGCCAAGCTCTGAGCGGGATGCCAGCACTGACAACACGCTCCACTCCCCCTGGCCCCCGCCAAAAGTACGCGGCGTCCCGAACCTGGGCGTTGCTGAGCCATCCTGGCACCGTGGGACCTCCCCAAGGAGGTTTGCTCACGATTAATTCATTTATGAGCAGCCTCACCCCCCTTCCCAACATGCACAACAGGTTCCATGCAAATTCGGAAGCTTTTAAATTATACCGTTAATGAAAGCAAATAAAGGCAGTTAAAAGGCAATTTGCTCAATTGGTGTTAATATTTAAGCACAGCATGTGCAAAAACGAAATCGCAGAATTTGGTTTTTCCATGAGAAAACTTTTGGTCCTGACTTTCCCAAAGAAAGGATGGATCACGCCGGTGAATGCTGTGCCCAGGATCAGGTCTGGAGTCCCCTTGGCAGCAGCCAGCCAGTCTGTCTGTTAAGGAAACATCCCCTGTGTGCCCCAGCAGCTCCACAATCGCCATGACATTGGCAATTCCTCCTCTGGCAAGGAGTGCAACTGCCACCCCCTTGCATCCCCACAGCCTTAGTGCCTCCCTGCAAACCTTTTCTGAGGGCAAAAACACAGGGACAGTGGGAGCCCTGAACACCTCCTGTGCCTGTGGGACTTGAAACACATGTGGCAACTGAAGCATGGGCAGGCAGAGGTGTCACGGGTGTCACCCCCAGTACTGCAGCCCCAGTGCATCCCCAGTTCAGCATATCATTGTCACCACATGAAAAACCTCAACATGCTGGAATGTGGTGGCTTTTGTGCCAGCAAACAGCAAGGACAAACCACCATGCAGCACGAGCTGCCCTGGGATACCTGAGGCAGAGCATCCCTGCCAGGCACACTTTGGTCATTGCTTCCCACACCCGGAGTGTGACGTTGGTGTTGAAACGGTAATAAATTCTTAAATGAAACTGGAAACAGTGAACTGGAACCAAATTATCACAGGCAAAAGCAGCTGATGATGTCTCTCAGTGCAGCCCCACTCCTGGCCATGCTCTGGCTCAGGGGTTACGATACTCTCGCATAAATTCGCTTTCAAAACAGGAGCTGCCAGTGAATGAGACCTCGATTTCTAATGGTTGGAAATATTTTGTACACTCTGCTGCTCCCTCTGTACCCCTTTGTTGGGGCTGAGGGCTGACGGCTAAAACGGGTACCAAAAGACCATCTGTAGCTCCTGTCTTTACAGAGAAGTTTAAATAGGGGGATGAATGAGCACAGGAATTAATGAATGATAAAGCCGTATGGTCCCAGTCAGCCTCCTACGCCGGGATGTGGCATTCAAACCCTCCCAGCCTTCTGCCACAAAGAGAGGTTTCTAAGCTACAGAAAAAAAAAAAAAAANGGGGGGCGTGTGCATGCAAGTTTTTAACAACAAATGCAGTGACTTGCCTCGAGGTTCCCACCCGATTTCCTTGCACCAGGCTGGAGGAAATGCACGTGGGAGGGAAAATAAGGGGTTTCCCCAGAGCCACCTGCAATTCCCCTTGACAGTGAGGGAAGTGAGAGGAGTCGGGTCTGGGGCTCATCCCTGCACTGGGTGGGGATTGCACAGAGGGCACCCTGGGGGCTCACACCAGCAAGGGTGGGCAGATTTTGGATAAGCTACCTGGATTTACTGTGCTGCATCCACTTGGCCAGCCTTTGCAGCATCCCCCTCTCATCCATTCCAGACAACTTAAAGATGCCTGGTAAAAACTAAGGAATCTGGAAAGGTTGAAGGGTGTTTCAGGTGACGAGTCAAAGTGAGGGTGTGCACAGAAGCACATCCATTAGAAACCAGCTCTACCAAAAAAAGGTAAAAAGATAAACCCAAGGCTTAAGGAACAGAAATGAAGGCTGCTCACCAGCGCCAGAGAAAAGATACTCCAGCTCATGGTTCAGTTGGCTGGAGATTAACAGGTGAGACCCAGGGAAAGACAAGGACATGGAGGGAATCACTGTCGTTGCTAACGGAGGGCTCCTGACAGCCTAGGCACACCAACAAGGCAAACTCAGGATCGAACACCCCAAATCAGTTCAATTCCTGTTCAAGAGTTGAGGTTGCTGAGAGGGAATGTCTGTCTCCAAAACAACTCAGAAGAGGCAGAGGGAGTGTGGCGCAGTACTGGAACACTTCTTGTGTTTTAAAAGCTGTCATGTGTAAAGCATTAGTGGTTTTGAAATTGCATTCTCAAGTTAATTAAATGGACAATCTTTTGTACATAAAACCTGAAAGCACACAATCAAAAGCTAGGGGAGAAGACGTGTCTCTTTGGAGCAGAGTGCTGCCTCTCCTTGTCTACTCTCCTGATCCAAGTATCCCCAGGGAGCCACTGTCCTGGTGTGCCAGCACAGTGCCAGGGAGGCTGTTTGCTCTGTACTGAAGCATCCTCAGACTCCACACTTGGGCACTGCACTGAGCCATCCCATGAGTCTGTTTTCCTCCAGGAACCACACATGCTTCATTCAGGGATTTCCTCTGTACAGGGATGTTTTACTGGCTGATGGCAGGGCGAACACCCATGGCAGTTATCTCTGCTGCAGTAAAACACCGACCTTCAGTTTTAGGCAGGAGATAATGTTCACCATAGATTGGATCCACCATAAACTGTTGATAATTGCTATTATCTGTGAGTTAATCTTGTGAGAAGTCAACAGTTTTATAAAAAACTTGCAAGCTGTATCGTTTACCTTCCAACTTCATATCTGGGTCAAAAGGTCAATTACTGCAGATTGCTGAGTTAGGATTTCAGAAAAAAATACCTGCTCCCACCTCAAAGCCCCACCGGAGCATGGGGGACGTGAGCAGGCACCCTCCCTTGCACAGACAAAGCACCCAAACTCTTGGGCTGAGAAGTCTGGGGGAAGAGTTTTCTCAAGTCAGGGCTATCCCCATTCATGAGCTGAGCTGGGGTTGGCTGCTCACGGACTGAGGAGTTGGGGCACAGCCTGACCACCGAGATGCAGCCAGTGGGTCCTCTGTGTCACTCTAGCAAATGCACAGTCCCTGCCTCGTGGCTCATGGCACAGGGCTCTGAAGATGCCAAACCCCACCTGCAAAGCACCATGTGTGGGCAGCTGCCTCCCTGCCCTGGGTGCACAAAATGAATGTTTAAACTCCTGGGCTCCACTCCCACACCTACCCGCGGAGGTGACAAATGGAAGCAGAGCAGAAACCTTTGGAGGGGCTGGGAGAAGCCCCCAGAATGGATGAACCTGTGAGCCACACTCTGATTCTACTTGCCTCCCTGTGCTCTGCATCACCAAAGATCATTGCTGCTGTTATTTTACCCCCCTGACAGGATGCTTCCAGGCAGCTCTGGGCAATATTTTGCTTGAGGAGCAAAAAAAATCCTTCGGTGCTGCTGCAGCTCCTCCCGTGAGTGCAGCCTGGGCCCGTGGAGCATTGCTCAACTGCTCGGCAGGCAGGTGTCATAAACAAGCAGGCACATGGCAAACATATCGATTTCCTGGAGCTTATCGCGCAGCAACCAGTGCTCAGTTACCAGGCTACTTTAATATGTAATTTACTGCGAGATGGGAGAGTGGGGCTGAGGGTGGCTGGAATATTTACTGTGGGATGGACAGGGAGGCGGAAGGTGTGAGCAGGAGGAAAGTGTGGTGTCTGCTGCCTCCAGCTATCCTTAGTATTTTCTAACTATTAAAAAACCCCCAACCTCTCACTGCTGCAATGGAGTGTTTACACAGATGCCATTAATCTTCTTCTGCAACTGTTTACATTATGAAAATATAGTCTTAGCTGCCCAGGCTCTCCATCTCCTTCATTTAAATTCAGATGCTTAATTTCTGTCAAAACAGAGCCCACCAAAATTACTTCCATCCACTTCTGGTTCTCAACTTGCCTTACCATCTGAGAACTGCCTGTCAGAGTGGGGAGGGACCCCAGGTGGGAGACTGGAAGAGCGGGAGAGAGGTGGCATTTCAAAGGCTCCTCCTCCCAGCCTAGATGGGACCAGGTGTGAAAGCCAAGACCAAAGCCCAGCCTGAGATAATGCTCCCACCCCTACATCCAGTCACCTGGTGGGAGAGGGGGGGATGCTTGCCCTGACTCAGCACCTTCACCTACCTGGGGAGGTGTTTTGCCAGCAAGCCGTCTCCCCAGCCCACCAGCAGGGTTTTGGTGGGGAAGGAACCATCCTGTCTCCTTCCTGGCCCTGTCCTGCATCCCAAGGTATTTTGCAGATGTGACCCTCAGGGGAACCCTGGGATCCACAGGAGGTTGGTGTTTTCACAATATTTTAAAAATCCTTCTTGTACCATGCCTCTCAGTAGAATTTTTGGAATTCACAAGATAAATACTGGTAATTTGATTCTTATCTTCTTCAAATCCAATTCTAAGGCAATTCTGTGTAAAGGACACTAATTATAGCCCAAGGGGAAACAAAAGGTAACCCATCAGCGAGAACACACTGGAAACATTTAAAGAGGTAACATTTAAAGGGGTACAGGGCACTGAAAAGTTAAATAGACTTCAAATCTGCTCTTGCAAGAACAATAATATGTTGGGTGAAAATGATGCTCAGCACCATTCCTGCTCTCCAGCTGGTCCTTCCCGTGGGCAGCTCAGTGCTGCTCTGGAAGTGGCGGCAGCTGGAGGCTGCATCCAGGTTGCTCTGCACATCCTTCTGGGACTGGCCACTCCAGAGCTGGGCTGGGACAGGCAGCAGTGCAGGGACAGCCCCACCTCTGTGCCAGACAGTCATGATGCTTTTCACCCTCATTTCCCTGGCATTATTTACTAAGGAAAAGGCAAAGTTTATACACACAGGGGAATGTGACCAGCAACAGACACTGAAAATGACAAAACCATCACTCGTTAGTGCAAATATTATGAATTTTCCAAGAAACACCCCTAAACATGGGATATTCTGGCTGCAAAACTGTCGCTGTAGGACATGAAAGACTCCAAATAATTCAGAAGGCAAAAGGTATAGAAAAAGAAGGCTCTGTTTTGTTTAATTCTTACTACCTTTTATAAGGCGTGCCGATACAGACTTAACGTGATTGATGAATAGGAACAACACCTCTCTAATACCATTGGTTAAACTAGAGAAACAGAAAACACCAGCTGGACAAGATTGTTTTGGGAAAGGATAGTTGTTTACCAAGATTGTTTTGAGAAAAATCTTTCTTGAGAAACTTTTCCTTGGGAAAAGGTAGCAGGTGCTAAGCAGGCAAAAATCTCTCAGGCCCACACAAAACATGTCTGGAGGCCAGGAGCCCCTACATGCTCCAGCCACCAAATGGTTCCTGGTACACTGCTAAAGAGCACCCTGAAGGGGAGGAGGAGGAGGATGGTGGGGAGAGTGCATTGACCACTGCCACATGGTACAGCCCGAATGTTACAGCTCCTATAAAATAATAAAACCCCAGTGCTGGGATGCAGAGTCAGGATGAGGCAGAAGATAATGCAGGAACAATCAAAGGGATTTGGCAATCCAAATGGAGTCCTGTTTAATGAGCACTGCTACAAGGCTGTCATTCCACAGGCATTAACATTCATCGTTACCATCCCTTCGAAGACAACATGGTTATTCCCTTTAACATGGTGACACTTGCAGCTAACTCATGTCTGACCCAGACAGCCAGGGCAGATGCCGTGTGAGAGGTGACCAGAGGTAATTGAAAATACACTTGCTGCAGACTGGAGCAGAAGGGCTGCCTCAGCAGCAACCCTTGGCGCAACAAGTGACAGTGGTGGCACCTGGAGGATGACCGTCACAGGCACACAGTAAATCAGCTCTTTGCTGAGGCAGCGTTGGGCTGCCCGGGGCATGAGGAGCAGCAGAGCCACAGTCCCTGGAGCAGGAGGGCTGTGAGCAGCCCAGCTCTGGCACCTTGGTCTCTGTGGCTGCACACTGCATGCCACTTCCATGTGGTGACAATGGAAGGGCCCTTCCTTGACACATGGATCGCTGGTGGGAAGCTCACCATGCATGGCCGCTTTGTTCACTTAGCAACAAAGGTGCTAATTAGGGAGAACAGGAGAGAGCTGCTCTCCATCTCCAGCCAGAGGAGGATGCAGCACAGCTGCCAGCAGTGGCCCAGCCTTTGGCACCTCACCATGCGGACACGGCACTACGGGATATGGCAAAAAGCATCCAAGTGTCCTCCTCATGAGATGCCATCTCTGTGACCCCTCACTCAGCCCCACAGCACCATGGTCTCCTCTTCTGCCACCCTCTTCCCATCTTCTGGCCAGGCAGAGCTGGATAGTCTCTCTCCCAGTGCAAGGTCCAATGTAAGCTCTCCTCCCAGTGATGTCTGCATCCTTAGCACACAACCCACTAGAGGCCCCTGCTCTCACGAACCACGTGCTGGCTGGTCATGGCCCATGCTCCAGGGCAGCCTGCCACAGATCCCATCCTGCTAAATAATGCATTGGGCAGTGCTCACTACTGGAAGAGAAGGATGATAAACATTTCTGCACTGTTTAAGTTACATTTGGTTCAACGCTGAGGCAAGAGCCACCTCCAGCTAAAGGGTCAGAGAAGCCAGAAATCAATACAAGCACTTGCCTCTGCGTCTCAAGATCCCAGTATCCCTCCCCAGATCCATGGGCAGAACTGGGCTGGGGGAATCCCACAGGCAGGTCTGGGGCATCCCCTGGCAGCCCAGGTGCTGTCCCATTCTCGGGTACTGCTGACTCAGCACCCTGCAGGCTAGGAGCTGCCAGTGGCCCAGTTCCCACCACAACACTCACTTCCTACGGCCCTGCCCTACATGCAATCTTCCCCACAGCCCCAGAAATGCAAATCCCAAATTCCCCAAAAAAAACCCCAACCAAATGCTGCTCTTCAGCTAGGGTGATGATGAACTGAAAGGCCGAGGGAGGCATAGCAAAGTCAGGATAGCATTTCCCCATCCCTCACCCACAGAGAAGACAGGAACTCAGGAAGCAGAAGCAATTGCTTTTCACTTTTCTTCCACTGGGAAGGTTTTCATCCAAGTTAAAATGTTTCTAAGATGATTCCTGCTACAGGGAAGCAAGTTTTCTGCCAGTTTCATTGCACATGCTTGGTTCCCGCCAAGGCAATACGTGCAAGAGAAGCCAAGGGCAGTGTGGGCAGCAGAGCCTGTGACAAGCACCTCTGGTCGCTGCTCTTATTTGCAGGAGTGCCCTGTGCTTGGCACTTGGGATCTTTTCTACAAACAGGGGGAAGGAAGAAAGAGAAGACGAAATCACCTCATTCCTGGTAAAAATAGCAGAATGCCCTGGAGGGGGGGTGGGCAGACGGGACATACAGAGGGTTCTGGTTCTGAGCACTGTACCATTTCGCAGAAAGGGGCCCCGGTGTGCAGGCTGGTGGCGCTCTGCTGTGCCCTGACCACCCCATGGCAGAGGACCCAACCTGGTGCTGTGGCACACGTGGCACCGTGGCCCAGCCACCCAGCACACGGTGCGTCGGTGCCATGCAGTGCTGGGGGGCCAGTGAGGTGTGGGTGCTGCACCACACTGCTGCCTTCTCTCTCCCACGCAAAGGCCGTTTGCGTGTGCTGAGCAGCCAGCTGTGACTGCAGCCTGTGCCCAGCTGAGATAAGATCCATCACCAGTGCTGCCTGTGGCAGCCCAGACTCATGCAGTCTGAGAGCTGTTGGCAGGATCTCTCTGCACTGAGCGTCCCCTCTGTATGTCCTCTCTGCGCATCTCTTCATGAGTGAGCCCTTTTCTGCTACAGTTTGCACATCCTATTCCAGACCTGTGACAACAGAATGACTTCTAATGGCTTGGGCTGGGAGAGACCTTAAAGCTCATCCCATTTCAACTCTTTGCCATGGGCAGGGACACCTTCCACTACCCCAGGTTGCTCCAAGCCCTGTCCAGCCTGGCCTTGGACACTGCCAGGGATAGGGCAGCCACATATTCTCTGGGAACCTGTGCCAGGGTCTTACCTCCCTCACAGGTAAAGGTGATGCCTGAGATCACACCATCTTCTGCTCCCGCACGACAGTAAAGCCCTGAGAAACCAATGGAACAGCCAAAGACATGCAGTGAAATGTGGAAGGCAACGAGCTGTCCCAAAAGCCTTGTACTGCCCTGCACACACACTTTCGAGGCTGGCTGGGTTTTGGTTCAGTTTTTTAAATACACAGCCTGTGCTGTGGTGAAACTGGATTTCTTGGAGTCAAAGCCTTCCTAGGTTTACTCTGTGCATGCCAAAACTAGTACAACCTGTCCCTAAATACCATAATAAAAAACACATAGTAAGCTCTTTGCCTTTATTTATGTCAGTGGTGGTTTCAAGCCGGATGAATCATGCTTCCTCCTTAGCACTCCTTTCTAATATGATTTACTATAAATACTGCATGGAGACAAGAATGAGGGAAGGTGACCAAGGGCAAAGCATATGGAGTCCAGCACCATCCCTAAGTGGTGGAAGCATAAAAGCACATTCAGTAGTCATGATGGAGTGGCAAACCACATGTGGGTTTTAAGTAGTGCAGTACCTGGTGTAGAAATCATAAAACCACAGAATATCGTGAACCCAAAGGGATCATCATCATCCAAGTACTGGCACTGCACAGGACAGCCCCGAAAATCCCACTACGTGCCTGAGAGCATTGTCCAAACGCTCCTTGAACCCTCGCAGGGTTTGGGAATCACAAAAGTTGGGAAAGATGCCTGAGAGCATTGAGACCAACCATTTGCCCAGCACTGCCAAACCCACCACTAAACCACGTCCCCAACTACCCCTACTACACATCTTTTGAAGCCCAGTGGTGGTGATGGAAATGGCCTGGTGCTTGGGGCTGTGGGGTTTTTGAGTTTCTCTTTGTTTTTATGCACAGTTGACGTTTCCCTTCTTTATAGGTCACCAAGGCAAGAGAGCAAGCACCTTCCTCCCGCCACAAGCTGCGGATGCATGAAGGTGTATTTTTTCAAGCAGGGGTGCACAGGTCCCCTTGGTGGTGTGTATGGCAAACGCCACAGCACGGCCCCTGCCGGCACCCGGAGCGCTCCCCCGCTGCCGCGAGGCAGCCGCTCCCCGCACAGCACTAAACAGAGCCCGGGGTTATCAGTCCGCGTGATACACGCCGATAACAGCCCATCTCTCGCGCTGACACCGGTAACAAAGCAGGGTGTTTAACGCTGATTTATGGCGGGCGGGCGGCTCTAGCCAGGCTTTGCGCGCCTTGCAGCCCTTGTGCCTACGTGGAGAAGCTTTTCCTCAATCGCACATTGCCGGCTTGTTTGCTAAACAACGTGCCAATAAAACAGCAATGAGACAACGAAGGCCGATGGAAACCTGAATCAGCACAGCAGGGCGCGTATCCAACCATAATCTACTTAAAATCAGTTAAGAACACTACAGCGAAAATGATCCGGGCGGCCCTGGCCCCCGGCCAGCGCGTGAGCCTGGGCCACAAAAGCTCGATCCCACAACCCCGATTGTAGGGCAATGCTCCCTCCTTCAGATGCAGTGACCTCTTGCCAAAAAGAGGAATCAACCTCTTTTGTGAATGATGCGGTCCAACAGCACTTGTGCTCTTCCAGAGGTGCCTGCTGCTCTGCTGTCAGCACAGAAGTTACCCAGAGCACTGCCAACGCAAACCAGCGTGCTCCAAACTGAAACCAAGTGGTTCAGGCATGCCTCAGCCCGGATAAAGATTATCCAGGATGGACACACAGATGATGCTCCTGAAAACCCCACAGCCACAGCAGGGCTGAGCAACTGGGGTTGAGCCTGGGAACAAAAGTAGATGTCAGGACTGCACTGGAAACTCATCAGCCAATGTTAAAAGGTGTCTGGCCACACACAGACTTCCCTGCCATGTCTGCATTTATTCCAAAGAATGCAAGAACCTTTCCCTGTTGCTCCTATGATATCCTGCTGAAACTTCCTTTGTGCCACCCTCCCTGTTTCAGCTGGTACCTGTCACACCACCAAACTCTATCAGGGCCATGGTGCATGCCAAACTCTGTCCAGGTCTGGCTGCAGAGCAGGATGCAGATCCCTTCCAGCAAAGGAGGGGTGAGGCCCTGCAAAGGACTGATCCCACCATAAAGTGCTGAGCCAGGCCGGGAAGAAGAACCCCTCACCGGCAGAGTGACAGAAGCCAGGACTGCCGGGTGAGGAGGAATGAATGGAATAGGCTAATTTACACAGGAAGTGAGCACTTACCAGACCCTTCATCCCAACACACAAAACCCTCTGCCATATCTGGAAGCAATTACACCCAGTTAACATGATCTGCCTGCCACTAAAATTAACTGCAAACAGAAATATTTTTCACTTTTGCAACAGGAGATGCCATGGCCCCGTGTTTGGCTGCCGGGAAATATTTAGTAATTACTCGTTTAAAGCCTCTCTTGAAGCTGTCAAGGGGGGTAAGGGGGGGGAATAAAAGAAAAATCTTGCTAATTGCAGGCAAAAAGGAAAATACAGATCATTTTATTCTATCCAACGAAAACAGATTTACAGACTGGTGTAACTAAAGAGCCAACATCTTGCAGAAGCAGGGAAGGCTGCAGGAATGCTCTGTCACCAACAGCCCAGGCTGCTCTGCACACTCCCATGCTCCACAAGGAAAGGAAGAAAGGGTGGACAGTGTCACCCGTGAACCAGCACATGCTCTCTGAGGGGCCCTCTGTATGGCTGTAAAGGCATTTTAACCAACATCACTGTGCGAGGTGTAACAAGGACGGAGGATGCTCTGCAAATCTCATTGAGCTGCTGCAGCAGCAGCGCTGGGGAAAAGCCACCCAAGTGTCCTCAGTGCAGCAGGTTTCATGCACTGGGGTCCCAGCCCTGCAGCCAATAGGGTCGTGGTCCCTGGGAACTGAGTCGTGCTGGGGAAGGGGCTGCACGCCAGGCAGAGAGCAGGCACTGATCCCATCACACCCCTGGATGTCCCTCTGCAAGGTGTCAGAAGCACCAGGCATCACTGCCAGGAGAAACCAGAGTTTTACTGGGCAGGGGGAAACAAACAAACCAACAAACAAAAAAATACATCAAAATAGCTGTTTTCTGATGGGAATCTCAGAGCTTTGCTTTCAAATGCAGTGCATGCATAACTAAACTGATGCAGAATAATGAATGGAATAATGTGGAAGCCAAAGGGGGCTTTTCTCCCTCCACACTTGGAGCTGAGTATGGAAATGGTTAAGTCACCCACTGAATAAATCAAAAGTTCAAGGCTCCAACATACCACGTCGTATTCCCCCTCTGCCCATGACAAGAACCAGAGAGCCCCCGAAATCCCAAGCATCCTGCGCGGGGTCTCGGCCAGTGCTCACAGGTTACACGCTCGGGGTCAGCGCTGTGGACCTTAGCCACAACATTCATTTCCTGAGTGGGGCACGTCCCCCTGCCCATAAAGCTAATAAGAGCTTCCTCGCCCAGCTGCCCTGCACCGTGGCCCGGCAGCCGGGAACGCTGGTTTCCATTAGCCCCTTATGATGCCAGGTGCCGCTAATAAGGCCCATCAGCAAGAAACAAGAGCTGCCAGGTCATCCTCCAACTCTGGAAGTAATCATGGGCAGAGTTTGGGGGGCTGCTGCCCCAGGTTTTCCTTCCCTCCCCGCCTTGCTTTCCATTTTTCCTCCTTTTTTTTAAAGTTTAAATTGTAGTGGAACATAAATTGACAAATGCTTAAAATAAAATAAAAAACAACTACTGTATTCAGCTACTGAAATTAACACTAATAACATCTCACAAAGCACTTGGGATCCGATTTATCACGTTTATTGCTTTAATGGTACACTGCATCTGTTTCTCACTGTGACATGCCGAGCAGTGCCAATGTGCCTAATGGCATTAGCAGTACAACGCTCAGCTAATCCAAGTGGAGAGAGGGGAGGTGAGGCTGCCAGAGGGAAAGCCAAAGGCTGGATCTAGATGAGAAGCTGAAGTTTTCCCAAGCAGGAGCATTTCAGACTGCTGGGAGCATTGATGCCTGGCCCTGGACACTGGTGCTGGTGGTAGCAATCACTGCTTTTCTGCCCTTCAATGGGAAAAGGGCACAAATCTGGAGTTTGGGGTGCAGTGGATGGCCAGCAGCCACTGGGACAGAGCAAGCCTCCTTACCCCGTCCTTAAATCCTCCACTGGTGCACACACATCCTGAGCTGACAGCTCAGCCATGGAACCTCAAAATGCAGAACAGACCCAAGGGTTGGCATGGAAGTTTTCCCCAAGGTACGTCCCCCTATATGACAGTGAGGACAAACACCTTCCACCCAAAATCACCCCATGAGGAGGATTCACCCACCACTGGCCTCCACTGGTCCCATGACGCTATCACCACGAAAGCCCTTTTGCTTTCCAGACCAGCATCTCCATCTCTCACTGACACACATGCTGCCGGCAGCTGCATCGCCGTGGTGGGTGAATTCCTGAGCAGTGTTGGGTTGGGATCTTCGACTGTGCCATAAATGAAGCGTATGGGATCACATCCCCACTAGCAGCCTTCCCAGTCTCTATCACTTCATAAAAGACATGGCTTAATATTTTTTAAAGTTTTAAGGTATTTAACTTCCTGATGACAAATTATGCCAGGCTCAGTTGGCAGCTCAGCACAGCTCTCGCCTTGCAGCTTGGAGGTTTTCCTTCACAAAACAGCCCCCAAAAGGGCCAGTGAACTATGGCTTTTTTGTCTGCAATTAGAAGTGATGATCAATACTAACATTAGATTAAGTCTGAACTTTGCTGAACCCAGAAGGAAATCTTTTATAAAAAAAATTAAAGACTCAATGACTCAATCTACACTCAATTAGTCAAAATCATAAGCTTAGTAAGGGAGAAAAAAATGGATCACGCAGCAGCCGGCAGGTTCAGGGACCTGAAAACCCCAAGCAGAGGCAGCACCAAGGCTTTTGGCCACTTGGCCCCCCAAAGGTCACAGTTCAGAGCTTCTGGGTATGACACAGCACAGACAATGCTGCCACAAGGCCAAGGAGCCATGTCACCTCACTGGGCCAGGGCAGATGACTGTCCCTCAGGCACTGTCTGTCACCCAGGGCCAGTAGCCCCCCCTGTGCTTGCTGAGGCCAGGCCAACCCTCTGCTCTCCTTCTTCCTGCATGTGCTTCCCATACTAATGAAGACAGGAACAACACTCAGAAGGCTCCAAGACTATAAACATGTATGTTTACACTTCTATAGGCATGTGTGTGGGTAAACAAACAGCCCCACCATATGCATGGGCTGCCTGTGCTCTGCAAACAGGCTCAGCACACACTGGCTCACCGAGGAACAAGCAGCATTGGTGCTAGGTGGTTCAAGGGTCTGTCACCTGCTGGGGCTTAGCACGTGGAAGCTGTCACACTGGCAGCCAAACACCCCGTGGAACAGTGAAGTACCCCTGCCCCTGGCCCCAGCTCACCACAGCTGGGAACGGCTCTGATTGGGCATCTCCGCCTCGCATCAGGGTTGGAAAGCAAAACCACAGCAGTGAGCGCACGGCAGAAAGAGGTCAGCGAAAGTCAACGAGTGACACCGTGGTGCCCCGGCACATCCTGCCCCCCTCCAGCTGGCTGGGGAGGGGGTGCCCAGACCCCAGCGCAGGGTGCAGGTCCCCAGCCCCTCTCACCAGCAGGCAGTGGAGCAAAGAAGAGCCCACAGCCAGCACGGTGCAGCTGCTACCAGAGCTGCTCCGGCAGAGAGCTGCAGATTCCAACCCAGTGCAGATGCTGTTTAACAGCTCCATGAATACAATAGGATCCCACAAATCCTCCCCAAATGGTAATTCTCACAACGTATTAGAAAGTAAACACTATTAAAAAGCCACATGAGACACTGTTTACACACAAACCGCCTGGGATTTAGACTTTGGGGGCCAGGGAGTGAGTTCATTGGACTGTTACCCAATGCCTTTCAACATGGACGGTCTTACAGATCAGTTTAAACATGGCTCAAAGGATTTGGCTAGCCCTGCAAAGTTTGCCAGCACCAGGTAATCAGTCTGAAAGCAAGAACAGGCAAACCGTTTGGTGCTGGCTTCAGCAACTGCCTTTAAGGTTCCACTGGCAGGGGCTAGTACTGAGCTCCGTGCTCCAGGCAGACTCCGAGCCCCGCGGAGCAAGGCGTGTGCCCAGCCTCATGATAAGGATCATGAATAAGTGAGAAATAAGCCACGGCTGCGGCCACGGCTGTCAAAACAATCGTAGCCCGGGAAGGCGCTGTGGAAGAGGGGCTGCTGTGCTGGACAGCTGGGCCATGCTCCCTCATCTCTCCACCACGCGGGGAAGGATCTGACCGCGCAGCTCTCCCTCCCTCTGGACAGATTCACGGCTGGCGACAGGAGCCTCCGGACAGCCCCAACATCGCCCTCCACTGCGGCCACAGCAATTGCTGCTCTGGGCTTGGAGGGGGAAAGGGAGAGCCTTGAGACTGTGTCAGAAAGGCATGTTAAAATTCTCACTGAGCCCTCACTGCAGCTCTCCAGGTGACGTTCGGTCTGCATCATTGCACGGCCGAAGCGGCTTCGGGGACGTAACAAACGCCAGCCCCAGCTCTCCCACTTGCGAGAGGAGGAAACAAAGCCGAAAGCGGCTGTGCCCCTACACGGAGCCGGGGACCCTCAAGGGGTGAAGGCTGCTCCCCATAGGGTCCATGCGGCAGAGCGAGGAGTGACGCTGCCAGCACTCGCAGACCCGCAGGGCTGAGGATCCCGGCTCGGCAGCTGCCGCCCTGCACCCGGAGCGCTCACGGGCTGAGTGCATACGGGGAGCCACTGCTCCGGCAGCCCCATCCCGCCCCGCTGGCGGGCGGCGATCCTGCCGGCAGCACCAACTCCCCCGCCAGAGGCGCGCGCCGGCACGGACACCGGCCCCGGAGCGCCTTATGTGCATCAGGACTAATTAACCTGTTGATTCATTAAAAATCTGACAGGGTGCGCAGCCAGGGGAGGCAGGGAGAAGCTACGGCACCATGCCGGTGATGTCTTCCCTAGGCAGGACGTTGCCGTCCTGTCGCGGGGC
>VWZU01010241.1:383934-402583 GCA_013397095.1 Sterrhoptilus dennistouni
CGCCTGGGCGGACCCCCGGCCCCGGGGGTGGAGACGGTAAAAACCAACCCCAGAGCCCAGTTTGGGGTCCGGTGGCGGATTCTGACCCGGAGCCGCGACGTTTGTGACATGAGGAGCACGTTGTCGCCCCGACGAAGCTGGTTTTTCTTCCCCTCGCGCGATAAAATACTGACGCCGTGACGGCACCACTTGTACGTAGGGATGTGGCAGGCGTCCGCACCCCAGGACGGGCCATGGGGCTTTGCCACAAGGGTCGGCTTCGGGAAGGGAGCGAAACACACGCGGAGATGCCAGTCTCACCGTGACATCGACAACAGCACTAGGCAGCGACACGAGCAGCGGGCCACACTCCGAGGCAGCACCGTGTGCCCTGAACATCCTCGGGTGAGGGCGTGCATGTGCCTCAGCTCCTTGGCAGTGCCCATGCGGAGCGCATCAAGGGACCTGTGCAATCCTCGGGGAGGGGCAGGGTGGCAGCCACACAGCTCTCCCTTCTTCCCTCCCTCCCCGTTTCACCCGTGGCACAACACAGCCAGCGCAGGGCCCGGTATCGTCAGCTAAAACAACAAACACGGACGGCATTAGTACAAAGATACCCTTGGGGTAAAGCAGCGCAAATGTAATCTAAGGAGAACGTTATGGGGAAGTGTGTTTATAATTATAATGGGATTTAATGTACTTTGGGACCAGATGATAGCAGTCATTTAACGAGAACAGCCTAATAACAGAGGCCTCACGATGCACGGCGGCGCTGTGCAGGTTATTAGACGCGTGTGATAACGCCATGCTTGCCCTACTATAGTTAAGGGTAAGGCATCAGCTTACTCCTATTTTTTCAGGGGTTATAACTCCTCTGCTGTAATTGGCAGAGAGCAGGGACGCACCGCACAGGCAGCCAGCGTGCCTCCAGGATGGGGTTTTTAATTGTCTCAAACTGCTTGAGTTCTTCCCTCTTCCAGACTTTAAAATCCAAACAGCTGAGAGGAGGAAATAGTCAGACACTGTGGTTTCAGGTGTTTGTTTACCCTTCTCTAACTTTTAAAAGGCTTGATTTCAGGACTGAAATTTTGCAGGCAGTTAAGGGTATGTTTTTAGTGTAACTCACATGAAATTAAGCTGTGTGAGTCCCATTAGCAATAATGGAAATCCCACGGCTAAATTCCCAGGCAGCATCCTGAAAATTAACCCCCCCAGTCCTTTCTGTCAACTGGTGCATTGCACTTTTTGTTGCTCCTCTAATACATATAGTAAAAGCTACTGAATTGTTTAAGACACCAACTTCTCATAGCTGCTGTTTGCCAAAGGCAGTGACCAGCTTGGTGACCCTGACCAGGGACACCCCACATATCCTGGCAGTGGGGCTGCCCAGCACCTGCAGCCCACAGGTGAGACCCGCAGAGATGCTTGGAAAGCTACAGCCACAGCCTTCAGGGTCATTTCCCCATCTCCTGGCATGGGAGTCAATCCCTTGTCACTCCTCCCTGGTACCTTCCATCTCCCTCCCATGTCTCCCCATCAGTTTCCAATTTATTTACTTTTCTGATCTTAATCCCCACCTTGTAGTGTAATGTGTTTATTAGAAAGGCACCAGCAGCTAAATGAAGCCAAGCTGGGCTCTGTGTTAAGTAGCAGTCACGCCCAAGTGCCTCTCCATGTGCCATTACTCCAAGTGATTGAGGCAATTTCTTCCTCCGCCACGAGTTTCACTTGTAAATCTCTCAACCAGATACGGTGCAATGATGTGCTGCCTGGTGCAATTATTATTAACCTCCAGCATTAAACCCCTGAGTCGGTGGTTCCTCAGGAAGGGCTTTCCGTGTGAGGACCAGGTAAAGCATGGACATCCTTCCCAGGAAAATGAGGGATCCATTCAGATCCACTTCTAGCCCTCAGCCTGATCAGTTACTTGGACAGGGAGATACGAACATTTACTTCCCCAGCGGAAATATCTTGGTCAGCAGCACCAGGTCTGTAAGAAAGACCTGGCCAGCAGCACCAGCACAGTAAGGAAGTAAATTCCTTGTTCAAGAGGCTTAGTCCAGAAAAAACAGCCTGGAAGACGACTTCAGTGAGAAAGTGCCTCAGCATCACTCACCCTGTATGAATTGAAAGGGAAGAGGAGTGGCTCCTCTCCATCATGCCCAAAACATTAGAGCTTCTTCCACTCTCTGCAGACAAATGCCCTTTTCCATCATGCACACTCCTCCAGCACTGTTAGACACAATCTCCCCATTCCAGTCCAGAGAGGCATGCAAGGACACAGCTCTGACTTCTCTGGCTTGCTAGGCCCTGACTTCAGCCCACCCCAGCTCTGCCTCCTGGATCTGTTCTCCCTGCTCCTGCAGACAGCCAGTTCCCTACAGGGTGGGAGATGGGCACATTCCCATGTTTTCCTAGGACTAGTTGAATTTTGCTTTTGATGTGTTTGGAGTTTTCCAGTATACTGAGTTTTCCAGCACTGCTGAAATTGAATTATGAAACACTGGAGCAAAGATGCTGTGCAAAATAAGATCTGTTTCAAATTCAGTGAAAAGTCAGTGACTTTTAAAAACTGATTTTTGATCTCAGCCCAGACCCTGAGGAAAGTTCACAGCTCCTGATCCCCTGTCTGCACGCTACCAGGAGCGGGATTTCTCCAGGCACATTTGCTTTGCTGGGAGCCAGGGCAGAGTGCGCTGCTTTGGCGTGCGGCAAGCTGACAGCTTATGAAAAGATGATTAAATGTGTTAGACTTTATTAAAAAAAAAAGCCTAAATGCACAAAGCTGTTTGCAAGGGGGAAGGCGGAAGCCCTGGGAAAGCTGCTCAGTGTGCAGCCACGGTGCATTAAGCTTCCTCTGAACCCCACTGATTAGCACCAGGCTCCATGCGAATGTGCGGACACCGGACCCCCGTATGTTGTGGCAGCCTGGGGGAGTGGAGGGGCCAGGAACAGGCCCCTCATTGTGCCCCTGCTGCACAAGGGGAACCTAAGAGTCACGCTGAGGAAGCAACTGGATGGGGGCTGTGGCATGGGGTGGTGGGATATGGGCTATCCATATTGCAGTTGATCTCAAAGTAAGTTATTGCTGGAGCTTGGCTGTAGCTAGCCCAGAAGAGCTGCACAGAGGCTGCCCACTGTGGTGGGAAAGGAGAACACGCACAGCCTGGGAGTTCAGATGGAGCTGGCTGGACACGTGTGGACCGTCACACTGTAGAAACCCTTGTCTGCCCTTCCCTACCTGCCCACCTGTCAACTTCCCAGCCCTGCTGGATGTGGGGTGCCACGCGGCCATGCTGGAACACGCAACAGAGGCATGGCAGCAGTGATGAGGATCATCGTGTCACTGCCACGTGAGTGAGCGGCAAGCATGCCACTGCACGCATCCGCACAGCCCCAAATGAGGCTGCTGCACACAGGGGTCTGTGCACAAAAATCCTTCCTGCTTATAAGCACTGCTTCAAGTTACAACTTTGCTTGCACATAGGCATGATGGAATGAATGCCATCCCACGGAAGGAGTGGATCAGTATCCCTCTGGGACTGTTGAGAGGTGGGTTGTGACGCATAGAACACAAGTGCTAGGAGATACGTGCAGTTCATGGGTTTCCAGGAGCTTTCTCCCTCCATCCTCCCCCCTCCCCATGCCAGGTTATGGATGCTGGAGCCCTAAGACAATGAGGCTAATTAGCGGCTTAGGGCCCTGAGCCTGCCAGGGCTGGAGGATGAGCTGAGCCGTGACTCAGGAGGGCGGCAGCCCGGGCCAGCCTTCCCGCATTCCTCCCCTAAATCCCCCACACAAAGAGGAATTTAGCCACAGTGACTCAGCGAAGGAGCACAAACTTTACAGCCGGGCTTCAAGTGCCATGTTCATGTATTCCCCTCCAGCAACACACTGCTGGGCTTGTAATTAAATAAAAATGTCTCCCTCTAGTAGGCTGTGACCCAACCATCAGTACAGGACCTATTTTTAGTGTTACCCTTGGTATATATTCGAGAGAGCTCGAGCCAGAGGTAGCAACTTCTGAAGCTCTAATAAGTGGGAGGGGGTTGGCCTTGTTTAATTTACTGCATAATTATTTTTCCTCGTTTTCTCTTCTCTTAACCTGACATACTTGACATCTTGCATGGGACAAGGAAAGAGATGTGCTGAGGCATTAAATGTCAGCCCCGACTTTATGGTGCTGTGGACGCTGCATGTGTGTTCGGTAAAGTTCATCCCAGAAAAAGGCCCTTTAAATAGAGCAGAATCTACACTAGGACCTCAGCAAAGCGCTTCTGGGGGCTTGTTCTGCCTCCCAAAAGAGGGGATACTCTAGTGAGGGATTGTGTTCCAGTTTCATCCTGCTTTTCCTACCTCCCTTTGGTTTTGACTCTCCTCAGGATGGATACAGCACTGGGGAAGGAGATGCTCTTAGTCAGTCCAGACACCATTTATGCTGGTTGGCCCCCTCAGGAGTGGGGCACAAGGCTGCACCTCTACCCAGGGCTGTTCCTTCTCCAGGAGGATCATGCCCAAGGTCTGACACTAATAAGAATTCCAGGTAAGTTAAATACTCATTGCATGCTTTTCTGAGCGCAAGATCAACAATTAAAACTCCTTTTCTTTAACAGGATGGTTTCTAAGACCCTCTGAATGGCTTTAGAGTTCAAAACTAAAAAGTCGTCCAGGACCACAAGCAGCATCCTCAGTCTCACTGGAAGCAGTCAGTTGTGTCCTAATGATGCTCAAGCTCATTTCCTGGAGGGAGCAAGCCACATCCTGAATACCAGTCACTCAGTAAACACCTCCAGCCCTCATTCCATCTTTCCTCTCTAGCAGTACTCCATGTCCCATTTCCAGCTGCACAGTTCTCTGCTCTCCCTTTCCAGGGGAGAGGATATTTACATGTATTTATGCACTCTGTGTGTGCACAGAGAACACGTTACTGCATCTGACAGGGCAAACAAAACCCCACACTCATGGAAGATTTCTCCCCGCTCCTTTCCCTGCTCTTAACATATCTCTGCATTAAATATTCACACAAAATGCCTTCACAGCTGGGGAAACTTCTGCCAAAGGGGCTCCTCCTCCTCCTTCCCTTTCTTGCACCAGGACAAAAAAGATCGAGTGGCTGCATCACACATGGCACAGACCTCATTTCTGAGATGCTCGAGCTGCATAATGATGGTATTTTAGGCTGAGAAATTCCTGTTCATCTCTTCCATCATTCCCAACAGCCCTCTAAACTGTACGACTCCTGAATGTACAAGAGAGGCAGAACGAAGTCTAAGGCTAAATGTTTTGGTCTAGGTTCAAGGTTAGATATTAACTGATTTTATTTTCTTAATAATTGCCAGAAGATACAATAAAGCCTTGGTATCTTATCTGGTCACAGATTCCTCAGTGACCAAATCAGATAACATTGGTGCAGCAAGGCAGCTCACAATCTTCCCTTTCAGGGTGGATATTGATGAATCTTTCCCAAAGGTCATGAAGAATTGGTATATTCCAGCCTGGTCACAGCACACGGATCCATTCCCACAAGTCCCACAGACACAGCCTTCACATTTGTGTGGTGGGGTTGGCCTCGGGAGTGGGAGGTGCGTGTGGCCAGGGCTCCAGTGCCCTTGGACCGTGCAATGTTCATGCTGGAGGGAGTTGGCAGGGTCCCCCTTCAGCCAGGGCACATTCCTAGCTGGAACAGCTCGATCAGCCTCCCAGGAATGAAAGTAAACACTCCTGCAAAGTCATTCCTGGATAAGACCTATCTGCCCAGGGCCAGAGGCTCCACGTGTCCCTGCCAGTGGCCAAGGATGCAAACAGGAGGAGGCAGCAGAGTGCATGACATGGCTGTCACCAGGGGTGCAGCTGCTTCCAGCACCCCCCAGCTCCTCTCCAGGTATTAATTCCCTTTGGAGCCCAGTCCATTTTTCTCACTTGCGTGTCTCTCCCTCCACTGCTTCTGCTGCCGCAGGTGCTACACCCTTTGGTTGGGAAATGTCAATTGCACCATAAATGGACCAGAATTCCATTTCTCTCTGCCGTTTGGAAAACAGTTCTCCATTCACAAAGAATTCCCCATGAAAGGTTCAGTGTTGGAGCACTGGCATCACCGTGCTACCTACAAAACTGGCTACAGCATCAGCAGATGCCCAAGGGTCCGTGCAGAGAGACTGACAGGGCAGGCAGGGAGCAAACTGCTTGTGGAGGTGGGGTGAGATATTCCAGCCCCCTTTTCAGGGGGCACATTTTGGAATGTCTCTTCAAGAGAGCCAAAGGGGGAAAAAAACAAATCACGACTCTCATGAAAAAGGTAATTAGCTGAAAGGAGGACGTGGAATAGTGCAAACTCAAAGGTACGGGTGGTAGAGGAGCTGGCAGACTCTGGAGAGAGGCACTGAGGGCAGCAGAAAGGGGAGTTACAGTGACTGGGGGGACATAGTATCATCTTTGGCCACACCCGTCCTCCCATGGCGCGCTGCTGTTCTCAGGACCAGGTCTGACTATGTTACAGTACTGTGTGCCATCCACTGTGATAGAATACGAAACAGAGGGGCTCCTGAAGAAATGGCTGTAATCCCAGTGGGAAGCAATGCTGTGTGAACTGGCAGGTAGAATACTTCATCCACATTGCTTGAGAGTTCAGCTGAGGTGATGAGAAATAATCCTAGCTGGCATTAAAGCCTGTGTGTTTTGCAGCAATACAGCTCTTTGTCACATCCCTCCCCGGGAAGAGCAGTTCCTGCAGGACACAGGCAGCTCTGGAGTGGGCACTGACAGACCAGGGCACAGTGAAGTTTCTGCATACAGCCTGAGCCTGGTGCCAGCCAAACACCTAACTGCCACCACTGCCCAAAGAAAGAGCAGTTGTTCTGTACACCAAAGCATTTTGAAGTGATCATCACCATGGCAGTTATCCAAGAGCTGCTACAGCCTCACCACTGGCTATTCTGGGCAGGAGGGCACCGAGCCCTGGGGGTGCTTTGACCCACCCAATTGCTGGCAGCAAACCAGGGAGCTGACACTCTGCAACTGCAGCTACCTGGGCTACCTGTGCATTGACCACCAGAGCCCACGTGCAAGAGCCCAGAGCCATTCCTCAGCTCACATGCTGGAAGAATTGTCTTCCTGCAAATCAGAAAGCTGACCCAGGAATCAATGAAGAGCAGGATCCAGGAAACAACCTCACCTAGGCACCAAGTGAGCATTGCCTAGGAAATTTGGCAGCAGTGCTACTTGTGCCTCAAACTCATCTTTCTGACCCATTTCTGGAAATTCAGAGGTTGTCAAGGGATACTGTAAGAGGATCACAAAGTCTGGTTTAATCTGTGTTTTCAGTACTACTCTGATTTAAGTTGCGCTTTGCCAAAATCACCCTTTGGAACATTTATTCTAGGAGAACCCACTCACAGAACAGGAATGGAGAAGTACCTTTTCCTTGCTGGCCACACAGTACCCAAGAGGAGACAGTCCAAGTCCCTGTGACCTGAAATGCTGTCCCTGGCTCTCATAATCCTAATCCTGCTGAAAATAGGAACCCAGTGTGGCATACCCAGGGTAACATTCACAGCACAGGCTGTAATAGGTCCTGATCTCCTCCCAAGAGCACTAAACTAACTACAACTAGGATTTCCCCCTTTCAGGGTCAGAACACCTGACTTCATGTTCTGTCATTGGGGTCCCAATGAGCTGTTTCTACTGGCAAAGCTTCGCCCCCTACAAACACAGATATACACACTATCTTTTCTGCAGAGTAGCAATCGATGCTGTTCACTTGCTGGCATGCCAGGTGCCTCGGTGCAGTGCCCAGTGCTGAAGTTTGGACAGTAGTAAAGGATGGTGCTGGATAATTAATCCTGCCCCCAAGAGCTGCATGCACCAAAGAGCTGGTGCCATCAGAAGAAATAAAAGTCAAGAGGTGTAAAAGCAGCACTGTTAGATGGAGGTGGGTCCTTCCTGTCCGTGCTCCAAGTCCATGCTCAGAGGGAGTGAGGGGAAGGAAAGGAGATGAGTGAGCACACTGCCTGCTGCAAATATTGACAGAACCATTATGGGCACGTATAAAACTCCCATTTGCGTGATGCAAGCAGGATAGTCTTTGAATACTTCTGTCTTCAGGAATTCTTTATTTTGCCATAGAAGAAAAATGTTTTCATATTCTCTCCTGCCATGCAGACCTGCAGCCCGGCAAGCCCTTTTGCCCTTGAGAGCCATAACATTATTTGTTAACATCTTTATGATGCCAAATGGTCTGTGCTAGAACGGGTGCCATTCTTTAGCTGGGAAACCATATGGCATGCCGAGTAATAAATAAGGTATTGTGATAGTTAATGAACCTAATTGCCAGCAAAGGCTTTAATACAGGGAATGTGCTGCTGAGAATTTAGCACCACATTAGAGATGCAGCAGAGCTCCTCTGACTTCTGAGGCTTAATTTAAGTTCTATATTGCAAACTCCAGAAAATAATTCCAAACCCTCCTGCTGGAAAAGCAACCTGCTGGTAGACTGTGATTATACTGAATTACTAAAATTGCAATCAATTTTATACACTCTGTTAACCCTTGCTGGGGAACTTGGCTCTCCATGAGTGTAGGGGGTATTACTCTGAAGAGGTACCAGAGCCAAGTGAGTTTGGACCATTATGGTCATCATTCTCACCATGACTGGTCCTCTCCCCTGGTATCTCCCTCTTCTGGGAAACACCCCTTTCCTTGGCCCATCTGCCTACCAGCTAATCTGAATGTAGGCAAAGCTGGGAAGAAAAGCCACAATTGTGAATGATCACCACTACTTCTCTGTGTACCAACCAAGTAACTGCTCCTCCCACATCATGGTGACACAGCATGGCAGAAAGTGCTGGTGCTGCCACTGCCTCGTGGCTCCCAGGAAATGCTCCTGTGGGCAGAGCAGCATAAGCAAACCTAAAACCACAGTTAAACTCACTTTTACTCCCTCAGCCCTCAGAGTGGGGAGAGATCTTCTTGCCTAACAGAATCCCTGGTAAGGCTACAGACTATGAATGTGACCACAAGACCCCCTTCAGTCCAGAACACCCTGAAATGACCCACACCTGCAGAGATGTCAAAATGCCTCCCTTGCATCCTGGGGTGCAGAGACCACTGGTCCTTCATGGGGTCTTTTAAAGCAGCAAGAGGGATGTACAGCACCAAGTGTTCCCTGTTGGGCTGCTGTGCAGCACACAGAAATCCATAGAAAGACAAGGAGGATATACTGGCATTGGAAAAACTATTTTCAAAACCTGCAGCTACCCTAGTTGCAAACATGGACCTGCTATCCCATGGAGAAAGGATGTCCCTTGCCACAGGCCAGAGCTGTGCTGCAGCATGCCTGCACCGAGTACCCCAAGTGCTCACCAGCATTGGAAACCTCTGCTCAGACTCTGCACATCATCCCCTGAAATAGGCTCTTTCTGGAGGAAAAAGTGCCTCTAGCTAGGAGCCCTTTTTAGGGGTTCATCCTTCCCCAGAGGCCACTGGCTCCACAGGGAGATGCACGGAGTGCTTGGAGAAGAGCAGAGAAGAGCAGCGCTGCTCCTCCAGCAGCCCCTGGAGGGGGCAAAGGAGGTTATTGGTTTCTTCCCCGCTCTGATTGCGTTCGCTGCCCTGCAGTCACGTCCTCCCGTTGCCGGCGGGCAGCCCGGCTCTGCCAGACAGTGACATGCCGGCTGGAAGCACCGGCGAGGGAGGACAGGAAGGTTCCCTGGTGGGGCTGCCCCTCTCCATCCCTTAGTACTAGCTGCAGCTGGGTCCTTGGCCGCCTGTGGACCTCTCCTGCCCTGGGCTTTGGGCAGGTGGCACAGCTCCGTGCGTGCCACGGGGACACAAGGAGGCAGGGCAAGGGGTGGCCGGGCCAGCACACAAAAGCAGCATCGAACGGGCAGAGCAGCAAGATAAAGAGCGGCGCAGGGTGGATTTAATACTGTACATAAATACACTTTACAATCTGGAGAAGGCTCAGTGCTAAGAGGAAGCCATTGGAATATTTTATCGTGATGCAGATCGAGTGAAAAGACTGTGAATAAATAAAAGGGAAGATAATTATTTGATGGAGTTCTCTTAGGATATGCCACAGCGGGGAATACTTACAGAGAATACATATTACTAGAGAGACTCAGCTATTCAAGCATCAAACCAACCTATAAATTGTCAGAGGAGAAAATTGGAGGAGAAGAATGGACGGGGGTTTGGGCACCGGTCTCATCAGTAATGCCGGGTTGCTCTTTCCACCTTCCCCATTGCAATTCCCCCTGCCCGAGGAGTCGCAGCCCTGAAAAAGGGAGGCAGCCCCAATAAATGTCTTTCAGGACNCGGAGATGGTGTCGTTTATCTCCCCGCCATCTGCACGGGCTTGTCGGGCCGGGACGCAGCCGCCTGCTCCCGGGAAGCCTCGTCTCTTCCTCACTTCTGCAGGGCGAGGAGTCTCGTCAGCAAAGCCCAGAGCGGCTCCTGAACAATCCAGCCTCTCCAGGCACCACGCTCCTATATCTAACCACATCCTCTAAGGCTGGCATTCACCTTGCCCCCATTTTGGGGGGAACCCCTGCACGGGAAGGAGCCCCGGGCTCCAGGAGCATTCCCACGGGACATTTCCCAGAACCTTCTCCCTTGAGCTGACAGACAACTGCCGAGTCCCAAGCTCTTGACCTCGCTTGAGCCCCTTGAGCTCCCCGATCCCACGCTGGGATCCTTCGACCCCACTTCTCGCCCATTCCCAAGCCAAGGCTCTCCAAAAAAAAGCACTTTGCCAAGGCTAACTACGCTGCGCACTCTCGCAGCTCTGTTCGGAGCGATACTCCCCGTTTCGGGGAGCGAAGCAGCAGTTCCCTGAGGTCAGGGTGCTTCCTAGAGGCGAGAGAGAGTCCGGCGCTCCCGCCGGCACAGCTCGCACCAGCCCTGCGGCCCTTCCACCCGGTGCTGGATTCCCGCTCCCAGGTCACAACCCCTCGAGAATTCTGTAAAGATGGCACAAACAAAACTGAAACCGTGCTAACAACAGTGTCCGTGGACGACAGGTTGTTGTGCAGCTTGTTTAATATGGTACCACTCCTGTATTTTTCTTTTTCCCGCCACTATTTTTGGCCCTGTTCCCTACGAAAGCATCCCCACACCCATACTTTCCCTCCTGCACAAGCGCCATCTCTTTCCTGGAGGCAAATGGGACAGAAGTGAATACCGGGAGGGAGCCAAGGAACGCCTCACTTCCCACCAGCATCTCCTCCTGCCCCACGCCTGGCTCCAGGACCAGGGCTGTGTGGGTGCAAACTGTTTACACCCTTTCCTGATGGGACTGATGTCATTAGCTCTGAACATCTCCCGTCTCTCTGAGACTGAAGGAAGCCTTTGGTTCCTTTACGGAGATGATGTAAGCAACAGCCTGCAGTTCAAAGAGGCAGCCTCAGGTAATTAGCAGAGGCGCTCATTATTTTAAGCGAGATTTGCCACTGCTTCCAGAGCCCTGAAGAGGAGCAAAGCTGGTCTGCAGCGTGGGCTACCTTTAAGGCTGGCTCAGACGACTCAATCAAAGGCAGCCTGACAGTGGCAGGTCTCCCTCCCTCTGCCTGCGGAATTGCTCAGTTACCTGCACCCAAAATAGGACTTTGTCCCTGTTCCTGTCATTAATGTATTGCCTGTGAATTAGTGGGGCCCCAGAGACGCACAGAGCCCACCTGTTCCCTCGCCTGGCTCTGACATTTGGAGCCTTGTCGGCAGGTACCGGCGCTGGCAAATGGTCCCATAAACCATCCGCTAACGCGGCGCTGCCAGCGAGTGCCCGCCCTGCTCAGCTCCCTCCTGCAGCCGGGGGCTGAGGGGACCACCCGGCCTGCCTGTGGGGATAGACACAGGCAAGCTAAGGCTTTTTAAAATAGATCTTATTTTCCCCTGGAAAAGCAGCTTTAATGCAGTGGTGGGATGCTCAAAGGGATGAGACAAAGCACCCCGCTTTTGGTAACGAGGCAGGGCATGCGCAGGGCAGGATAAACACCAGCCCCCACCCTGTGTCACCCTTTCAACAGAGGTCATTCTTACACCAGTATCACTCCATTTACCCCAAATGTGCTGTGCTGACATAATCGCTGCCATTCTGGACTCCAAACAAATCGGCCCTAAATGCTTTTCTGTTTTGTTAAAAGGGGACAGGAGGAGGGCCGTTTTAAAGCTGCCATCACTGTAATGCAAGGAAATTACCATGTAGGACGCTTGGGTCTGAAAGCTGCACTTAATATCCCACACCTTTCCAAATCCTTTGTGTCATGACATGCCCAGAATAACTGCGGCTGGCTGGGGTCTGCAGCAGGAGCCCCTACTCCTCCCCTTAGGCCTACCACCAGTGCAGTGGTGCCAAGTGCTCTGTACCCTTCCCAGAGCCCCGGCAGGACCAGAGGCACACAGAGCCCTGCTCTGCTGAAGAACAAAGGCGCTGGCACTTGGTACCCACAAACCTGGCTGT
This sequence comes from Sterrhoptilus dennistouni, assembly GCA_013397095.1. Taxonomy (NCBI): domain Eukaryota; kingdom Metazoa; phylum Chordata; class Aves; order Passeriformes; family Zosteropidae; genus Sterrhoptilus; species Sterrhoptilus dennistouni. Next base: position 396,365 of record VWZU01010241.1, read on the forward strand.
CTCCATTCATGGACACCTGAGCCTGTGTCAAGCACAGCACATCTCCAAAGTGTTCCAAAAATTGAGCAGTAAGATAAAAGAGCTCCTGAATGTTCCCATGGAAATAAAAAATACATGGTGGTCCGAAACAACACACCCATGTCAGACCTAAACTCACAGGAACCTCAACATTCAAACCTCTTTATTGGTCCCTCTTAGTACAGGAACAGCAGAGAGACTCCATGCTGATCATAGGAAAAGAAAGTTTTTTATAAACAACCTGTAAACCATCCATAGGAGAGAAAACTCTCCACCTAAGACAGCCTTTGCTCCAAGGCTCCATAAAGGCAGTGCTCGAAGCCACCCCAGCACAGAGCCCCAGCTCACACTAAGCCCTCCACAGCCACCTCCCAGAGCCACAGGGATGTGCAGCTGTGCTGGAATGACCTGGCTGAGTGACTTGCTGCTGCCAGAGCTCTTCTACAGAGCTCTGCGCCTTCAGGCAGAGGAGAAACAGAAGTTTGGGACGAATCACACCACGAAATGTAGGCAAAGTCCCATTAATGGCACCACTCTGAGGCACTGCAGCTCCTAGTCAAGTACAGGGAGCTGGAAGCCATATTTATGAGTGAGATATATCCACAGAGGGAGCAATAAACTGCAAAGCAAAGTATGAAGGTTTGCAGCAAACGCTGTAAAGTTTTACACTCCTGAAAACTGGGAATAAAAGATGTACCCATTTAAAGCAGAGTGGATGGAAAGGGTTTGCACAGGACTATAAAACAGCCTTATAACAGTTAATTGCTACTTTCTTGTGGCAGCCCAGAGAAAAGAACGGCTTAAATCCCTATTGAAGAGTGGGAAGCACAGAAAGGAGAGTGAGAAGCAGGGAGAGGGGTGCAGGGAAGCACGGGAACCTTTTGTTTGGGATCCTGCACACCACGCGGAGAAGAGACGCCTTTTGCTTCTGGCACTGGGCTGCTCCTGCTCCCCTCTGTGGGCAGAACCTCTGGGAAGTGAGACCTGGGGCAGCAGCCCAGCAGCATGGCCAGTTGTTAATTACATATCATTGAACTAAAATCCTAATGGTGCCCATGCAACAAAGACTCAGCCAAACATCTGTCCCTGGGAGGGCAGAAGCAGAGGTAAGGGCACGGGTGGATTCCTCTGATTCTGTCAGGAACCACGAAGCACAATATGTCTGACCACAAAAATACAGGGGAAAATTCAACATGCTTTCTGCAACAACCAAAACAACAAGCTACCTTCAACTAACCCCTGCAAAAGCACCAGCACTCAGTGGTGCCCTCAAAGGATGTCCATCCTTACCACAGCATCTCCCCAGGTCAGTGTTCCACCACATGTGCTGGCTGCTTCCAAACCTCCTCTGGGACACCAGCAGGAGCTGGGCTCATGCAGAAACCATGCAGTCTAATCCAGCAGCACCTTGAGGTGCTGCAAATACCCCCTGGCTAACTCCCTTTGTCCTTTATAATCTCCCATCTGCTGCACAGGTGAAGGGATGAGGCCAAGGTGCTCCCACATAGGATGGGAAAACTCACCTCCTCCCTCCTCAGCCTTCTGCAGGTGCTGCTCGTTTTTTTGTGTGATTTTCCCTCCCTGCAGTGGCACATTTTGTGCAATATCCAGGAAAGCAGAGCCATGCATTCTTCACTGTAAACATCGAGATGCTGTTTCCACCCATCAGAGCAGCACTTAGGTGGAGATGACAATGGAGCTCGCACAGCCTTAATCACACACTTTGATTGAAATAAGAGTACGAGGGGAAATGGAAATCAGATGCCTGGAGCCAAGCTCTCATGGAGCTGGGAAGCTGCAGCATCAGAGCCATTCTGAGGGCTGCCACGAGCTTGAGGGCGGGCTCTTTGGGCTGACCTAATCGTGGCCTTCTAGTGCCTGAAGGGAGCCTCTTTAGAGTTTTTACTGCTTACAGCCTGGAGTGACAGGACAAGGGAGAAAGGCTTCACACTGACAGAGTAGGTTTAGGGCAGATATTAGGAAGAAATCTTTCCCTGTGAGGGTACTGAGGTGCTGGCATGGGTTGCCCAGAGAGGCTGTGGCTGCCCCATCCCTAGAAGTATCCAAGGCTGGGCTGGATGGGGCTCGGAACAACCTGGTCTGGTGGAAGGTGTCCCTGTCCATGGCAGGCCAATCCCAGGACATTCTATGATTCTGTGATTCCAAGGACCAGGCAGTGCCAGGCTGGCAGTGAGGGCAATAATCTTGCCAGCTCTGAGATGGTCTGCCACTCCTGCTCAGAGGCCTCTGCCTCTGTTTGTGCACAGTTTGTGCTTTTATCCCCAGATCATGTGATTCAGTGAACACAATCAGGCTCTAAGGATGGAAAGCGACGCACTGCACTGGCAAATGCCCCTGGGTCAGCCTGCCTGGCCAGCAGGGCTCTTGCAGGGCCCCATGTCCCAGCACTGCAGTAGCAGATAGCACTGATTGCTGGCTTTGCTGTCAGAAGAAAACCTCTTTATCATGTTCATCTTTCTAGCTGACGTCCTTTTCACGCCTCACAAGCTCAGCAGAGGGTTTGGCAGTGGCAGGTCTGGCTCAGTGAGGGGGTTTGTAAAGCAAATGCACCTTGGATCTACACTCGCACTTAGAGTGACGACGATGCGGCAGCTCCTCTGCTCTCTCTTCTAACGATGGATCCTTAAAAAGCAAAGGCAAATTATATAGATTTGGGGTCGGTAATGAGCCTAAACCTGTTTGATCATTTCGGCTCCAGCTGGGCGAGTGGAAGGAGGACGAGGTGCTGCGGGGAACCTGCCAGCACGAGAAGCGCGGGGCTCTGCTGCCTCTGTGTGGCGGCGACGGCGAAGGAGCTGTCACCGCCGTGTCTCCTCCGTGCGGCTCGGGACGGCGGGCGAGGGGCTGCCGGGGGCTGCAGGAGTGAGTTATTATCGAAAAATCAAGGCTTGGCAGAAAATTGGAGGGCACGCCTAAATCGTGCTGCCGAAGGTGTGCAGCTAGAGCGTGGGGCGAACACAGAGGGGAGGTAAGAGCAGAAGGTGTCACAGGGCTGCGTGCCACGGAAGGAGCGAGGGGCGGAGCTGGCTCCCGGCAGGATGGAAGTGCCAGCGATCTTCACGGAGGCAGAGTTTTACCAGCAGAACTTTGACCCTCAGGAGTATTTGAAAGAATTTTACAGCATGAGCAGCAGCCGGGAAGGGGCAAGGGCGTTTATGATGCAGAACGTGAGGATCCTGCATAAAATGTTCTCCTTAGTGAGCAGTCCCGAGGCGCCCAGAGGTGCGGGATGGCACCGTTTCCAGGCTGCCCAGCACGGAGCGAGCTGTGGGAGACACAGACACGCACCTGCATTGCTAAGGACACCCCTCTGCCTGCAGTCTCCGTGTGCACTGGGAATTGCAGCTGGAGCCGTGCCGCAGTTTCTGGGAACGCCACCAAGCCCAGCTGGGGCTGGGGAGCATGGGGACAGTGCCTCTGCCCCAGGAGCTGGCACTGTCCCTGCCACAGGCTCTGGACCCTCTGCAGGAGTTGTCCCGGCACTGGGGTATGGCCAGAGAGCCCTGGCACTGTGGTATGGGGCTGTGCCACGGGTCTGTGGCACTTGGGGTCACATCTCTGGATTAGGGGGAACTCAGCCTCAGGGGCACTGGGATGTTTCTGCCCTGGAGCAGTTTCCATCCTCACCGGAACAGCTTTCCCCCCACTCTGCACCAGATGGGCTGAGAGGTGACACCTTGACAGAAGTCAGCTGTGGCCCCACCACTACCAGCTCCTGTCTGCTCATAGCACTTCCAGGAGATCATCACCTTGGACTAGACTGACTGGAACTGCTGGGAGCTGGAGAAGTGGCTGAAGAACAAAGCAGGAGCCTTCAACTGGGAACCAGTGGTGAAATACTTCTATGAGCTGGAAGAGGACAGGTGAGGCTGGTGTCCTACTGCCTGTCACTGACCATGGTGGTGGGACAGGCCATGTGTCATGCCAGGAGGCCACAGGCACAGACACGAAATATGCACAGAATGAGCCTTCATCTACTTATTTTTGCATTTTCTTGCCAGGGAGAAGTGGGCTAAGAAGCAGGAGAAACTGAGGAAGAAGGTGAAGCAGGTTCTGAAGTGTGATGTGACCAAAGCCAAGCCCATGGGCCCCATGTCCCCACCACCAGCTGACTGCATCATCTCCACACTGTGCTTGGAGGGTACCTGCAAGGAACTGGCCACCTTCTGCAGTGCCCTGAGGAACATCAGCACCCTCCTGAAGCCTGGGGGGCACCTGGTCACGGTGACTGCCCTTGAGGACACCTACTACACTTCCAACAAGCAGGCTTTCTCATGCCTCTGTCTGCAGAAACAGGAGGTGGAGGAGGCCATGGTGGCTGCTGGGTTTGAGGTGAAATTCAGTGAAGTGCAGCCATACATGGTGGATGATGACCACGTGGACGTCAGGGGTGTCCCTTTGCCAATGTGGAGTGTGGGGCTCTGAGGGGGACAACAGCACTGAGTCTGGGTTCAAAAAGCCACCTTGGTGTAGCCCAAGGGCTCCCAAGCCTTTATCTGGCACTAAATAAACTCCTGAGTGCCCCAGCCATGTCTGTGAGCTGGGACTTGTGCAGCACACACAACACCCAGGCTTGAGGTAACCCCACCAGCTCCCTCCAAGCCAGGGACAGGGAAAGCACCTGGAAGGACGAAGGGTATAATTATAAAAATACATTAAAAAGCAAACAGAACACTCCAAACAAACTCCCCAAGTAAATAAATCACCAAGCCTCTTCTATAGTTGAAACTAGAGAGTGGAATTGGTTGAAATCTCAGCAATACTTCCAAGTGCCTGTGCATGAAGAGTGAAAACAGGCAGTCAAAGAATGGGTTTTTCCTTCCACAGCAAGTTTCTGGTTTTCCACTTTGCTCCTTTGAAGAGCAAAAAAGGCACCGAATAGTGACACAAGCAAGCACAACAGAAGTCCAAGAGCACCTCTGAAGCACCTGAAGTAGCTCCTGTTCTCTCACTGTGTATTTTTCAAGCCTGGGCTGGGTGAGGCTGTACCAGGCAATGCCTGAGCCCACCAGCTCCTACCGTGGCTTCTGGCCAGGGCTGTGGCACTCGCACGTGGAACAGGCCACGATGGCACGGGCACCACACGCTCTCAGCCAGCCCCGAGGGGACCCAGGGAGGGAAAACAGGCAGAGCGAAGTAAATGAGGCTCCAGGGAAATTAAGGCAAAGTGGAAGTCCTGGCAAAGCGAGGTAATAATTCCTTTTCTGAATGAGTGACTGTTTGGAATTTAACCAGGCGAACGTGATTAAACCAAATGGATACAAATTCTAGGTGCAGCAGCAAGTAATGAAGTGGAGAAAATGAACAGCAACCAATTAAACAAGGAAATCGGATCTGCTGCAACGTGTGGGGATCTAATGAAAAATGAAGGCACAACAGCCCCTTTCAATTTTTTTCCAGATGGAGAACACCCGTTTCACATCCAGCATCTTCTGGGATACCCAGGGGATTGCAGCGGCTGGGGAGAGCCAAGGATGCTTTCCAAAGTCCTTGGAGAAGTGAAATCCCTGGGAAGGCTGGTGCGGGCACAGCTCACCCACTCCAACGGGATGCAGCCACAGGAGCAGCCGGGCTTGGAACCCCCAGAGATGGGAAGAGGGAGAGAGAGGAACACCGCCAGCGTTCCACCACAGCCCTACGGGATGCAGAGCCCTCGTGGCTTCCCTGCTCCCAAATAACCCGTCTGGGGGTTTTTGAGCCTGCATGCCGATTTTTAATCGGCTGCCTCAGACACCCTGAGTTTCCCATCAGTTTCACAGCAGCGTGGGAATAACGGGAAACGGGGAAACCCCGGCACTAGCGGCCAAGCGGCAGGACCTGGGCGCAGGCTCGTGACAGGGATACGCTGTCGCGACAGTGGGACGGCTGCACGTGATGCATCAACTACTCCCTTATGGCAAACGCGGTTTATTGCCAGTTATTGGTTAATTACAGGTCATAAGTGAATTGCTGGGACCTGCGAGGCCGCAGGCGCGGGCTCCGCACGTCCCGTGTGGCCCGGGAGATGTGGGCCCATCCTGCCCGGACTCTGCGCCCGCAGCTGCCGCCGAGCCGGTGCTGACGAGGCCCCGGTCCAGCCCATGTTCCCTTTCCCATACCCAGCTCCATTCCTGTTCCTGTTCCCGTTCCCATTTTCCCGTTCCTGTTCCCGGCCCCGCCGGAAGGGGCGGGCCCTGCAGC
>VWZU01010241.1:405594-446953 GCA_013397095.1 Sterrhoptilus dennistouni
GGGGAGCGCGGACTCCCGGGCGCGCTGACGCTGCCACTCGCCCCTGGCAGATGACGGGCCTGGACGTGGAGAAGGACCAGATCCTGGAGATGGCGTGTCTGATCACCGACTGCGACCTCAACGTGCTGGCTGAGGTGAGCGGGACCCCGCGGGCGGCCCCGGCGGCACCGCGCCGCTTCCAGGGGATGCCGGAACAAAGTAACGCCGGGCGATCCCCGGCTCCGGCCGCGTCGAGATCCGCTGCTCCACACCGGGAGCGTGAGAGTGGCACCGGAGCGCGGGGACCTGCGTCACACTGCGCTTTGTGTCTCCGGGCTGAAACTGCTCCGTGCTCTGCTTGTGCTTGGGACTAAACTTCTAAATGTTTCTAAACTTTTTTTTTTTTTTCTTCTCCATTACCTTTATGTTTTTCTCTACCCGACAGGGCCCGAACCTGATTATCAACCAGCCCGACGAGCTGCTGGAGAGCATGTCCGAGTGGTGCAAGGAGCATCACGGGAAGGTAAAACCCTCCTGTGCCTTGGCCGCGATGAGAATGACGCGTAATTCCGAGTGATTAGCTGCAGTGCAGCCGCCTGAGCAGGGACAACTCCTGTGCTGAGCAGTCTGCACTCACACAGAGGAGCTGAAAGACAGGAGACAGTATCTGTCTTATTTTGTATTGAGGAGCCTATGTGGAATGTTTTTCCCAAGGTCTCACAAGTCATCTGTGCACGGTTCAGATTGCACTCGGGGATCTTCAGCTTCCAGCTTGCCTGAAGCAGCCTGTGGTTTGCAGCCTGGTTTCTGATAAGTTGGAATAGTGCTGGAAGCTGCTTCCTGGTTTGGGAGTGGGAAGCATCAGCCTAGTGCAGCAGCAGCGAGGCTTCCTGGGAGGGCTGGAGTAGGCAGGGGGCCAGAACAGCATCTGTTATTCAGGAATGTGCCACTGGCTCACATCTCCCAGGGCAGGGGCTCAGCCTCCTTTCTCCCAGCGTGAAGCTGGGAATTGGGGTTTGGTTCCTTGGTCCTCTCAACAGAGCTGCTGGCCACCTTCTGCTTCTGTGGGAGCCCTGGTGTAGGCTGGGTTGGATGGGCTCCTCTGACAGCTCCTCCTGCTGAAGTCTTGCATTAAATAATTCAAGATAATTCCAGTGGGGAAGGGGAAGGTGAGAACGCCTGAGTAAGAACAGGTGCAGGATTGGTGCAGAACAGTTGAGAGCCAGTCAAATGCAGATTTCTTCCTGTGGACTCTGGTGCATGTGGGATTAAACAGGCCTGTAAACACTGGGCTTTTGCCTGTCCCCTCAGTTCTCTGAGCCTTGTGGATTTTTTTCACTTAAAGCTTCACTTTTGCAGCAAGAGATTACTTTTTGTTCTTTGGGCCACTAAAGAAAGGTTCCTCCTTGCCAGAAGCAAGACAGCAAATGGATTTTCCAGTCCCTGATGATGAATTGAAATTCAAGTTAGTTTTCAATTAAGGGCTGAAGTTTTAAGACATCCATAACCCCTCCCCCTCCCCCTTCGGCATCTTACGCTCCCTGGGAAGAATTAGCAAGAGTTTGGGAAATGAATATTAATTTACTGTGATGGGTGCTTTTCCCTGCTCCAGTCAAGGATTCCAGCTCAGCTTCAGCTCAGGAGTGAACTGGAGATGGTAGCATGCGTCCTTGCTGCTCCTGAGGAGCTACTTATTTTAATTGACTAAGAGAAGAGAAGCAATTAGAATATAGATGAAAATGCTGCCACATAATGAATTTTTTAACCACCACTTGGATCTGTCAAGTAGATTTTTGCTGCACAGTCGTGGAAATATATAGTGTAGCCAGATGGAAATAAATCACTGAGAACACTTGGAGAGGATTTGACATTTAGCTATTGAAAAAAAAAAAAGAAGGGAGGAACTTTCCTGGTTTATAAGAATCCTGATAAACCCTGAAGGCAGGATCCTGTTTATTTGTGTTCACTGGTACCTGCTGCTCCCTGCTGGGGAGGTGAGTGCCTCTCCTGAAATAGGGATATAAAGGGATATAGTGCTCTCCTGGCTTAAGGATGTGCAGGTGGATAAACAACACCTCACATCTTGGTAACTGAAAAGAACTCTGAGCAAAGAAATAAAAAAAAGGAAAGAAAAAGCCCCAAACCCCACAGGAAGATCAGTGCTGCCAGGACTATTTACCTTGGCTTTCCTTCCCAAACAGGAGATCTCTGGGGAGAATAAAGGCTGGGAGTGCCCCACAGAACTGAGATACTGAGTTCAGGAGATGGCTGGGGAACAAACAGCACTTGAAGGGTTGACCTTTCACTGCAGAGTTAAACATTTACTTGAGAACTGGAGCATTCCTGGCAGTGTCTGTGACAGGATGTTTCTGATTTATGACTTGACTCTTTTTTGCAGTCTGGCCTTACTAAGGCCGTGAAGGAGAGTAAGATCTCGCTACAGCAGGCAGAGTATGAGTTCCTGTCCTTCGTGCGGCAGCAGACACCCCCGGGGCTCTGTCCTCTCGCAGGTAAAGCATCTTCTTCCTTAACTACAACACATCATCTGTCTTCACTCCCAGCGGGATGTGAGCACCCCCTGGCACATCTGGCCAGGGATGTGTTCCTGTTCTGTGCTGTGTCTTTTCCTCCCTGAGTATCCAACCAAAGGCCAGATAAGGATCTTCCAGGTGTTGTCTTACCCAGAACTGCTTGCAGAATTCAATTTATGATCTTGGGACAGGTGCTGAGTGAAATCAATACCAATGGCCACTTTTACTTGGCAAAAAACCTGATGCTGGCATAATTCTTTGATATTTATCTGGGTGACACAAATTGTGGGAGTAGTAATTGAGGAATTACTAGAGGTATTAGTATTAAACCCTGTGTGATCCTGCAATGAAAATCTGACAAACCTTTACAATCATATTTGCTAGGAAAAGGGATAAATGAGCTGCTTGTGAGTGGCTTTTCTTCCCCTGTGATCTCTCCCAGCTCACTCCACCTGCTGCTCGTTTCCATGTTGCTCTGTAGCATCTTTGAAGAAACATCTTGTTTGTGTCTTTGTAGGTAACTCTGTTCATGCAGATAAGAAATTCCTTGACAAATACATGCCGCAGTTCATGAGACACCTTCATTACAGGATCATTGACGTGAGCACTGTCAAGGAGCTTTGCAGGTAAATGTTCCCCCAATTAAGTGGTTTGAAAGATACTCCCGGGACACCCATTTGTGGTGCTGGGTCTCTGCAGATCACAGCAGGGGGACTCTGCAGGGCTGTGGTTTCTCTGGGTGTCTGTGACACCTTCACCAAGTGTAACAAACTTGCAGCAGCCACCAGACATGGTTTTGAATCCCAGTTTGTTTTTTTTTAAGTGGCAATTTTCTGCTCACAGGCGCTGGTATCCAGAGGAATATGAGTTTGCACCAAAGAAGGCAGCTTCTCACAGGTGAGCTTTGTGTCTCTGTCCCTGCAGAGCAGAGCTTGTCTTGCAGAGAACTCTGCTCTTCCTGAGCAGGATATGGAGCTCGCTGTGAATTCCAGCATCTGACGGTGATGTCTGATGCAGGTGTGTTTCTGCACTCTGTCAGATGTTTGTATTCTTCTGTCCAAAGTCAAGACAGTGTAGGGTAAGGGATTATTAAAGTCCAGAGAACCAGAAGTTTCCTCAGCCCTTCTGATTCACTCTGCTCTTCGAAGTGCATGTTTGTTGACCGTGCAGACAACCTAGTCACCTAATGGGGGTTATCTGCCCCTTTTTTGGGCAGAGGTGGTCACAGAAACACAAAAACTGGAGAACTGTGAATGGGGGGTGAGAGTCCTGCTCCTATATCCTGAGCTTGGAGTGTGCCAGAGAGGTAGTGGGAAGGAGCCAGGAAACTTCTGTGGCTCTACTCTGATGTGTCTGTGCTGGGTGGGAGGGAGGCTCTGGTACACACAGAGGAGGAGGAGGGCTGGCTGTCGCAGATGTCCTGGCCGAAGTCGTGGTTGATCTGCTGCTGCATGGAGCTGAGCCCTGAGCATGTCCTGGATGGAGCTGGGCAGCTCTCTGGAGCCCTCGTCTCTTCTCTTGGACTGAGTTGTTTCTAACAGCCGATGCTGTAGACCCTGTTTGTTTCCAACAGCTCTGTGTCCCAGGGTGACATAAACTAATAGGCTGTGTGTTACTCTCTGGCATGTTGGCACCACTGGACTTTTATTGCTTCCCTGAGACAGATGCACCTTCCATGTGCATCAGTTTGGTTTCTGGCAGCCTGGAAGTTTTCAGCAGCATTAGGACCTGGGCATAGCTGGAGATGTACCCAGGCGCTTTGAAATTCCTTAATTCTCTTTCAGAGCACTTGACGACATCAGGGAAAGCATCAAAGAACTCCAGTTCTACAGAGACCACATCTTCAAGAGGAAAACGGATGAGAAGAAAAGGAAACTGATTGAGAACGGGGAAAGTGATAAAGCTGCCAGCTGATTTCCCTTCCCGCCACATCAGCCTGTAGCACACACTAGATGCGTCTCCTGGTTTTTTTTTGTTTGCCAGTCTCTTGGGAAGCTGCACCCTGGGTTACCTTGTTTCTTACCAGCTGTTCAATGCAGACAGAAGCCTGAGTTGCTGCTGCTTTTCAGTTTGAGAGGAGAATTGGCACGCTGGGCCTCAGCAGCGCCTGGGTTTGGATGTTCTAAAACATGCTGTTTGATACTCCTTGCACCTGGTTTTAGGTGCAGTCTTTCAAGACACAATAAAACAGGTCAGTTGAAAGATGGTGGTTTTGGACAGCCTTTCTTTGGTGCTCGCCACGCTGCCGGGTGAACTGCTGTTCCTGGGCTCCCCTGGGCTGTCCTGGAGCGGGAGCTGCCAGCCCATAAAGCAGAGGGTGTAATGGAGCGCGGGGTGTGCAGCTCCGAGGCATGTTTTTATTATGGGCATTAATAATAATGGCCATCAGGGCTTCTCAATCCCGCTGATTGTTGGAACACCTGCTCTGCCAACCCTGGGAATGATTGTTATTGCAGAGAGGCGATTAAAATGGTTAATGGGGCAAATAAATGAGTCTGTGAAATGTCTCTCTCCTCTGTCACCAACTCCCAGGTAAGCTGGCAATTCCAGCGAGGTTTGTTTTCTCTGTGGGCAGGCTTGAAGCAAGGCAGAGCTGAGGCACATCCCTGCACAGGGTTATCCACCACAGCCAGCACCTGCAGAAATGCCTGGATGGATCCCTGTAGAGCTGCTGACCCCCACCCACTGGGACCTTGGGATGGCGCTGTGTTGGAGCTGAGGACACGCGGTTCACCCTTGTCCCAGCAGCTCCCCAGACCCTCATCACATCCACGTGCCACCAGAATCTGCTTTGTCTTTCATTTCCATGTTGTTAGTTTCTCCCCCTTCCTCTGTCTCCTTTCTGACCTACTTCTGCTTTTCATATTTCATTCCTTGTTAAGACGCTTTTGTTTTTCTTGAAGTGTTTTTTAAGGAAAATATGCCACCTGTGTTTATACATTTTTAAATATTGTTTATTCTTACTTCTGAAGTAACGGTGCCGTATGGGGGATTTTTATCTTGTTTCCCTGTGTTATGCAATTGCATTCCTGGTTTTCTGTGCTGGCATCTTTCAATGTTGCAATTTAGTACAAATTTGTCACGCACTTGGCAGAGGACAGATAAACCCCACCAAAGCGGGTGTTATTTTGGGCTGGAAACACATCTCCCTCCTGCAGCAGGGGCTGGGGAAAGGGAATGGGCAAGGACCCCCTGGCTTTGCACCATTCCCTTCTGTAGGAGCACTTACCATGCTCTGAAAGTTCCATCAGCATCACACAGTCATGGAGGATCCAGATATAGCAATGCAAATAACTCTCTTTTTGGATGTGGTAACTAAAACAATTCCTCACAGGCAAATCCAGAGCATGCCTGGGAGCCCTTGGCTCCACCCCTAAGCACTTGTGGATGTCTCCCGGATCGAGGTTAACAGCACATTAAACCTGTAACTGCACAAGGAGTTGTGCTCCCGTTCTCACTGTTCTGAACAGGAGTTCCCACAGCTCCAGTCACTGCCAAGATGGAGAGTTTCCTGTGTGGAAACTCCTTCCAGACCTGCCCCATTTGAGCCTCCCACGATGGCAAAAAGAGCAACCAGTCATCCCTCCCTCCCTCCCTCCCCCCCTCCCTCCTTCATCTTTTCTCTGCCCTTCTCTGCACCTCTCATTCTCTCCATCCATCCACACTGCACTATGTCTGCAAACCACAGAAATCAGGAAAAATATCAGCTCATGCTACCCTTTTGCCCAGCTTCAATGCAGTCTGCTCTCATTCTCTATTTTCAGAGAAATCCTCCTGCTCTCAGGCACAGCTGCTGGCTCCACCACAATGGGCCAGAAGAATTTCTGCCCTCTGGTAGCTGCAGCACTGACATCAACCTTATGAAGGCAGGGGATGAAACAGTGACCCTCAAGCAACATTTCCCCCCCAGTTTGTTTGGGCTGAGCTAGGTGCTCGAGGTGGCAGGGATGTGTTGGGACACTGCAGAGCCCACCCTGGCACCACTGCCAGGTGCTGCCCACTGGCCCTGGGAGCCACTGGGTGCAGCTGCCTCGGCTCAAGGTCGGCTGCAGAGAGCCTGGAATAGAAAACCTTCAGACATGATTTTTGTCTCTCTTTTTTTTTTTTTTTTTTCCTCCCACTGCCGCTGATGATACCCTTTTACTGGAATAACTCTCTCCTGCTGACAGATAAGCTTTTAGGGTAGTGAAATCTCTGTGACACTTTAAGTGCCCTAAATGACAAAACAAGGACGTGCAAGATTACCCTGCGACTACTCCGTAAAACACAACTTATCAGGAAGTTGCCACGGCTGCCCAGGCCCCACGAGGATGGGGCACTCCCATCCCTCCCAGGACTGTCCTTCCAGCAGGAGAGCGAGCAGAAAAGCGTGAGCAGAGGAAAGAGAGGGAAAGGGGCAAAATAAAAAGGGGTTAGTGTGAGGAAAAGCCTCCCAGGCCATGGGGACAGAGGGTTCCTCTGGAATCAGGGACTTGTCTCTCTACCACCTCCCCAGTGATGGATGGGATCCAAATGGCCATAAATTGCTGGGTGCTGCAGTGATGTTTTCTCCCCGTGCCGGAGCAGCCGCCGGCAGTGGCGCGGTGCCACATGCAAGGGACGGGCTGCCAGTCAGATGCCAAACGGTGCGGGGAGGGAGAGGTGACAGCCAGTGAGATCCATTCCCCAGCATTAACAGCAGCAGGGAGAGGAGCATAAATGGGTGTGATAATGGTGTGACAGGGCCTAGCAGACACCATATTTTGGAAAAGAAAACAATGATCTGGTGAGTCAAGTGGCACCTACTGACCCCTCAGGTCTGGGCACTGAGGGTCGGCTACGGAGTGCAACTCCTTCTGCTTTCCTAAGACCAGGCTTTGCTGTTTACCCTCAAAATCCCCTTTCCTGGGAAGTCTGGGGGGAACTCTGTTCTGAAAAACCACGCAGCCTGTGTGAGGGCACAGCTGGGGAAACTGCCCTGCACCCTCTCCAGACAGAGTGCTCTCCTGCATTGCAGTTGCAGGGGAATAAAATCAGTGTCTGCTCTCAACCCAACAGAGAAGACTGGAGGGAGGATCATAGTCTCCAAACTTTGCAGAAGGGAAATGAAGCACAGAGAGATGAAGTGACCTCCTTAGGGTCGCATGGGGAATTTGTAGCAGAGCCAAGAATTGAGCTGAGATCTCCACGGTCCTCATCTACTTCTTCCACTGTAATATATTCCTTCCACTTTCCCTCCAGCCAAGTTAAAAATAAAACTGAGTTTCGTGTCCCTTTGGCAGCAATGTGACTCCATGAGCTGCCAGGGCCACAGCACCAAAGGATCTGCCTGGCTCTCTGCAGTGCCCAGTCTTTTGGGGGATGGCCACATGTGCGGTTATATATTTGTGTGCATATATTAGTTATGTGGCACTTTCTGCCTCATAATTAAGTGGAACCTCTTCACAGGCCCCTTTGAAGCAAATCTCTGTTGGTTCAGAGAAACTTTCATCGCCAGCCAGCACTCTGCAGTGTTTGTTCTCATTGTTCTTGTCGGTCAGAATAAAACTCCTCATAACGACCGAGAAGGTGGCTCTGGACTCCCAGCGCCATCACACAGGAAAAGCCCAGCCCTTTCTTGGAGGGGAAATGCCTGTAGTGGTATCTACAATAGCCTTCAGCCATCCCCTTAGGGCTGGGAAGCATCGTGAAAGGCTCCTCTGCTGTCCTCACGGTTGACTCTGGATGGTTGTATCCCCCCAATGTCCTCACAAGTCCTCCAACCTGTTGCGTGCTTCCATTTCTGCTCTGCTCACCAACACTGCTGACAAGAGCTGCCTTTTGCAGCAGAGAGGGCCAGGGGTAGTGGGATGTTCCCTGCCAGGTGTATCTGCAATGCCTTTGCCTTTCCCTGAGCAAGTTCTGACACTCAAACAGCTGCTCGTTAACCGACTGAAAAACAGCACCCAGCCCGTTCTTCCGAGCTGCCATTCTCTGGTGGCATCGCTGCTGTTGCTGCAGTTGGTCTTGTGGTGTCTCCCAAACACAGGGAGCTGCGGAGCTGCGAGCAGAGGTAGCGGGAGGAGAAGCGGCTCCAGGAGGGTGCGCGGCGATGGAGCCAGGGCCTGGGTGGGGATGCTGCACGGAGCCCACGGGTTTCCCTTGGAGGGCTGTTTTTTGACTGCTCGTGCAGTCAGAGAGACGTCTGAAGGGTACACGACACCCTTCTAGACATAACCCCTTGTTTCCACAGGGAAGAAGAGTTTCCTGCAGGAATTAGATTGTTTTGTTCTTTGTTTCCGGGGGGACAAGGAAGGAGGAGCCCTGGTTGAACCCCCTGGTAGGTATCTGCGTAAGCCCAGGACTGGTGGCATGTGTCAGCACAGATGGAAAGAGTCCCACCTCTTTGATTCCCCCGTAATTGGTGCCACATATTCGGTGTTGTCACTCCTGCCTTCTCCCTGCCTCGGGTCCGTGTCCAGGGCAGCAGTGCAGTTTGGGGTGATGTTTTTGGTCTGTGAGCCCCTGCAGAGAACAGGCTGACGGGGTCCAGGCAGAAGGTACAACTGAGGAGCAAGCCTACAGCTCTGCAGCCCTTGGAGAAACGTGTGCCACAGATAATCTTCTTCCCACCTCAGGCTCACAAGCACTCACCCAGTCAAATGCCACAGGCAGCTCGTACGAGATCCGAGTCAGCCCCTGATCATCAGACTAGATAAACAGGGGCTAATCAAATCCCCCCCACCCAGAAAAAAATGTGATAAGGAAAGGAAAGGAGGGGAATGCATTCCTGGCATGAACGGCTGCATGGCTCTGACCAGGAGTGCTGCATGCACTGGATGCACTGAGGCATGGTCAGCACCGTGGAGAGAGGATCCTGCTCTGCCTGCTTCTGACCACACCATGTCCTGGCTCACTGCAATGGATCCGCTCTCATGTCAGGCAGCAAAAACATCAACAGTATGTTCTGGGACAATTATTTCCCTTTCCAGAGGGACAAAGTGACTTGTCTTGGGGTCTTTTCTGTGTCCTCTGCTCTGTGCTCTAATTACCCCAAGATGCTCCACCTGGAGAGAGCCTTAATACATAATTACATACCATTAGCAAGGAGAATAACATGACAACTGCTTTGGATAATCACGGAGAGCACTGCTCCTGCCAGTCTCCTAGCTACCACAGCACACGCGTATTGGGCTCAATTTGTACAAGAGGGCATTTTGGAAGAATTATCTGAAGCTGGAAATAAGAACAGCAGACATATAGTCGTGGTTTCATGGGACTCAGATGGAAATCAATGGGGAAATTCACTGCAAAGGCAAAACAACCAATAGGAGTTTTAATTTTTTAAACCCACCCTAATTAAGAGCAGAGGTAGTGTAGCCCAAAGGAAGCCTTCAAGAAGATTGCAGATGCTCTCTGCCTGGAGGTCTGTGATATCTGATGTTGATTTAAAGACTCTGGGAAGCTGCACTGCCATCCCTAGGTAAACTGTTCCCATGTTTTATAACCATGCTGCTAAGAATTTGTCCCATATTTCTTGCCTGAATTTGTCTTGCTTTCATTCCTAACCACTAAGGATAATTTTGCCTTTCCCTATCCCTCTGTCCAGCCACACGCCATCAGGATTTCCCTCTTCCTGAGCAGGTATGGCACTGTCAGCACTCCCTCTCAGGCAATCCTGTCAGCACACTTCATCCCTTTGCTTCTCTTTTTCTTGATTTCCAGAGCTGTGTCTCCTCATTTTCTAGAAATCATTCTTACTACTCCAGTGTGTAAACCTCCACTTTGCTGTGGGGACATGCCCAAGTCTTTCTTCTAAAGCTGAAATTGCCTTTCTTGCCTGAAGCACCACACCAGCTCCTGGCTCCTGTCTCATCCTCCCCAGGACTCTCTGCTTTGTCCTCCCCACAGCAGGACCAGGTTTTAATCCACCATGACAGCAGAATCATGCCATCACACTGCCCTGGGACATTTGGAGGCTGCTGGAAGGTGCTGTTCACCACAGTGCTGCTGTGTGCTGCAGCACTGGGTGCTCCTTGCTGGGGGATGTGCCTCAGTGCTGCAGCATCCCTCCAAGGACACAGAGTCCATGGCAGTGACCTGCCCCCATCTCGTCCCTGTCCAGTGCATGGTCCAGCTCAGCCCTCATGCACTGCAGGATGTCACTCACTCCCTCATGCTCCCCTAGCTTTTTCCCTTTGACGTGTATTTCAGCCTGAAGGACAGCACTGTCAACCTGTCCCTGGAGAATGAAGAAAAGCAAACAGGAACCTTCAGAGGTGCTCTGAGTGCCAAGGACAAGACTGGCTGCTGCCAAGGTCACAGGCATGAGGATATTCATCTTCATTCCTCACCATCACCATACAGCCTTAGCTGGAGAGAACTGAGCTGCTTCCGGCTGCACGTGTTTAAAGGATGAGGGAGCACAGGATGGTTCAAGAGGAGATTGCTTCATAAGACAATGGCTGAGCTGATAATGCCAGCTAAAGTCAGGCCACTGGGGACCTCTTACAATTTTAAGATCCAATCAACTTTAAAATATTACTGTCTCAGGCAGGTGACAAGTCTTGGAGCAGAAAACAAGTGATCCTGTTTTATTTACGGTGGAAAGGATGTTCTCCCTGTCCTCACCCACATATTGAAATATTAATGGTGTTTGTCTGTGGAGCTGTGTTAACATTACATTTCCAGAGCTCAGTCTATAAAAGCTCTAGTTAAAATACTTAATGCCATGATGCTGGCTGCCCGGGAGAAGTGGACAGCAGGGATGCAGAGGGCAGGGGCAGCAAGGACATGAAGAAATGCCTCAGGGAGAGGCTGCAGTCAAAAGGGTCTGTATCTTAATACCCCTCTCTTCCCAGTGAAACCTCTCACTCCATGACCTTCCTGCTGGCCACATGTCACTGCTCTGAAGCAGCTCATCCAGCACTGGCAGATGCCCAGCCTTTTGAGGTGACCTTGGGTTAGAAACTCCAAAATTTTCAGGTGCCTCTGACCTCCTTCACCCCTCGTAGCTGCCATCCGGCAATTACACAAATTCCTTGCTTGCAGGAATTGATCTTGCGAACAGCCCACCAGCACCAGCCCTGCTCTGGTGTCTGGGCTGGCCATGCTGCAACCCTGCACATGCTCCCTACCTGTTGGGATGCTGACAGAGAGCCTGGGAGCTCTTTGCAGCCAGGCCGTGCGCTGGGTATGGCTGCTGCTGTCTGGGAAGCGCTGGCATGACACATCATCACTCTGCCTTAGCCTGTGGCCACAGCGGGATGGCAGCAGTGAGGACTGCATTATATATTTTATCATAAACACAAAAGCAGCAACCACCACAGATTCTTAATAAAATGTGTCTCTGGCGCCCGTGCAGAGCACGAGTTAAACACTATGCCATCAAGCAATTTGCAGCGCCTGCACATGCGATCGTGCAAACATCCCCAAAGTGCCCCATGGAAAAGTCAATAACATCAATAAAATCAACAACAAATAAAAGCAGCCTGGCTCAGCAGCAAGCTGTATTCACAGGGAACATCTCAGAGGCCTCTTGAACAGGCTTAGTGTGAGAAGCATCCCCACGTGCAGAGAGGATGGGCGCTCTCCTCCCCGAGAGCAGCTGCTGTGACAAGCACTGTCAAAGGACAGGAGCCACGGCATCGCCCTGTGCCTGCTCTCTGGAACACACCAACCTTCACATGGCAGGCAGTGCACTGCCTCCTGCATGACACTGCGCATCCCTGGCACCTCTAACAGCACCTAGTCATCCCAGGTGTCTCCAGGAACTCTCATGATAGAGGCAATAAGTAAGAGCCATTTTCCAAACTACTGCCCTTTGTTGGGATATAAAAGACCTCTCCCAAAACTCTTATTCTCTCCTGTGTTGCCTGATACTGCCCTCCTCTTTCCACCTACCAGGTGCTCTAAGTCATGCACCTTCTTTTATTATGTGCCTATTCATCCATCCCTGAGATTCACATTCCTCTTCCTTTATGAAGAATTAACTTGTTGGAGCTGATTTATGAAGACTGGCAGGCACCTGTGCTGGAGCAGGGCTCTGATATGTTCATCATGAAGTCCTGTAGTTATTCCTAAAAGAGCTCATGTTAATGCCTCACATTAAAATTATTTTTTTTATTTTTACATAACTAGATGACTCTCTGCAATCTTTTAAAATATGTCCTTCAGAACCTGGATTTTTTTAAAATTTTTTTTTTTTTTGTGTGTGTGTGTGTGTGTGTGTGAGTGGGCGAAGTGGTATGGTGACAGCTTCTCATAAACACAGGGTGGCCTTGATGTGGGGTGGCCTTGGTGCAGGGTGGCACGTTGTGTGCTCGCTGCATGTTGTGTGCCTCGGGTCTGACTGACAGTGAGGACTTGCCAAGGTACATCCTCCGTCAAACCTAACTTGCTTTTGTTAGCGCAGCAACAGAACCATTTGCCTTAAGAACATAACCTTTCCCAAATCTCCTTTTGCTAACAGGAGCCAGCTTGCACTGGGAAAGCAGCGGGTTGAGCTCTGCACCCCTCTGGAAGAGCCTTCAGTACGCGAGGGGCAAGTGGAGCTGGAGCGGGGGCGCGCAGGGGAGCAGCTCGCAGGGAGCCTTTGGTGTGAACCGGCTTGGGGAGGAAGTGATGGGCATGAAAGAGGAGCTGCAGGGGGCAAAAGCCTGAATTGTTTGCTGAGAACATTTTTTCCCCTTTCAATCCAGTGTATTTCATTCCCTGGTAGGAACAAATCTACTGCAACCCACTGAATTTGGCACAAGTTCAGCTCAAAATATAATTGCCCTCAAAACTTAGGCTGGCCAAACTCAAGCCCAGCCTCACATCCCCTGTTTTCCTGACACATTTCCCTTTGGATGCCAAACACATCTGAGGGATGAGCAGGGACCCTCAGCCCTGTGGGGACAGGGGCTGCTGGCAGCTCCACAGGGCTCTCTGCTTGCCCACACAGTTCAGGGCCAGCCCTGCGGGAAGGGTTGACAGGAACAAAGCACCACAAGCGAACAACTGGCTCCAGCATTCCGCTGCAGATCATAATTGACCACTGAAAGCCTGAACTACAGTACTAATTTGATAGGACTGTAATCAATTGTGTTTCTTGCCCTCAGATGCAGAGAGAGAAAGAAAAGGAGTGGGAAAGTTAATCTGGATTTTTTTTTTCACACCACTGCAGCAGAAAAACCTTGTCCCTTGTTATTGTTTATGGTCAGAGCAGGCTGCTGTGTTTGAAACACACACATGGATGATCCCTGCCCCGAAGAACGTCTGTCCCCAGCCAGACAGACCCAGAGGCCATCTGTGGCATAGCTGTGGCACAACTTTTGGCTTTCTCTGAGGGATGTGGGGCTTGGAGGAGCCGAACAGCCAGGATGGCTCTGAGCAGGAGTGGCCACGCTAAGTGTGCCACTGGCATTGGCCATCATCCAGGCCATCAGGGAGAGAGTGGATATCTTAATCCTGCTCCCACCCTGGACCTGATCCAAGACAGATTGAAGTCAGTGGAAATCTTCCCATTGCTGCCCTGGGCTTTAAGCCAGACAGGCAGTGGTGTATGGAGTTCCTGGGACACAAGACAGAAAGACAGACGGAAAGCCCGAGCAGAGCTGCTGTGTGACTCCCGTGTGAATGCACAAGTAGGTTTTGCTCCAAAGAGGACATGAAGCACTTAATAGGACTGCCACTGCCCAGTGGGGAGCACTGGAAAACTTTCTCTTGGGATTCTGGCATTGCTCAGCACAGCAAGTTCCTCTGAGCGTCCTTGGCAGTGTGCTCCTGCCCCTCCTCCTGCTCACATCCCACCTGCCCAGAGGTGTCACCCAGTTCAGCACCACGGGACAGGACAAGCCCCAGTCCCACAGTGCCTGCAGGCAGCAGCACTGCGAGGACAGATCTGCTCTCAGTTATTTATTTGTTTTTGCAGGGCGGCACAGGAGATGACAGCTCATAAACTGCCTGCCAGCGCCCTCCCTTCCCCGTGTCCTTTGAAGCGCTGCTAACCGCTGGCTTTGAACCCCCTCTGTTGATTGTGTGCCGCAGCTCCCGCCTTTGCGACTGACAGAAATTATAGAGCAGGAGTGGAGAGAAAAGCAGGAAGATAATGCAAAATGCCCTCCCAACTAACTTTGCTAATTAAACCAGCTCTGAAGCCTTCCCAAACACCCCCAATGTTATGACAACACAAACAGCACATTCCAGTGGAACTATTAAATTTATATTATGTAGCTAAAAGTTCAAATGAGACCATTGTTGGTTGATATCTGAAAATGAGCCAGCATGTGCCCAGCGGGGCAAGAAGCCCATTGGCATCTTGGCTGGTACCAGCAAAATTGTGGCCATCAGGTCCAGGACAGTGACTGTAACCATGTGCTCAGCCCTGGTGAGGCCATGCCGCGAAAGCTGGGGTCAGTTTTGGATCTCTCATGACAAGAAAGATACCGTGGTGCTGCAGTGTGCCCAGAGAAGGGCAATGGAGCTGGGAACAGGGTTAGTGGGGACATGGCAGTGCCAGGTTAATGGTTAGACTTAAAGGTCATTTACAACCCAAACGATTCTCTGAGTCTATGATTTCCTTCCCATTACCCTTATGCCAAAAGGAGCATCCTTTGGGACATGCTCAAGGAAGAGAGATCCCTCTGAGCCCGGGTTGTGCCTCCTCCTGCCATGCTGTCTCCAAGACACGCACAGCACAGAGCAAGCACGTCTTTGCTGGGTTTCTTCCTGGGTTACAGCAACCAACACCAAGGCTGTGCCAGCACAACACATGAAATAGGAACTCACTATCCTAACAACAATAATATTCCTTGCAGAGGTTCATGCGCTGCTGCAGTTGAGTTATGAAACGCCACGAGGATCAGGTGGACTTTGCAGGAGCTGCTCTTCTCTTGGAGCATTTTTTCATTGTCTTTAGCTAAAATAACCTTTCAGAAAGCAGCATCCTCCTCCTCCCCCTCAGCCCTCCAGTCACTGTCCTCTGCTGAACATTGATTTTTGCAATGCTCCTCATTTTTCCTGCTCTGGAATTGAGTATGACTGTGTATTTCTGCAGAGGTGGTAGGAAAGAGACAGCAAAGGCAGAGATGTCTGCATGACCACGAGGTCAAACCGGTTCAGCTTTGGGAATCCTTAGAAGAGGCTTCAAGCTGCCCTATCTCGGGCATTTAAATTCAAGACATTGATAACTGAAAAAAACAGGCTTCTCAATGCTGAAGGAGAATGAGTCTGACCCTGTGCCAAGGAGCACTGTCTTAGGAGGCCCACGGTGAGGTGACGGCGACTTGCCCCAGTTAACTCATCATTTGTGGGTGATTATGTTGCATTGATGGGTGACCATCATTTGCCATTTTACGACTAGTTAGCCACCAGGCCACTGGAGCTTTCTGGCTGCTATTTTAAATCACGAGTCCCTCTAAGCAAACAGCAGATAGAAGCATCTTCCATTCCCTAAATAAGGCACGGCAAGAGCTTTCACATAAAGGCAGAATCAAAGTTAGAGCTGGGGCCGCTGTTGGACGAGGCTCAGAGATGTTTGGACACGGGTGTGGCATGGGAGCGCTTCTGCCTGACACGGCGCGGCCTGAGGAGCAACGCTGGAAAGAAGAGACTCCAAAGGAAAAAAGGCAATTTTTGCCTCCAGGTCTGCGTCTCGCAGTCCCTGAGCACACACTAAATTCTGCTGGGGGAAGCATTTCCCTCCAGCTGCTGCTGCACTGACACGCACAGGAGGGCTGGAAAGGCGTTGTGTGGAGCTCTGCCTGTTTACCACTATTTATCCTTTGTATTTTCCTGGTGTCGAAAGACTCTGGGTACTGAAGCCCTTGTGCAAGGGGGAGTGGACACATAAGAAAGCAGATTTCTCCCAAAGACATACAAGTGAAAAAAAATAGATTATAGATACATTATTGCTGGACGAGGGCTCACCCTAAACAGTTATCTGTAACTATACAGTGATTTAATTCCAGACCCGAATGATGAACTGACAATTTTCACAGCCCAGTTTCTATTCTGGAGCCACCTCCCTGCTCACTGAAGCCCATTTTTGGGGGGAGGTTTTGAAGGAAAACGAGCTCTTCCCCCTCAGATCTCCCCGGGGAGTGCTCACACGATGCAATCGCTCGCTCGCAGCGTCCCCGACACAGAAGTACAAACAGCGACATTTCCCAATATCAAACAGGGAGCGGAGGGGAGTTGCTAAGATCAAGCTCTGCTCTGATCTAACTTGCATCTTGCCAGTTTAAAATCTTAATTGAAATGCTACTTGAAAGCCTCCTGAGCGCAGGGAGGGAAGATAAACCCAGGCAGTCGGCCCGAATGCCAAAGCACGGGGATGGAAAGCCAAAGTGCTGGTTTTTTTCTGAAAATGTCATTTTGAGCTGCCTGTCACTGGCAGAGGTATGACATGTTCCTTCTCCAGAGAGGGACAGGAGGGAAAGAAAAATCATCTTCCAATCTCCGTGTAAGTAGCAAGTATCAGCCGGGCAGCAGTGCCTCGTTTTCCTGCCTCCCTCGGAAGTCTGGGAAGAGGGAGGGGAAGAAGAGGAGGCAGCAGACCACCACGTTCGGGCAAAGCTGGGCCTGAAGGTCTCTCTCTGCCCACACCAGCCTCCTGGAAGCCCTGCTGATCAGCCAGGCAGCTCTTCCACTCGGGAGAGAGGATGGGGGAAACCCCCGAAACTGGCCAGAAACCGACTAGCTGTTAATTACACTTTGCAACATCTGCTACTTGTGCCTGTTTGTTATAGTATTTCTATTTTATACACTGGAACACTCTGATTTCTTGTTGTCTGGAGCTACAGAACCGCCTTGAAAAACAGCTATTGCTCAACAGCAGTAGTGAAGCAAGTGTGACCAGAGCACTGCAGCGTGCCGACACCAGGGCAAGGACCACTCCAAGGCTACGGCAGCCTGGCTGCAGCTTTTTTAGTGATTTGGTTATTTTGGGCACCGCAGACAAACCGTTTGTTCATTTGGGAACAACAGAGCTTATAAACAAACGAGGTGTTAAAAGCAAGGAGCTGAAAGCTGGGCTTTCATCTGCAGGCTGCGGTGGGGCTTTGATGGGGCTAGGAGAACGGCTCTGTTCTCAGGGGGATAATAATTATGGTTTTGGCTTTGAGAAGTCCGGTGGGTTGGATCTTCACATGCTCTCAGTGCTCCCCTCCCCGCCTCCTCGCATTTCGACTTCAAAGCATGAGGGAAGAAGCCCCGAATAACATCATTTTGTTGATCAAAACCTGGCACTAAACACCGGCCCCGATAAAGAAACCAGAGAGGAGCTTTTCATTAGCGGCAGATGAAAACGACACCTCTCCTGGGCTCGGCCGCAGCCGCTCCATCCCGGACAGGATATTTCAGGGATATTTCAGGGATATTTCAGCGGCTGAGGAGCCGCGCCCTTCTCCGGCCCCGTGCGCGGGCAGAGCGCCTTGCTCACGGCACCGGCATTTAGAAGAAAATGGTTTTCTTTCATCTGTCCAAGTAAATCTCTTTCGAACACTTGTGAGCCTGATTGCTGCCAATTTCCACTGCTGAATGCAGCTATTCGGAGAGAAGGCATTAGGACTAAGAGATACTCATAACATTTCAAATGAAGCAGTTTTTTCCTTATTTTTTTTCCCCATCCCACCTCGGGCTGTGTCTCTTCTCCGTTTGCGTATTCATTCTTTGAGAACAAGAGATATTTCTCCGCTTGACCTCTCTCCTATGCAGTCCCTGCCTAGACACGAAGGCATTTCTGCTTGGAGGGATGAGTCCCCTTTGCAGATGGGCGCCATATAAATATAATTTTTAAAACATATTTATATATTATATATTTATATAAAATATATAAATATATAGAATCATAGGGTGGTTTGTGTGAGAGGGACCTTAAAGCTCATCTCGTTCCACCCCCTGCCATAGGCAGGGACACCTTCCACTTTCCCAGGCTGCTCCAAGCCCTATCCAACGTGGTCTTGAGCACTTCCAGGGATGGGGCAGCCACAGCTTCTCTGGGCAGTCACCTGGTGCCCACACTGTGGGATGAACTCAGGACATGGGGGTTTCTGGGCTGTGCACACATCCAGCTCCTCTCTAGCCTCTCATCCAGCAGCTCACCCAAGTTTTTCTTGGCAGGACTGCTCTCCATCCCTTCATACTTAGGCTGTGTTGACACCAGGGGCTTGCCCTGGCCCTGGTTCAGCATCTGCCTTGTTAAACCTCATGAGATTCTCACGGGCTACTGCTCAACTATACACTGTACTCTATATAGTGTAATATATACATTGAGAGAGACAGAGAGAGTAGAGGACTTGGAGCATCTCCCAGTGGTGCTGTGCAGAGCCGCAGCCGCTCAGGGTGTGTACCAGCACCAGGCTACAACCATTTCCCACTCATAATTCTGTGCCTGAATATTGCCACACATATGTTATGAAAAATTACCCGCTGCTCAGAGAGCTCCGAGATACAATAAGATTCACATCAACATTAATGAACCCCTGTCTCTCTTGCGAGAGAAAGCTAATGTAATAACAGCGTTATATTCAGCAAACAAATGCTTGAGACAATTTTTTTTTAACCACCAGACGGTAAACAGGACTGAAAATATCCTCATGAATTACAAGAGTCTAAAATCCTCTACTGAGAAATTAATTTAATAGCAGTAAATACTAGAACAATTTCCCCCATGTGAAAAGCCACCGCCACATTCAGTTAAAAAGCTTCATTTAAGCAGCACGTGGGCACCCATGAGGGCAGGGAAACGTATTTCATCACCTAACGATCCTTTGGAAAAGGCTTTGCCCCTCCTGCACTGGCACTTGGTGATGGATGTGCCTTCCTCCGTGAAAAGATCAGGGAAAGGAAGAGGGAGAACAAACTGGAAAGACTCAGAAGGAGAAAAACACCCAAACAGCCTAACAATTCAGGAACAAACTCAGGTCCAGGGAAATTCTTAAAGTTTAGCCTCCCTGACCAAAACCCAGACATTTCCAGGCAGCCCCCACGTTCATCTGCTGCAGAAGAAAGGGAATGTGGCAGCAGGGTCGGTAATTCCCACTGATTTCTGGATGAGGTTTCATACCCTGGAGGGGCCTCGTCTCTGAGAAGCAGCATCTGCCCAGATCGCCGATCAGCGCTGGCCTCCTCCGGCCGTAATGAGACCCGGGAGCGGCGGGAGGAGCCGGCGCGCCGGCCTTCGGGGAGCACACGGGCTTTGAAAAGAATTACGTTAATCAGAGTAGCCTTCTCCCCGCATCTGTTCAGCTGTTATTCCGGGCAAAATTAATAGGTCCAAGGATAGATCCGATCATAATGACAATCTGGTCTGCGCAGCAGGAGATTTTATAAAGGAGCCGAACTGCGGCTCATTGAAAACACTTAAAGTAATTAGTTACAGGGCTACTCGCTTTCTTTACTTTTAATAGTAATAATGGTTATTAATGTTTACAAATTACAGCGCCTTGCTGCCAAAGAAAGAATGGCTGGAGTGGTTGCCCAGGGAAAACAGGCGCTCTGAAATTCAGCCCGTGAGCTCCCTTGGAGACGGATTCTCTCTCCCTCAGCCCCTGGTGCCATTGGAGACAGGCTCCCTCTGCCAGGCTGTGGGCATGCCATGACCAAGCTCTCCCAAATACCAGTTGGTTCCAAGCCCAAACAGGGGTTTGGGTGGCCACCCCTTGCCAGCAGGCACTGTGCTCTCACGTGCCAAGCACCAGAAAAGACACAGAGAGAATTGCTCTGATAATAAATACGTAAGAGAAGCTCAAATCAACCTGAACTTTAGGAAAGAAGAAAGATAATTAAAATATAAATAGACATGTTTGTTTCAAAGATTGATGGCAAGCACTTGATTCAGCCTGAAGATTAATCAGGGAAGTATAATTATGCCTTTGCACAAAAAACCCTGTTAAGCCCCCTCCCTGCCCCAAACAGCAGAGGAAGGAGGTGGGCGATGCTGCCAAGCTACATCATGAGGCTGAAGCTTGAAGGACAGTCCCATAGCATGGGAACACTGACATGCAGGGGCTGGAACCTTTGCTCCACTCCACGGGTTCGACACCAGCTTCCCTCATTTCCCCAGAAATGCTTCATTTTCACACCATGAAACTCTAATGTGGGATTTCCTTCTATTCCTGTCCCCCCCTCACACCACCACAGCCATTTGTGGGCATGCAAGGTGTTATCCCAGCAAGAAGACATTTTCTTCTCCTTTCCTTGTAGCCCCTGCAGATTATCCAAGGACATTGTAATTATGATGCTAAATGTGATTGCCCAAGCTTATATGACTGGCTCATCGTGCAGGGGGTGCTGCTCAGTGAAGCTTCTCTATAACCCCATTATACTCCAGGGCTCTGGGGACAGAGGGGGAGGTGGATGTAGCACCTCACCCTCCTCCCCAGCAAGGGATCACATGGGCAGGCCAAGGCAGGAGATTGATTTGTGGGGAGCTGTGCTCGCATGTCTGAAGCCATGTGTGATGAGCACAAAGATTTGTTTGACATCTTTTCCACGCAAGGTCAAGTTGTACTCTGCCGCTGCTGACTCAGGCAGAGGGGATGCTGCCGAGCTCCTGTGAGAGTGGGATGCTGTCTCAGCACGCCCAGCCACCAAAGACACGATGTTTCCCTCAATGCCACTTCCAGCTGTGCAACATCAGCCCAGCTGATTTCACCAAGTGGGCAGCAATGCATGGAGTGTACCTGCTGCCACCAGCACCCTCTCCTCCAGACCATTCAGTGCTTCCCCCTGGTATTTAGTCACCCAGCTGCATTTGCTCAGAACTGGGACAGCTTTCCATCCAGAGTCCTTTGGAACAAGCCATCAGAGAACTGTGTTCCAAATGAAAACACAAGAAGAGGAAATTCTATGCAAGAGGCAAATGTTTTAACAGCCTTCAACTCTCTCTCTGTCAGTGGTTCTTGCTCTGAGGCTGTTTTTCTGCCCCAGGCTGTGCATCAGACACTTGCCCCACGGGTCTCTCATTTACTGGTAAGTCCAAGGTCCCAAGGGAGCTCCCCATCACAAGGCAAAGCACGTTCTCAGCTCCTTGCATGTGCCAGCTGGGAGATGGGTCTCTGCTCTTCACATGATTTACTTTTTATAGACAAAGCTGTGACCCTGGACTCCTTTTAAAGCTTATCTATCATGTACTTCTCTCCTCTCTCTCTCAGAATCATGCTGAGAGGAGGACGGTGTGTGTGGAGGGATGCAGGATTTATCCTGCAGCATCAGCACAGAGGATGGAGCTGGCACCCAGCAATCCCTCCTGCCCTTCCCCGTGCAGGCAGCAGTGGGACCAAGGTCCCCACAGCCCTCTCTACAGAATGCAGGAGATGAACAAACAAAAAGCAAGGGATAGTGGGAATTTTTGCATGGGAATCAAAAAGAACAAGCTGTCATTGACTACTGAGCGAAGTCAGGGCGCCTTGAGTGCAGCACAAGTGCTTTATTTAGAGTATCTGGAGAGAGAACAGGTAAAATAACTGAGTTCAGGGAAGAGGCCATGATTCCCCTGGCTTCGGAGAGCTGAGACTCTCCATATGAGAGGTCAGAGTGATTTTCATGAATCAGAGTAATGGTGACAGAAGCTCTCCTCTCAGCTGGAAAAAAAGGACTGAAAAAGTTCTATTCCCCCTTTTTAAATGGCTCTCCATCTCCAGGAGAGCCCACGTCATTCCTTGGCCTTCAGCACTCACACCACACCCTGATGGGACCTCGTGGTCATCGAGGGGTGGCTGCTGGAAAGAGGGGGCTGCAGTGCACCCCTCCTCTCCTGCTGCCTCTGTGGTGCCAGGGTTTGGATGTGATGGGGCATCATTATTCTTATACACACATACATAATATATAAATATACACACACAGACACAACATGATGGGCAGCTCCTGCACCAAATAGAGAGGAGGCAGTTCCTCCTCCACCCACACTGAGACACCAGCTCACAGACTGATCTGTCACTGTCTTCTCTTCTTTCGTCTCTGACCAAACCTCGGAGCCACCCTATCTCTGCAAAGAACAGGACAGAAATGCTGCAGAGTCTTGAGGCAGATGCTTTGTTTGGTTTCTTCTCCACACACAAAGATGTTGGAAAACAAAGTTAGACATAAAACCCCCTAAATCATTTGATGAAGAAAAAGGCCTGGGTGTGCTAGGCAGCTTTTAGGGGAGAGGGGAGAGAGGCAGCCCAAAAGCTACTGCTGAGCATATTAAAGAATGGCATTATCAAGTGGAACAGACAAGACATGTATATAATGCATAAGTAGTGTTTGCTGCTTCTCCAAACAACTCATAGATCACCAGGACACCAGCTCCTAGGAAGAGCAGAAAGGAAAAGAGAGAGGAATGCACGATAGCATCAGAAGAGACGTGTCTACTGCTGAGGAATGGAAAAAGCCCCAACCAAAGCTGGGGATCTGAACGGGAATAGCAGCGTCTGCAGGTCTGGGGAGACCTGGAAGGAACTGGCACTCAGAAACCCACGAGCCCCATGCCCAACTGAGCTGTCCCCTGCCTGCCAGCATGGGTGTCCCCAGTGCCACCTCCAGTGCCAATCCTGAGTGATGAATGGGGTCTGACAGGGCGGCATCAATCTGCCAATGGAGTGACCTTCAGTCGTACAGGGATGTTTGCAACAACTCATAAGCCTAAGGAAGGTTCATTTGTGTTCTCATTTAGCATATTAAAAGGGCATTATTGCTACAAACCAGAAACCTAAATGAGCCCCTGGTTGCAGCTTTGGATGAGGCTTTAGACTAAAGGTGCAGGGCAGTGATTAACAGTGGCACAAAACATTTATGCTTCACAAACAAGGCCAGACATGCTGTCCCTTATGATAAGCGATGGAAGGGCTGCAATGAAGCTGCACAAAGCAGAGGCAGAAGGCATTTGGGAATGCACATGGCTGTGGTGGCTCTGGACTGGGTCCCCCCATTTCCATGATCCAGCTGTTTGGACCAGCTGCTGATTACAAATGCAATGGCTCAGTGCATGCCCCAGATCCTGAAGGGCCATCCTGCTCCTTCTGCTTTCACCATGCCTTCTTACTCCTGGGAGATTCAGAAGATCCCTTTGTCAATAAAAGACCTGTGCAATTTCATCTCTCCCCTCCTGCCCTGAGCTGTGAGCCCTTCCCTCATGCTACTTGCATGACAGAGAAGGGGAGAAAGGAGACGGGGAAGGTCCTGCTGGTGCAGCCTAGCAGGGAAATTAGATTGTTATTATCTGTGGGCTGAGATGCTGCTCGCAGACCTCCGGGCTGTCTGAGTGCCTCTGACGGGAGGTGACTGGAGGTGACTGTCCCCAGCTCGTGCCACTTTAAAGCATGCTGGCACCTCTGGCTTGTCTCCCTGCTCAAACACAAGGGCACCACAGCAGTGAAGCCTTGGGAAGCTCCTGCCATGGATAAATCAGTCACTTTAATTACCCCTTGCACTGCATTTATCTCCATGAAAGGTCCCTGGCTCCTTCAGTGCTGACTGGCAGGGGGAGCAGAAAGGAGCAGCAATGATCTATATGTTTGCTTATTTATTTCAGTGGCACCAGCACAGAACAGCCTGCACCCCAGGCTTTTCCTACAGCTCACAAGCTTCCAAACCCAACAGACAGAGGGGAGGACTGGTGCAGAAGCCCAGTCAGAAGGTGGGGTGGGATAAGCAGATCTGGCAACCAGCACCAGGGCAAGCACTCACCTACTCTGAGGGGAGAGAGAGCAAAGAGGAGCTATGCGCCAAGAAAGCAGGTGAGGAGAGGCAGGGAGAGGGCAGGGAGGGCAGTGTGGCTGTGTCCCTGCCCCCAGAGCACCACTGTCTGTGTCAGCCCCAGCAGCTGAGAAGCACTTTCTGCTGTGACAGGGTTTTTTCTGCGATTGACCCCAATTACAGGAGTCAGCCCACGTGGACCAAGCGCGTCACCAGTGTCAGCCCAGCAGCAGCTCGGGCTGCAAACACGGCTGCCCAAATCCGTACAAAATGAAGGGCAGGAGCTGGGATTAAGGGCAGCTGGCATAGTGGTGGATGCTGACAGTGGAGCAGCATCCCTGAGACAGCCTGGCTCATACAGAGACCTGTGTGCACCCCATGTCACCCCCCAGGGACCTCCCCAGTACTGCTCTGTCCACTCACACTTGCCAGGAGCTGCCCACATTTTGTTTACAGCCTTTCCATCCTTTCCATGCATTTTAATTACTTGCACAGTAACAGCACAAAAGCAGAAAACCAGCACATGAGTCTCCAGGAACACTGCAGGCCCCACACCCAGCAGCATGGCCAGGTTCAGCTCCAGTGCCCACCTCTGTACATGGTGAGGGGTGCTGGGGATAACCACAGCACAGGGGGAAGCCTGGCCTTGCTTCCCACAGTCTGACCACTGCCAGCAGCCCCCAGACCAGACCAGGCTGGGGCAGGAGGTTGCCCAGGGCACAGCCACCTGCTCCTCACCTGCTGTAAGGAACAGGAGAAGGAAGTGCTTTTTTATTAATTTCAATTTTTCTCCAGAGCATTTAGGAGTACAGGTTGCAGGAGATCAGCAAGCTGCTCCCCGGACAATGGCTCACACACAGGTGTTTATGATTAGACTCGCTGTTTACGTGCAAGAAGTTTCAAGACCCCCAAACCACCATCTCCAGTAGGCTCTGCCTGGGGCAGGGATTATGAGTAATGGGAACCAGCTGTGCTGACTCAAAACATTCATTGTGGAGCCCCAAACCCAGCACCTTTGTCTGTTTTCCCCAACAGCAAAGGACAATAACAAAAGGGTTTATAAATGTTTGAGTGTAAATACAATTCCCCAGCTTGTGTTTCATGTCAATGACCTTGCAGAGAGGCAAAGAAATTGTTATAGAGCACAGAGACACAAAACCTGGAATAACGCCCATGCAACCAACTTTCACACACCAGAGGACTTATCCACATGCCTGGCTGGAGCAAGAGCTCCTTGACATGGGCAAAACCATCTCACTCTGCAGCTGACACATTCCCTGCCCTGTTTTTACTACAGTCACTCCTTGAGCTTCCAAGCAGTTCAAGGGCACATGATGTGTGCTCATGGACTAAAGTTCTGTATCAGATAACTAAACCACTGGCCAAACAACCAAACCAATGACATTCCCACTGCATTAACAGAGAAATAAACACCCAGAGACTCACCCAAGGTCCCAGTTGAAAGCTTTGGAGGAGCATCATATTGCATTCAGCTCTGGAGACTCTCATGGACATAACTAATTTCAGCTTCCCAAGGAAGGCAACCTCGCCACTCACCTCGTTAACCACCTGCCCACACCCTCCTGCAGCATGCCAGGGGCTCACACAACTTCTGCCTCCCCCTCCCCCTTGTCCTGCTGTGCCTCCTGGTTGGGAATGCCCACATGGCTCCACCTGTGTTCAGTGGAACACAGGAGTTGTTCTCTGCTCAAAGACCCATTTCTGTTATTATTTCATTCCACTGTTATTAATACCTGATTTGATTCCATTTGTTCCATTTTACAGCTTGTCTCTTGCAATTGCCTGCCTTTAGAAACAGTTTTATCTGAGCAGGTGAGGCAGATTATAAATAAATGTTGTACCACACTTTATATTTTAAGCAAATTTGAGACTTTCTGATTAGGTGCTTTCACTGGAGAACCTCGTTCTGTTGGATAATTGCAACCTCAGTTCTTTATCCTCCCCCTTTGTTCTCTTCCCCCCTTGGCAAAGCTGCAATCTTGCACGAGAACATCAGCAGACAAAACCCTTGAAAATAACTCTCCAGAAGAAATCTCATTTACTTTTTAATCTGGTTCGGAAATTTGCCAGCAGAATTTCCCCCGACAAGCAGAGCTGTTTATTCCTGGTTATCATACTGGCCAGATCCTCACTGCCAGCCCAGGTAAAGCAGTGGGGACAGCAGAGTGTGCGGAGAGATGGAAACAGAAATCTTTGATGTATTATTTATTTGATATAATCTTCCTCCCAATAAGATCAGCGAGCAGAGGACACAGTGACAACTTTATCCATTCCAGCTGCCAGTGCTGAAAGGCCACACGGATACAGAGCCTCATTCCACTCACTTTGGTGGGTTCTCCTTTATTTATTTATCTATAGGCACACATGTCCATACATTTGTATTTAACATTCCTGGAGGGAAAGAGCTGATTCCTCCTGTTTCCTCCTGAAAGGAGGAGTTTCGCTGCATGAGTGACTTGAGAGTCCTTTTGCCACGGACAGCCATGGGACAGTGCTGTGCCATGATGGTTTTGTTTAATGATGTGGCTAATGAGGGTCTACCAGAAGGGCCATGAGTTTGTTCTGAATGGCATCTTCAGGGACAAAGCAGGGGGAAGGCCCATGTGTTCCAGCACATGGAATGCCCTGGTAAAAATCCCAGTGAAATCATTAGACTGAAGCTGGTGAGGTCTGGAGTGATATGGGCTCTGCTGTTACTCTGTATCCCAAAATAATCCTTGTTCCTCTCTTCTTCCTTACAGCCTGGTGTAATCTAACTGCAGGGGTCAGGGGGCTCCTGCTTGGTGTCTGTCCCCTCCTGGCCACCCCTCTGTGCACTGCCAGCCACTGTCCGCACAACCTGGGCATCTCCCAGCCCACAGCTCCTCTCAGTCAGGCAGGTTCTCCGGTGCAGGCGCTGAAGTTTCTGCATAAAAGTTTCCGTCTCTCACTTTTCCTTCTTGGAACGATGCCTCCTGTGGGAAGTGTAAATACAGAAAGATGACAACGTGTGCATTAGCGCTCGTTAGAATGTCATCATTATATCCTGCAAAGTGTCTGCTGAAGGGATCCCTGAAGGACACTTAGAGATGGAGCAGCTGCTCCGGATTTGTTCCAGCTCACATCTCAAAGAAAATGACATTGAGATGAATTCGGCACCACGAGTGGCTTCGGAGCAGAGCAGGGGAGGAGAGGGGAGATGGTCAGCAGGGCCAGGATGCACCTCAACAGGCTCCCCACTGCCTGCCCTCTGCCTTTTTAACAACAGTGCTGTGCTGAGGGACCCCACAGGTGAGGGTGAGGATGGAGGGATGTGTGCCCCATCCACCTCCCACCTCCAGTGCAGGCATTGGATTCACTGCAGCACGGGAAATTTGGATTCTTTGGGGGGAAAACCCAAAACACCATCCAGATGTCTACAAGAGATAACATACACCTGACCAAACTCTCAAGTGTATTTTAAGTGAGATTGTCATCTGCTGGAATCAAAACAACCTCACTTATTCATTCAGTGGAGTGTGGAGGTTTGTACAACAAAAGCTTCACTGGCACCAGACCCAGGATGGCACCAGGCTCCAGCCTGCCTTTGATGGCCTGATGCCAGGGGAGAGGGGGACACAGAGCTGCCATGTCTGTGTGACAGCCTCCCCCCTCCTGGTTGCCTGCAGGGAGGCAGTCTTGAAGTCAAAACGCAAACAATCCCAAGGGGACTCGCTGCAGGAATGAGAAAGGTTAAGAACTGTGATTGACCACAAGAATATCCATAGTCTTACACTGCTGGGGGCCCTCACACACTTTTCCTGTATCTCTGCCCAGCAAATAAAGAAAAAAAGCATTATCTTCAATTCCCCTGTCTCCCGGGAGCTCCTGTCACATCAAGTAACAAAGCCACAAACAGAGTTTCTTCACTTGACAGCAGCAAACAGCTCATTCCCCGGGAGCAGGTTAGGGCTGGGGGGACCCCTTCTGTGCAGGGGGCACAGAGGCCTCTCCATGCCAGACAGCACTTGGGGAGCTGGCAGAGAGCAGATCACACTCCCTGGTTGCATTCAAGGGTGTAGGTCCCGGCCTAATTAATACATTTTTAATCTCATCTCCCAAAAAAATCTGCCTGCCTTGAACATGTCCTTCCACTTCCTCAAGTCATCAGCTGTCCAACTGCTCAGGAACTGCACATCAGCAGGCTGGGTGTGCTTTGAGACAGAGACACATTTCCTGAAGGCATCTCCCTGTGGCCTGGCTGGGCTGAGGTGGGGTCCTCTGTGCCCACAGCCCTGATAGCCTTGCCTGGCTGGCATGGGCTGAGAGTGGAGTACCAGTGCCACAGGTGGCATTTGAGGAGGCAGAGGGAGGGACAAAAAGGGCTGGCAGGAGCTGGAACAGAGATGGTGCCAAGCAGCTGCTGCAGTGATGAATTTACTGTGAAACTGTGTTACTCTGGGAGGAGGAAATTAGCCAGAGCCAGCTGAAAAACTTTTGGAAAAGCAGAAAATATCTATTTTATCAGTTCAGAACCTCTGGAGAAGTGAAGGAGTGTGGAATGACTCATGTGAGTGCTGGCACAGGTGCTCCAGGGTTGTGTACTTGGGCCAGGACCCACAGGTGCCATCGTGATGCAGATACCTGTGACAGCTGCAGGTGACCTGCTCTGCACGTGGCACACCAGAGTATTGTTGGCTCTCTGGGTAGGAGGGCTCAACATTTCACCCTCCCTGAGACCTGCTGGAAGCTCCACAGAGCTCCATTTCTCTGTGTGACAGACTGCTCCCTTCAGACCTGGGCTGTGGGTAACCCTTTTTATTGCTAAATCAGCCATATCCATGGGGCAAATATTTCACATATACAGAAGCAGATGTACTGTATGTTACATATGGTATTATACATCATAGAATGTATATTTGTGTGCTCTGAGCTGGGAGTGAGGTGCTTTACAATCACTGTGAAAGAAGTTCCCCTTCCAACAGGCACTTCCAGCCATCAAAACATTGAGTTTCCCAGCTGACATCCACCATTTAACAAATTTCAAGTGAAAAATCTATTTCAGAGTGAAATATTGTCGCGCCACAGCCCAGCAGGGCTGAAACATTTCAATCCTGCTGCTGCATCTCTTCCTCCTCTCCCATTTTCTGCCCGAGGATGAGATGACCAAGGCAATGGAGGGATGCAGGTGGTGCCAGCCTGGCTCTAACCCGAGGCCTGCTAAAGCCACCAAGCTGTCCGAAAGGGTGGGGTGTCCCCACTGCTGCAGAGGGATGGGGAGAGTGCAAGAGGAACGCCTGGGGCATGGGCGAGGGCCAGGATAATCCAAATCCCAGTACAACTCAGTAAAGATGCAAGAAAACTGCCCAGATGGCTGTTTTGTTGGAAACAAACCTCGTTTGTGGTTTTTGTGATGATTAGGAACTAGTTTAAGCTAAAAGAACTGGAATAAGAACAGATGAAAGGCACAATCTGCCGAGGTTTAAGGCATCCCCAAGCTGGGTGCCGAGCACGCCCACGGTGACTTACAGCATAGCTGACAAACAGCAACTTGTTAAGCTGTGGTGGCTGGATGATACATCTGAGACTTAAAAGCACAAACAGAGATTCATACAAGCCCGCCTGAACCCAACACAATTCCCCATATAGGCAAGGCCTCCTTTTCCATCCTCCCTGCCTGTATGTAATGCTGACAGAGCAGCTCCCTCTCCACCAAAATCTCTCCAGCATCAAACTCAGTGATTTTTATCCTGATTTTTTAAAGCATATGCCTGACTTGGCAACTGCAGATTCCTCTCTACGCAGCAGAGTTGTCACCTCCCCAAACAGCTGTAAGTTCTTTTTGGTTCATTTATTTCCGCCCCATATTGTTTGCAACAGCTGAAGCCAAAGGTGCTGTTCACACACTCTGGCTTTGCTCCATGAAATACTAACACTTCAATGGTCTGAAGTGACAAAATCATAACCCATTAATAACTTGCTTCGTTTTGGCTGTGGAGGATGGTAAAATAATTATTTTTTTTTTTTTAAAAAGTGTGGATTCCAATGAAACTGGCAAATTTTGCATTAAATCTGCACTTACCTGTGCCAATACACTTGGCTTTATTGCTTTGTTTCTGGTTTATTTGCAGAAAAATATTTTCATCTGCATTTTCCCAAAGCACTGCAATGGCCAGGTTGAGGACTAAGAACAATGAGACAGATCTCTAACTCCAGGTCTAACTTCCCATTCCCAAAGTGTTTGAGAGGAGTGAAAATGTGGTAGTTACTGGGGGAGTCCTGCTCCCCACGTCCCCCTTACACTATTTTTTGGGACATCTATTCTGAGGCTCAGTAGATTCATACTTGTGCCTTCTTTTCTTAGTAAAGAGGAGACTTTTTAAAAATGTTTTCTGGCAAATTTGCATATTCCTCCTCCTCTCCTTCCATGTTTAAGCTCCTGAAATACAATAAATATTTCACTTTCAAATCTAGATTCATTAAAGGATGCCCAGGAGGAAGAAATAATAAGATATCACTTTGCAGCCCAAATAAAGCACAGAAAGACACAGCCTATAATGTATATTTCAGGCTTTAGGTTGAGATAACTCAGACATTGCTCCTGGTCAAGAAACACAGATTGTGCTTTGTCAGCACCTTGGCTGAAAAGGCATCTTCTTGTAATATTTTATGCCTCTTGGGAACGTCTCCCATGATCCTCTGCTGCTGCAGGTGGGAAATGAGGCAACCCAGAGCAGCAGCCCCTCTGCTGGGGGAGAGCTGGGATGTTCCCAGCCTCATCCCTCCATCCTGCACCATGCCAAGGAAACCAGACCTTCCAATCAGACCCTTTGGGTCTTCTTGGGCGCAAGCAGCAGAGACGCCGCCTGCCCCAAGACTTGCCATGAGCACCGTCGTGCCTCAGCTTCAGTCACCAAAGAGCAGGACATGCTGCAGGTCCCCACGGTGCCCCCAGCCAGCCTCCTGTCCTGGCACAGGTGCAGGACTCAGCACCTCCGTCCTCCCTCCTCACATCAGCCCCGCAGCTTGGCAAGACAGCGAAAAACCAGCGTGGGGTGGGAAGGGGCAGGCGAAATCCACAGGGAAGTGCTGCAAGGGAAACACGGGTAGTGGGGTTTTCTTGCTGTGATTGTTACTCTCCCACGTATACTCCTCGCTAATCCAGTAATCTCTTATTTATGTGCAGCCTAATTAAGGCTGTGAGTAGCTTGATCTTTGTTTACTTAAGTGCATAGCAGAAGATTGCCGAGACGAAATGAAATCAGCTCCAGGCAGGCAAGCGCTCGGGATGGCCCGGAACGGCACCGCCTCTCCGGATGGGATCACTGAGGCTCACGCATCACACCCTCTGGTGCTAATTGAAACTTATCTAATGAAGATTCAGATAAACCAGACCACACCAAACCCAGCGAAGGCTGAAAGCAGCTAATGGGATGTGATTAGTGCTTCTCAGCCTCTGCTGCTGCTGCTACGGGCAGGACCTGACATCCGCAGCCTTTGGGAGTGGGAATGTGCAGGGAACACCCTGCGCAGGGGGCGGGCAGAGACTAAATCTCATCCCTATAAAATAAGCCCATAACTGGGCCGATTTCCTGCTGGAATCACGACACAGACACCCATGATCTGCTCTCGGAGAACAGGCTCTGCCCTCCCTCCCACCACTCCCCGGCCCTGCTGGCCCCTCAGGAGCTGCTCTGGGCGCGCCCAGGGTTCCAGCAGGGCTGGGTGCGGCTCTCCCCGCTCACCCCACCGGGCTGATCCAGCACGTGAAACCCGAAATCCATTAATTGCTGCAGGGGGCTCGATGGGACGATCCACGTGGGAAGCTGTGCACGGACAGGAACGAGGGGGTTGCAAGTTGCCTCTCCTGATTTACACCGACACCAGGGAAATAGACAAAGTATCCACTCATGTCGGTTCCCATTTACTCAGCTACTCTGTCTTAAAGGGAACATGCATAATGTCGCCTCTTCGGAGCGTCTCAGATGAAATATGCTCGCAGCATTGCATACATTATGATTTTTACACTTACCACAGTGGGAGCTTCTTCTCCCATCAGCTCACAGAGCAGATCCCACAAGCTGAGCCAGCTAACGAGACTATTACATTCGCAATGTGCACTGCCACCCTACATCTTCCGAGCGCTCTCCAAATGGATCTGTTTGGACCCATTTTAAATATAAATATTGCTGGGTTCTGTGCTAAATGTGTACGCAATGCGTTTTATGAAACCTTTAACAAATTCTGTGCAGAAGAATATGTTTTCCCATATGGGCTGCTTAAAGAAAGGCAGATGTGAGGCAATCCAAATCCCTCATATGCTTCTCCTCCTTCTCCCTTTCCTTTTGGCAAACGAAGTCAGGCAAAGACAAATATTGTATCAAAGAGTTATGGAAATAAACATGAATGTAGCTCAAGGGCACAAGTAAGTTTCTGGAATATTTTCTCTTTGCAATTAATAGGTAACATTGCGGGGGGAGCACGAGAACCCAAAATATGCCCGAGGAAGTTAATTTTATTGTGCAGACAGTACTCTGGGATACACAGAGTGAGCTGCATTAAGCAACATTAGTCAGGATACTCGTAATAGGCTGCAGAGAAAGATGAGGAAACGTGTCATGAGTTGAGGGTTAGCAGGTAACACCGAGCTGCGGGGAGGTGGCTGAGATGGGACAAGGGGACGGCCTGCTGCAAGCCAGAAGGCAAGAGGTGGGAGCCATATCAGGGACTCAGGTGTGAGGAGATGCTCAGCCCTCTGGAGCAGGCTTCAGAAGCCTCTGGAGGTGGCACTGCCTGTCCTGGAGCCCTCTCCAGCGGAGGATGCTCTGGGTCCACTGCCAGCCTTGCAATGAATTCCACAGATGCAGTAACTCTGTGGCCGGTGAAGCATGTGCTGTGTTGGAACTGCTGATCCAGGACCATGTAAAAACAGATGGCAGGGAATGCACCCCCAGATAAATCAGTGGTGTTCTGCACTCTGTCTGTGGTCATGCCCTGGCACCCTGTTCCCACGGGATGGGCACAATGGGATCCTGCAGCTGAACCTGCTGATGAAAAAACAGGAGGCCAAACACCAGAATCAAGCTGTATCACTACAAACCCCATTTCTTACAAGAAGAAAAGGAAATAAATACCTAGCTCTTCTGCCAGGTTCCTCAGTTCATTAAATAACCTGCAAACATTAAACCAGATGTTGTGTTTTATCGCTTGACTCAGATCATTATGACTTTATTTCTGATGGGCCTGGAATAAATGAAATGCAGTTATAAAGGTTATTTAACTATTAAAACAACTATTAATTAAAGTTTGCCGAGTCCTGGGGGCCCTGAGGACAAGAGGTAGCTAGGTAAATGTCAGTTATTATTTAATAAGTCCTTGTTGTTGAAATATGTGGCACGTGAGCTGCATCCCCAGCAGGAGCTATAAATATTTTGCCCAGTGTTTGCAAGGCAGAGGAAAGGTGGGAGGGGATTTAGTGCCAGGGTCGATACTGCCAGGGACTGAGGGCTCAGTGAGCAGAGGAAAAGGAGCTGCAGGGTGGGCACCCAGCAGAACTCAGCTCCCCGAGGGGCTCAGGGGCGTGGGAGACACAGAGAAGCCACAGGGGCCTTGCTCCCTGTCCTGGGATGACCAGTGACACAGGTGGCACAGAGGATTTGCACCAGTGGTGACACAGGTGGCACAGACGACGTGCACATTGGTGACACAGGTGGCACAGACGATGTGCACATTGGTGCTTTGGGCTACCCTCCCCTCACCGCTCACCCCTGCCCTCTCCAGCCTGGGAACACTGTGGGTTGGGGCTCTCTTGTGTTTTCTGCCTACAGAGCAATGGCCCTGGGCTGGAGCCCTGGAAAGAAAAAAGATGGCAATAAAGTGTACAACAGCAACAGCTCTGAGCTCATCCAGGATTTCCTGAAACTGCTCTAATGCCACTAATTAACAGAAATAATGCTGAATAAGCTTCCAACGCATCAGAGCTCGAGTAGTAAAGGACTCCACTGAGCTGGAACCTAGGGGAAAGAAATATGGAGCTGCTTTTGCACATTATCCTGTAATTGGGGCTTGCTGCAGCTTTGTCCCTGTTCCCTCTGTGACGAAGCACACCCGGTGTCCCATGGGTGACATGTACCGAGAGGAACAGCCACCTCACAAGTCCCTGCTTTGTACACAAGAACAAAAATAAAACAATAATTTGATTCTTTTAAGCATGAGGGAGGGGAAGAAGGGAGAGAGAAATGAATATGGAACAGAGAGCTTAAGCATTAAATCAGGATGAAATGCTGCCAATGTTCTTTTAAAGACAAACCAAGAAAATGAAGGGGCTACACTCAGCTGCCACTGCAACAACCATTGCTCATCAAGTCAAAGTTTCACTCTAATCACTTCAGTTGTTAAGGGGAAAAAAGTAGAGTAGTGCTGGGCTTGGAGAATTACCATTCCTTGCCATCCCCTGCCACCAGCACGGCTGAGCCTTTGGTTTGTGAGGAGACTGCTTGGGGGCCAGACCACCCCAGATTTCTTGTGTGATCTCTGCTAAGTGCTTTGGAATTCCCAATAACTTACTGCAAGGAATTTCATCTTATTCAGAAAAACATTGCTATAATTTTTATTTCTCCTATATCTTCTCTGAGGTGTCTCAGAACAAAACACTAATGCTCAGGTGAGCATTGAAACCTCCTATTTCCAGGGCTGGGTTTTCCCTGCTGTACACTTTGGAGGGAACTGTATTTCTTGCCTTTCAGGATATGGGTGCAGGGTTTCCTCTGTATATCAGCTTTCTGAGCTGACAGGGCTAATCAGGGCACAGACATTCTTGCCAACAGCTCAGGTAATTGCAGTGTCAGTTCACCATTTTGTGCTGGGCAAAGCAAACACCACCTCCAAGCCAGGCACTCACCTACCAGCCACTGGTACGTGTCCTTAAAAATTCTCCAGCTTCTTTAAACTTGCCTACTTGACACAGCTGTGTGTCATCGCAAATTCCCCTCCTTCACAGCTTATTGCCTCTCTAGATCATTAATGACTGTATGGCACAGTCCTGGAGCAGAGCAAATCCCAGAGGCTCACTCTCCTTCATCATCTCCAGCCACAATTTATCTGCTATTCTCTTTGATGCCACGGCCAGCAAAGCAGTGATGAGAGCTGTGTCCCCACAGAGCCCTTCCTCTAGAAACAATGTGAAGAGCCATGGTCCCACACAGCCCTGCAGAGAGGCAGATGAGCAGCAGCTCTCGGAGAGCTTGGCAGAGAGGTAGGGTTTGGAACACAAGAAATGACCTAAGCTGGAGCCCTGCTTGCCAGGGCAGCAGGAGCAGGACTCCCTGGGAAGCCACAGGCTGGAATCTGGTGGGAAAGGAGCCCTCTTA
The DNA here is from genome assembly GCA_013397095.1 of Sterrhoptilus dennistouni. Classification (NCBI taxonomy): domain Eukaryota; kingdom Metazoa; phylum Chordata; class Aves; order Passeriformes; family Zosteropidae; genus Sterrhoptilus; species Sterrhoptilus dennistouni. The sequence continues at coordinate 441,074 of VWZU01010241.1, forward strand.
TCCTTTCAGCAAAGGGATTTTCAAGGTTTTCCTCATAAATACTTTCTTAGAAATGAATGCAACTTTGCCAATTTAGTCTTTGGCCCATGGGAGAATCTTTTGGTGAAAACAGAATTGGCAGGTGGGGAGGAGAAGGAAATAAAAGTCCTTTCACACTTCTGTTTTTATCTTTGGCTAAAACAGCAGCCAGCAACATGGCACAGTGACTTATTTTATTTAAACCTTATTTTCTGTCAGGGGTAACCTCCTGATTCTCTTGCCGTAGTTCAGGCAAGACCTGCTGTGAGTGTGGTAATGTGACAGCACTGGAAGATTTGCTGCCTTGGTCTGAAACACTGGATGTCCCCTGTCCAAGCATGCTGCCCCTCTGTTGGTGTGACAGGAGACACGAGGTCAGTGTCAGGACTGTGTGTGCTGCAGATGCCTTCTCCACAGACTCAATACAGAGCTGAAAGTCAGGAAAAAGTAATTAATGCAAATCCTCAGGGCTGGATCGATGCAGATATGGAGGCTTTATACTCTCCCTGGAAGGTAAAAGCTCTTACTGGTTGCTTATTTCAAGAGTTAATGCCACACAAAAGATGTGGAAATGCTATAAATACTTCCAGAAGTGCTGCATGGATGTGTTTTGCTGTCAGTGCCACATGGAACTGTCCCCAACAGGAGTTAGGACCCACGTGGCCTCTGCACAGGGACTGGGATGGGGTTCACTGTGTTCCTTTTGGTCTAAACTATGTTTGTTCAGGGCCTCCTGCTCTGTCACTGTCTTTTGGAGCCTGGCTATAGGTGCTGGGCAACCAGGACCACTGAGATGGTTGGGATAAAGGAAAGCTTTCAAGTACAAGATGGTTTTTGTTCCCCAAGAGGTCTGTATGCTTTTCCCATAATTTCATCCAGTGGACAATTTTAGCTTTTCCTATATGTTCCTAAATTTGCTCATACTGCCTTTCCAAGTCCATAACAGTTACAGCAACACAGCTGCTACTGCCTCAGAAGGAATGTGGACAGTTTGGACTCAGCCATCCTGTGGGTCAGGGTCCCTCCTTGCACTCCAGCCTTCTTTCTGCAGTGATCAAGAGGAGATGAAGCCAGGAGCCGGGATGTGCATGGCAGCTGCTGGGCAATGGGGCTGCCAGAAGAAGCAGCTCTCCATGGCTCACCTCAAGGATCCCTTGTGGGATGAGGTGGGAGGTTGTGGTGCTCTCTGTGAGATCAGCGCTTCACCATCTGCTCCAGAGCAGGCTGTGCACCCTGAAACCCTGCCAGGTGCCCCCTCTGTCAGAGTCAAGTGCAGTTAATGTAGGCAATCCAATCCAGCTGGGGCTGGTCAAGTTCTCCCCAGAGGTGCACAATGGCGTTACCAATGTTTTCACAGGATTTAAACTTCCAGTACAGTAGCCAGAAACAAAGCCAGCTTTGTACGTGTGTGACTGCTACCTTTTTTGCATACAATTGAATAAATTACCCTTTGTTATGAAACATTAATCCTCTTTGCTAAATGGAATAATTCCCACCTCGGATGCAGCGGAAGGTTGGAGTGCCCTCAGAGCAGACCTGAGGGCATCCTCTCAAGCAGCATAATGACAGAGAGGGGCAGGGGAGCTCCTATGCCCCGTGGGGAGGGCCAGGACCTCACTGGAGGGTGAGAAGTTCCCTGGGGCATCCTCAGCTAGGGCAACTTATATATATTTTATTTTTATATATGTATGTATTTTGTATATATTTACATAAATTATCTATCTATCTATCTATCTATCTATCTATCTATCTATCTATCTATCTATCTATCTATCTATCTATCTAGTGTATATATATATCTGGTCTAGAGAGAAGGTTGCCCATGTCTCCCTTTCTAGGCGNTCTATCTATCTATCTATCTATCTATCTATCTATCTATCTATCTATCTATCTAGTGTATATATATATCTGGTCTAGAGAGAAGGTTGCCCATGTCTCCCTTTCTAGGCGTTGGCAGGTTTCCTCTGCTCTCACACACACAAACACCAGGGTCTGATGCTGGCACCGGGAGGGATCCATTACGGAGGAAACTCCACAAATCTCAGTGTGATGCTACAGCTCCTGACAAAATGAAGGCAAGTATCTGGTTCAGATCTGCACTTAAAACAATCCAGAGGGCCATTAGTATTCATCCAGTGTGATCCAGATGGAGTAATAGCAGCTGTATGAATAAAATTAAAATTGGAAATCTGAGGCTGCCTCACGCTTAGGAAGAGGCTGAAGATTAGAGCTGACAGTGGCAATGCTTTAGCGAGAGTTGGGCCCTTTGTCCAGCCTGTGTGAGCAGACCTTCCCTGCGGGAATCTCCCTCTGCTCACCTTGCAGGGCTCTGAGCCTGCAGTTCCAGGCGGTCAGAGGGGCTCCAGCACATGGGGGCGAGGAGCATGTTCGGAGGAAGACACTTTCCTTGGTCTGCACCTCTTGGCAAAGCTGGGGAACACTGCTGAGCCTCCCCTCAGAGCAGCAGCCTGCAGGGAGCCTGGCCCTGCCAGGCAGAGGGAGGGATGCAGAGGGGAGCAGGGCTGCACGGAGCTTGAGGAGAGCACACGGGGCACAACAATCCTCTTCGAGCAGCAAGTGGGTGAAATCCATACTGCTTTTAACCAGGCTGCAAGTTTCAGACTGTAGTTCATTAATTCAAAGGGATAGAATTGACGTCCCTCCCCTTCCCATCGATGCAGTCAAAGAGTCTCCACGTCTCCTACCGCTGCCATCGTATTCCGATAGCCCCGACTGCCCCTGCAGAACTGGATCGTTGTTTCCTCCAGGGACCCCTTGGAGATGCTCGTAACAAACCCACCCAAACCCCACCGGCCCCAGGGCGCCACTCCCTCTGCCCGCCTGTCTGCCAGGAGCGGATCGGGGAGGAAACTGCTCTGCGAGGAGCCTCCGCTTGTATTGCAAAGAGACGGTGGCTGGCTGAGTCAAAACACCGATTTTTTTTTGCCAGGAGTCCCTAAGCACTATTATTCATGGTTGCTTATGAAACCCCTCATTAGCTGAAGAAGCTAATTGTTGTTGTTGAAAAAACGAGCAGCGAATCTCCAGGTCTGGCGTTCTGCCACCCCAGGAACCTGGGTTTGTTTACTGGGAGGATCAGTGCCCTTTGCTGTTGCAGTCAGGAAAATATTCCCCAACAAACCCCACCTTTCCCCTCCATTCCACCGACTGTCTTTCCTTTTTCCTTGCCTAAATTCTGTACACAGAAACATTCGGGGGTAATTAGGGACTGCCAACCAGTACTTTGTGACTGATTTCAGATAAATTCTGGACAGCAGCAAAGTGACCTCTAAAGTGTCCATAGTGGGGAAAGCATCCTGCATGAGAGCATCTCTGCAAGGACTCGGGATGGAGCTCCTCCACCTGCCCCTGCCCACCTGCAGGAAGAGGCACTATTCTGGGGTCAAGAGTGGCACCGGTGTGACGAATCACAGTCCACAAATCACCCCTCCCATCCAGCTGCCAGGAGCAACAAGGCTTCAGTTGGAAGGAAATTGTTTTGCAGGTATTGTTTTGCTAACAATAGGGGTCTCTGCTTCTGAGAATGCTGTTTTGCTTAATACCTGCTTTCTGCAGAGTGGCAACGTGATGGAGTAATAGCCCTGGCACAGCTATGAGGGGTCTGGCTGGTGACAAGAGAACAGACAGCTGTATCCATCAGGAAAGAAAGAAAACAAGTATAAAGGAAATAAGTGCTCCACGTAGGAATCCCCCAACAACATAAGGTTTTAATCTTCAGGATTAAATGGTGTTTTGATCCCTTACTGCATAATAAATGTATTTGCAGGGGGAAATGTGCCAATTTTCTCCTCTGCAAAGAAAAAAGAGAGCTGGACCTGAGCAGTGCTCTGCTTACAGGAAATAAAATGCAGGTTTGTTTTGAAAAGTTATCTGATAGAGGTGAACTGAGACCCAAGTCCCGTGGTGTGGCACAGAGCACAATTGGCTGGAGCACCTGTCCCAGCTACCTGTCCTGCACCTGCTCTTTGGGGACACTGGAGATCACTCAGTGGCTGCACAAACACCAAAAAATTAACTGCTGATAAGAAAGTAGGAAACCAAGTCCTAAATGATAAGGGGCAGATCCTGCCCATGGGACAGAGGGGCAGAACCAGCACTGCAGCCCCAGTCACTGCTGCCAACCCTTCACATCAACAGCTCTCAGCCCTCTGAACTCAACCCTAAAACCACTCAGTGACCCAAGATAAGTAATTATTCCTTAATATTTTCCTGAGATTGTTTCCATTGCACAGAGAAGGCCGTTGCACACTGGGCACCAAGTGTTTATGCCAATGAATTATTCAAGTTGTGTGGAGCCAGGCATCATTATCCCCCTGTGAGATAAAGGAGCGGGTGCACATCTACATGGATGCAGATATAACACCGGCTTTAAAAAGAATTACAATTCTTCGTATTGTCCTCCCAAACAAAACCCCCAAGATGCAATGCTCTGTTTTTTCTTCCTTTGAAAGAAAAGCAATGAACACCAGCTCCTGCCAAGCTCCTAATGGGAGGCTGCTCTGCCCCACATCCCTGCCCAACAGCCACTAACCCTTGCTCCACCCTGGCTGGAACCCTAAATGTCCCTACTGTGACCCACTGCACAGAAGTGCAGGCCTGCAGAAGTTGTGGAGGAGCTGCTGAGGCTTCCCAGCTGCATCTGGCTCTTTCTCTAAGCTCTACATTGATGTGTCACCTCTGTCCACATCCAGGAGAAGCCCATGAGCAGCAGCTCCTGTGTGGGGGTGCAGCAGCCCCCACAACCCAACCATGAGCTGGGGGCATCTGTGGCCCCATGAGCAACCCCAGGGCTGACTGAGCTCTGAGCATCCCTGCAGCCCTCTGCAAGCCTGTAGAAACCAGCCCAAACACCCTGATGTGGTGCCACTGGCAGTGTGGCTCCAGCATAGTGACAGCCCAGCTGCCCAGAGCCCCCCAAAGCAGAGCTGCCTGCCAGGGGGACCACAGCACCAGTGTCACCCCCACTATAGTGAGCCAGGCGGCCTGGCAGGGGAGTAAAGCTTCTCTGCAAAAAGAGAAAAAACCACAAACCCCTCTGAAGTGTGTGATAAACATGAGTGTAAAAGAAAGCACTTGTTTTAAAAACTGGTAAGAAATCCTTCAGTGCTGTCCTTCTCTGCTCTCTGCAGGGGTGATGGAGGGGGCCAGTGCTCCTATTGATCTGACCCACAACACCCTGAGCGCAGCTCGTTACCGAAACAGAAAAACAATGTTCAGCAACACAACATCTTGTTAACTCGGGAAGTCGGGGGAGCCCTCCCGCTTCTCAGCAATCATTCCAGCATCGCCTGCCTAAACAGAGCCGAGTGGCACCGCTCTTAATGGGGTTATTAATAACTGTCACGTTCCACAAAGGTGAAATAATGTGCTTGCTTTCTTCCACATCAGATCAAACCTGTGGGGAACTGTCCGAGTCCCCCTGCCCTGCTTTGTGCCCGATGCTGTGCAGAGGAGCAGTGCTGCTGACACTGTGGTCACTGGGATGACCGAGGGCAGCTCCCCAGCACCAAACCCTTGGCAAAAATCTCCATTTTGCTCTACAACAAATGCACTCAGGGTTTTCTTGTAGTTACACTTTTAGACCTAAACATAACTAAAAGCCAGAGAGAGGAGAGTGTGTTAAGAGATTGTTCGACTGCAGGCAAGAAAAATCCCAGTCGCCACGTATTAATTTAAAGTTTGATGTTTTTATGAGGATGCTGCTGAGACAGACAAAGCTATGAGTAAATATGTCAAAATAATCTATCAAGTAGAAAGCTGGTCCCTGAGCTGTTCAATGCAAGAGGTAAATTACACAAAGATTATCACTAGATTTCCAAAATGCCTTCAAAAAAAAAAAAA
>VWZU01010241.1:446989-478183 GCA_013397095.1 Sterrhoptilus dennistouni
AAAAAAAAAAGAGAGAGAGAAAGAAAGAAAGGGAAAGGACAAGATTTGGGTATCTTTCTTAAGGCTTAGACTGTGCCCAGCCCTTTCTTCCTTTCAGAGACAGTAATTTCATTTTGAGGTTCCCAAGTACATGGGAGCCCTGCTGTGCTCCTGACCAGACCAGGGGCTGCTCCCATTCCCCTTCCTGAATACCCCCAAGCATCTCAGCTGGGCCAGCCCTGGCTCTTGTGGGAAGGATGCTTCCAGGCCCCAGTGTCACACAGAGCTGGAAAGACTGAACAAAATCTGCCCACCCTGCCAGAGGGCTCTGAGTCTCTTGCTGGTAGAAGGGCTAAATTAATCCATTTAATAAATAAAAACCCTGCCTTCAGAATAAAACAAGATCCAAGATCTCTCTGAGCAGTGTTTCCCTTGAGGCTTACCAGCTCTGCGTTTTCCATCACAAAAATAATGTCCTGTAAAAGACTGATTAGTCAGCTGATAATTGAGTTCTTAAATGTCAAAAACAATATGGTATGAATATTCAGCAGATCATGCCATGAAACTTACCTGTTCCATCAACAATGACTAACAGTTTCTATCCCCATTGTTCTTTTCCAGATATTATGTTAATTTGGCTTTTCTGAGGTGATGAACAAGGCTCCCTTAAAACACAGTCTTGCAGGTTAATGTGTAATGGGCTGCTTAAAAGAAAACAGTTTGGAAGTCGTGCCTGACTTCCATCCCTGTGCATTAGCTCCAGCTCTCAATTCAGGGAGAGGACCAACTGAATCAAAACTGCTCAAAGCAGAGTTAATATTTTGTCTTCTGAGAAGAAGAAAGCTTAGTATATAGATTGAAAAAAAAAGTCATATTTTTGTGCTGCTTGAGGTTAAATGCGGCCCAAGGGCCAAGGTCACAACACATTTCAGACATCACTTAATTTAACAGGGGAAAACACAGGCTGTGTTTCATTCAGGGCTATATCTCTGCTTTTAAAGGGAAGCAGGGTGATACTGGATATAACTCCATTCCCCACCACCCTTGAGGTCCAGCCAGGTTTTTACTCAGCCAACAGTACACCCATAAAAGCCATGAGCAGCCCATTTCTCCAGGAGGATCTTGTGGGAAATGGTGTCACAGGCTTTGGGTGGTCACCAACGGAACCTGGCACCCAGAACAGCGACGGCAGCACGTTTAAGGGCTGAAGGATTGTATCTCTGCCTCTTCCTAAGCGTGTGTTTAATTAACACCTCATCCTAACTGGGAGCTCGGGAGCCTGGCTTTCAGTTACCCAAACCCAGATTTATGGGCTCCGTGTGGAGTGGTTAGCAAAGACATTTAAAACCAATCACCACCTTGGAGATCCAAGCAGCCCAGGCTGTGCTTATTATGCTGGAGAATACAAAAATAAAGCCATCAGGCTCACCAGACGAGTGGGTTATTTGTACTAATTTTTTTAGTGATTAGTTTCTTTAATAATGCCTTCTGCCTGCAGTGGGAGAAACTCTCCATCGTGCTCTCACACACCGTGCTGCTGATGGATGTCGCTCCCATGTGACCAATCAAACTCAATTTTAATGTTTCCTGATGCCACTGAGAAGGATGAAAAGGCAATTATCATTTTCCTCCAGCCTCAGATGTTGACAAGAACAAAGGGGTGTGGGCTCCTTGGTTGCGGAACTTTACACTCAACTTCACTGAAGATTTTCAAACATGTGAGCCAGCTTCAGAATTGTCAACCTTTTAGGGGAAAAAGCAAAATGAACTTTTGTGTTTATTCCCCTAAGTCTCGCTATCTCTTATATAAGTCACTGACTGAACGTCCCATGCATGATGCACTTCTGAGTGCACCTTTAGCAGAGAAGAATGTCCTACAGCTGAGGCACCTGGTTTGGGTGCTCTCCATCCCTCCCAGAACCCAGGTGGACCTCGGCCTTGGTCTGCAAGGCATCTGCCAGAGTTTGAGAGGACAGATCCACTGACTTCTCTATGGTACAGACTGACTGCAGGAGTCATTAGTGCAAATAATATATCAAGGACCTTTTTAAGCTAAGCTGGCTCTGGTGGGACACAGAAGCAGGGAGGGCACAAGGGAGGAATCTGCCTTTTAAATACCACTATTTTGTAAAAATCCATCTGTAGAAATGGCATAAAAAGAACCCCGTTAAAACAGCATCAATATTCCACCTGATAGAAGCCAGAGATTTGGAAGAATTTCTTTCAGTCTTTGAAGGTTTCCATCTCATACAAAACTCTGAGTATTGTTATGGACAATACCCTGTCACTCACATAGTTCCAGCATGTCTGGTGGGGGGGCTAGGAAAAGAGGGATTTTTTCCTTCCCTGGCAGGGTGAGAGAAGGTGACCTCTCCTGCGTGCACCGAGTTAATCACCATCATGCCTCTACTTTGCTGCCCAGGCCGGTATCCCTAATTACACTAACCCATTTTTCATGAGTACAATGGGAGAGAGTTCCGAAGGATCAGAGCTCCTATGGGGAGAAATTAACCTCCTTCCCTGCGCCGGGATACAATGGTTGTTTATTCCTCCCGGCGGCACCATTATTCTCGGCAGAACAGCCGATGGAACAAGAGAAATACACGGGGCAGGCACAGGGCAGGGATCCAGCCCGCACACAACAGGTGCCCGGCCAATCCCTCAGCAGCCAGGCAGCGGCACCTGCTTGGGAGAAGTTCCAACCCTCCTCCCTGAAACATATTGCAATTACCAAAGCAATTGGAATTTTAATCAGCAATGCCACGGAAGTGTTTCCGACTCAGTCACTCGTGAAAAACCCATGCAAATAACCCCAAAACCAACCCCTTGGGAGGATCGCGAATGCTCATCCCCGTTTAGAAGGGAGACGAGAGGGATTTCTGGGCGGCATCACCGCTCCCGTGGCGTGGGGTCGCCCCGGGGCTCGCAGAGCCATCGGCACTGCCAGACAGGGCAGATGGGTGCAGGGGGAGCTGGGGGACCCCAGCCCCGCATGGAGTGAGTTGAGAAGGAGCCCGGGGCGCCGCGACTCCCTGGCTGCATCCTCCGTCACCCCTGGCACCTCTCGGCAGGGCAGCATCCCGGCTCGGCGATGCTCCTGCCTGCATTTCACCTGATCCATTCCTCTGTCTGGGCCTGCCCGTAGCTGCCCCTGCCCCGATCCCATTCCGCGCTCCCCAGTGACCAGAGGGGGTCGGGTGCTTGTTTTTGCCTTCCCCGGGTCTGCGAGCCGCCCTGCTCCTACCGCAGGAAGCAGAAAACTAGTTTAACATCTCATTTATTTCATAGAGGAGAAAGTAATTCCCTGCTGAATGATTGTCCTGAACCAACAATTCAGAAAGCAGGAATTTTCAGTGCCTGCCGGAGCCGGGAGTGCATTGCTGTAGTGCTGCTCCATGATGGAGCTGAAATATGTTTTTTTCCCTCCTGTTAGCCTGAAGAGAAAAGCCATTAAATATGATTAAGGTTAAGAGATTGCTAAAATTACAAACAGCCGCCATTCAATTATTTTGGTCTATAAAATGCAACACAGATTGGAGTTATTTCTCCGAAATGTGTTTTTAGAAAATAACATAACACAACTAATGTGGTTTGATGTAGCAAATCAGGTTTCAGATACTCCTCGTAATGCAAAACTAAAAGGTTCATAATTTAGCTCAAAGTTTCATAACTTGAAGTCGTCAGGTGGCTGCTCTGCTTAAAAAGTGGGGGGCCAAAAAAAAAAAAAAAACAACAAAAAACCAAACAAAAAAACCCAAAAACATCCTGTCTCAACGAATACAATGTGGAGTTTTCTAAAGCCAGAGAGTCAATCAGTTTTAGCACCCATTAAAGCAAAGACAGAAAAATGCAACAACTTGGCATAACAGTCACACATTTTTTATGGAGAATAAATCTCCCCAACAGTTTCTGCAATTTCTACACTGCCTGAGGTGGGTGTGAGGGACGTGCAGGGACTGGGAGACTCTGCTGGACTGTGAGAGGACCTTGGGGAGGGCTGCTGGGGTATCACAGAGGTTGTGGGCAAGGGAGAGCACCTGTTCCCCTCCACGCCTCTGGTTCATGCAGTGCCAGTCTCATTGTGCCCTAAAGAAACTGCACTACAATGTGTTTTCTGTCAGCAAGGTGCAAGGAGCTAAAATAATTGGAAAGTTGGAAAAAAATGTGGATGGGGATATAGCAACGGCTAGAGACTGGTGTTATTATGGTTAATAAAATATGAGGAATTGCATTATTCTGCTGAAAGCAACATAAACCTCACGGGGTCCCTGGAGGCTGGCTCCAGAGTTGTTTCCATCAGTAAACTCGGAGTGAGCTCAGCATGGAGCCACTGAGTGTGTGGCTGGGCAGGGTAGGAGGAGTTTCATGTGCTGGTGGCTGCCCCATCCCGCAGCTAAAGGAACCATCCAGCTGACCCAGCAGCATTCAGGCCTAGCAAATTTCTGTCTTTTGAGGGTTTCTCACCCCCTAGATGCTGATTACCTCAACTGCCAGCACCTGCATGCCTGCAGGAGTCACCTGTTCCCACTGTGGTTATCCCAATGGCCCAAAGCAACGCCCAGGAAAAACATCTGCTTCCACTTGTCAGAGTTTATACACAAGATCCTTTTGTAGTGGGTTGAAAAGGGTTAATGTGTGAGAAATAGACCATTTGATGAGTAACTGCATGATTAGGACCCATCAGATCGATGATTTCTTATAAATGTATAAATAATTCATTCTGCTAATGTGCTTACAATAACCTCTCACATTCCCACTTGTGTCTCACAACAGCAACTCACTCCTTTGTCAGCCCCACATAAAGCAACACAGGACAGAGAAAACACAGCAGAGACTCCTGGTTTAGCCAGGATTCAGTTGAGCAGGTGAGTTTTCCAGCAGAAACCTTGTTAAAAATACTGGACCTCAACAGCTTGGCCTTATGAAGATGTTGGCAAAGAGCAGCTGATGGATTCCTCAGGTGGTCAGCAGCTTCTTGCCACAATTCCAAACCTTCTCCACCTTCCTGGCAAGCACTGGGGTGGTGAGGACACTCTTTCTTCATCTTTTCCACCTCTAGTCCCTCAAAAGAAGCTTTGTGAACACACAGATGTGGGATTTCTTGTATTCCAGCCCAGCATTCCCCTTTCTGCCCACATCACCTGAGTGCCCTTAGAGCAGCCTGGGGACAGCCTGCACTTCCCCTCCCTGTGGCTCACTCACCAAACAGCGACTCGGCACATGGACCAGCAGAGAACTCTCCCTGACAGGTAATTAGCTGCAGAAAAAAGCAAATGAAAAACAGAGCCTGAATTAATAACAAGGCACACACACATATTTGTCTGGAGATGCACGATGAATTACTTTAATTTACCAAAAGTGCCTGGTTTATCTGCAGATGGGAACAGATATATCTCCATTTCTGCTCCTCTTTGGGAATTGCAGCAGCAGCTGGGGAGCAAGGCAAGGCTCCAGCCATTCCCATTCCTTTGTTGTGCCAGGAAATGCTGACCCTGACACTCTCTGGCTGTACCCACAGTGACACTGAAGGTGACAGTCAGAAAGGACAGGGGCAGATGGATCCTGATAATTATTGCTATTTTGAGGAGAAAAGGGAAAATACAGTGCCACTACTTCAAACTAACCCTATGAACTTCCAGGGGAACACAGTGTGGTGGAAAAAGGCAAAACCAGATTCAAATAAAAGCACCAGGCAGCCCTGGCACAGGAGAACTGGAGGCAAAGTCATGAGCTGGGCTGTTCCTGGGGCACATGGCTGCTCCTCACTTGAGGAGGCAGGAATGAGCTGGGAGCGGAGGTGAGCTTTGCATTTTCCTTCATGGCTCATTGCTTTGGAGTTTCAACCTTAAAGCTGAATTTCAATTACATGACCAGTAATATCCACTTAATGAAAAGTGCCATCCTCACCTGGTGAGCTGCAGTGGGAAAGGAAGGAGAGGAAAAAGAAAGATCAAGCATCACTCCTGTGAGACAGGCACCTCACCTGCCTGTGTCCCAGTGCCTCCCTCACTCCCAGGATGATGACAGGGGACACTTGTGCCAGGCAGAGCTTCTTGAATTTCAGTGGGGTGATATAATTTGAGGGCATTCAGAGTGTTGGCAGAATCCATGAGCAGCAGTGCTCTGCTTGTGGGAGGCATGATGTACCCATCCCTGTCTGGGTACTCCTCCAGTGGCAGGAAGGATGGAAATGGAGCAGCCATTTCCCATCAGGGATTGCAGAGGGCTGCCTGACGCCCATCCCGAGCAGGGCAGGCAGCAGCACAGCTCTGTTCCCAGCTTCCCTCCTTCCTCACACTCTGGGCCTCCCTGGCTTACAGGGAAAAACATTACTTTAGGATTAGGTTTCCATCTGATTGCCACAAAAGGCTCTGGTCACTGCCTATTTGCTTAACACCAGACCTTTCAGGCGCCATCAAATTTAACAGGGCTTGACAGATTTGGGATTAAACACAAAAGCCAGACAAATCCGTACTTTCACAGGAGGCCCCAGTGGATGCACCAGGACAGGCAGGATTAGGGGAAGAAAAGAGGGACAAGGAAAGAGGAGAAAGACACTTACACAGTCTGGCTGGTGCTGCTCATGCCAGGAGCACTGCCCCTGTGCCAGCAGCTCTCTGCCCACCCTCCTCCCAGCCAGGATGCTGTTAGCCTGTTTTGCCCATTTTCCCCAGCTTATTCCCCCTCTGGCTGGTGCCACAAACTCCTGGAAGCCAAAGCCATAAGCAGGGCTCAAGAGCTGATGAGCCTTGCAGCAGAGCTCAGGCACTCCAGGGTACAAGGTCTCGTTTATAAACCAGTCTTCTCCCTTAGCCAGAACAGAAGCTCAAAAGCAGCAGGTCTGATTGAATTAGGTGTTTAATATTTAACAAGGGGTCAGGTTAGATAATCAAATAGTCTTTTTTGTCTGAAAATTAGTCCTGAGGTCAGTAGAGAACATGCATAGATTCCTCCTCTGCAGCAAGGGAGGCTGTTTCTCCCCTTTGCAGTAATGAAAATTACAGAGGGCTTGGGCAGGGGGCTCAGGAGAATTGCAGGAAACTCCAAGATGTTTTTAAAATACCATTACAAAAGAAAGATAAAATACGCTTTATCACCAAATGAAACTTTCCTGGTGTCATGGAAACAAAATTTTGGGATTAACAGGTTTGCTTCTGCAATGGCTTGTTGTCTCACCCTGCTCATGGGAGAGAGAAAATGAAGAATGGAGTTTGGTTTGGAAAGTGCTGGAAATGGTCACCCAGGCCTGAACCTCTTTTAATTTCTAAATTAAGAGATGTAAAGGAACAGCTGATTTATTCTGACAGGATGAAAGGAACTCCTCCTGGGTGCTTTGGCAGTGTATGGTACCTCCAGCCTGTGACTGCCCCAGCTGCCCACCCTGAACCCAGGGCTCGCAGATGAGCAGCCACCACTGTTGTTTCTGGGAATAGGAGTCCTCCTGACACTCCCATTCCAGCAGGGACAGCTCTGCAGAGGTGCAGCCCTGGCCTGGCCAGACCACAGCCCTCCCTGACATCATTTATCTGCAGCTGTAGACAGGCACGTCCATTCTGTGAGCAAACTGGAGCGATGGCCAGTCACTGGCAGCAATTCCCAGTAATTAAATGAGAATTAATTGATTAACCAAGCAATGCACTTGCTTTATATATGGCGTTTTTTTAAGCAAATCCTACTTACTTAAGTAATTTTCAAGGCATATTTATTAGCGCTGCATAAATCTGAGTAAAGAAGTAATTTTTAATTGCGGGAATAATTAAAAATGGCCACATGTGTCTTTGAAGAGCACACCTTGCCAGAGCTGTGTTTGAGGAGGCTTTGTCCCTCCAGCCTGCCACCCTGGGCTGTGCCGCCTCCTGGTGTAGCCATCCCAGGCACCAGTAGCCCCCTGCCCTGGGAAATCATCCCCTTCTCCGTAACAAAATATCCCTTGTCAGATTTATTTCCCACCAGGACATGCCCCAGTTGGTGCAGGAACTACTCCCCTGGTGTATCCTGCCCTGGCAGCAGCAGAGGAACATTCTCCTCCATCCCCTCAGTGTCCCCCACACTCCTCCTCACCTCCCACCTTGCACAGAAAAACTCCAAAGGCGGGTTTTTTTGGTTTTCTTTTTCTTTTTTTTTTTTTTTTTTTTTTTTTTTTTTTTTTTTTNAAAATTGGCTCCGCAATGCTTTATGCATGCATCTGTTATGCTAAAATAACCCTCCTTCCCAACCATGCCCACCTGCTGTCTTTTTCAATTTTAAGTATTTCTAAGTAGCAATCAAATCAGTATAATTTGTTCTTTATCTCAGAAAAACCATTGTGAAAGAAAAATGTGACCATTATGTTACATCAGGGAAAAATACCAGCCCTTTCTTTCCAGCCTTCTCTCTGTTCTATCAGATCTCAGTCGTCATTATGCCCGTCAGATTTAATACTGCTCGAATGCTCCGAGCTTTCTTTAATCACTGCAACCTTTCTGCCATCCCCGAGCTTCCCCCTCCCCAAGGTTAGGGCTTTTTTTTTTTTTTTTTTCCTTTCTTTTTAAATTCAGATACATAAATACTCGTATTATGAATACGTTAAGGGTTTCCAGGAGACGGCTTGCGGGGTTGTTTCGGGAGCTGCCTGCTCGCACGGCGCTGCCATCAGCTGCTATTGTGCAGGACCGAGGGGCCGGGTCTGGGAGAGGCGGGATGCGCCAGGCAGGGCCGCCACCCACTGCCTGCTCCAGGGGGAGCAGAACAACAACCCCAGCAAATATTGATGCTATAATCAATGCCGAGATTAGGACTGACTGTCAGAACACACCCAGGTCGCTGTAAAAACATTCAATGCTGCAGATTTCAATAAAGCCTCCGGATCAGAGGGCAATGGTAAATGATTATTTATAGACTCGCTTCAGAGGCAGGGCAGGGAGGGAGCCCATTACAGTTTGGATCAATCCCTTCACGTGCCAAGGGCTGGCTGCGATGCACGGAGGCAGGCTTTGGGAAGATCTCTTTTTGATTTAAAGGATGGGGCAGCAGAACCTTTCATCCATTTTCAATCACCTGATTCCTTGCTGGCTTAGTCCCCTTTCAGTTCGCAGATTATTCAAACATTTTCTCAGATCCTCTGCACGGTCTCTGGCCACTCTGACCCCCTAAAACTCCTCTCTTGAGCCCCAGACTGGCAATGCTGTGAGGGAACTGAGCCCTGACCATCCTTTTTGTCCTTTTGATGAAACTTTAGAGGAGCCTCTGCATGCACTGCAGCAGCTGGGGAGCCTACAAACACAACAGTGGCCTCTGGAGCCTGCAAACACAACACCTCCACCTGTGTCATCTCCAAAGACTCTTCCTGAGACACGGCCACAGGAACACAGCACTGATGTGATGCTCACTGCATCCTGCCACAGGAGGACACTGAGCAATTGGACCTTGGAGAAACTTGTCCTTCAGCCTGCAGACCTCAGATCAGCTTTGGCAAGAATAGATGCTAAAAATAAATCCTGTCCTTTCCTTCCCTTTTGACTTCCCAAAAGCCAGGCTAAAAATAAGAGCTATTTGCAGGAAAATCCCGCACCACTGAGGCTCCTTTTCCCCGCCCCTCCCCAGGACACACCACTATTGCTGTTAAGTGACCTGTGAGCACATCTTCAAGAGATGAGAAAAATGGCACACAAGGTTCAGAGCATTAAACAGGCACCCAGGGCTGGGGTCAAGCATTTCTAGTGACGAGTGAGCTCCCCCTGACAGCTCTCCAGTCCACTGAGACACCAGCACTGACCTGCTGACCATGTGCTCCGGACAGAGGGGCTGCAGGACCGACCCTCCTGACCAGCACCCCCCAGTCTCCCCCTCCTTGCTGCTTTCCCACCCCAGCACACCCTGCACACGTGCTCTCCAGCCAGCTCAGCTACACTTCACAGAGTCTAGTTTCCATAAATAAAAATTAAGCAAACACTTAACAAGCGTCATGCATATTAATGCCCTCCAGGTGAAGGTTAGCGTGAGCTGTGATTGTGGCAAATCCGCATTTGATTAGATTGACTTGAAAACAGGGGAGATAAACAAGCCACAAAACCCTAAAAATTACTATAATTTATTCTTTTGACCTCTACGAGTTTCTCAGTTTTATACAGCTTCAGCATCCTTCCCTGCTCAGGGCACTTCAAAGGAGCAGGTGATGGCACATGAAAAGTGACTCCACTCCCCATGCCTCTTGAATGGCTCCCCACATGTACACACAGCCTCTGTACAGTGACTCAGGGTGCTCGACTCAGCCAGCTTGTAAAAATCTCCTTGTGGAAATGTTACAGGTCCCTCTGATGAGCCTGGAGTGGGACATTGTGGCTGTTGGATAAGCAGGAGGTGTTAGGGATGGCAGACCTGACCTGGGGATGGCTTGAGTTGCCTTCTCCCATGTTCCACCAGCCCTTTTGTTAGAGGGTAGAAATGAGCCCAGACACAGACTTCTTATTTATCACAGCATGAAAAGGGTCCTGGGTTGTTCTTCTTTACAGCTCAGCCATCCTGACTCCAACCATTCCTTGACTCTGGCTGCAGCAGCTCCTGCTGGAGGTTTCCCTTGTAGCCTCTGACTGCTGGTAATTTCCTGCTGAACTCTGACTGCAGGGATTAGCTTGCAGGCTCTGAATGCAGGCTTTTACCCAGTTAGACTGTGGCTGCAGGTTCCAACAACAGGCTCTAACTGCAGACCCAGACTGACCTCATAGCAGGGATCCTTCCCCTTCATGATCCTTTCATTCCCTCTTCCTCAAGGCTCCTCCTCCTTCATAATCCTGTCCTCAGCAGCTAACCCACTCCCTTTTATCACACTTTTTGGATGTAGTTGTGACTCATCAGGGGCTAGGCTGAATTGGGTAGTTAACACAGCTCTTACTTATCAGGTCCCCTGTATTCCCTTCTCCTACACTCTCACAAACTGCCATGGGTTAGTTCTGAGCTGTGGTGCTGCTGGGAAACTAGGGGGATGAGGCTGGCTTGGGAAGCACCAGTTCCCCCCAGCCAGCCCTCAAATACAAACCCTCTAACACATCTATACCTTTGCAATAACCTTCCCACAGCCCAGGCAGCTCCTCCTGGGCCCAGGCACATATCTGGGGGAGTGCAGATGTTTTACGAGACCCCTCACCAGATGGACAAAGAAGCTCCCAGTTCCTGAGTTTTTCCCAGCACAGCAGCCACTGCTTTCCCCACTGTCTCACCCAAGCCATAAAGGACATTCCAGCTGCAGACAGAGCAACAACAGCTGCTTAACAAACCCCAGTAAAGACAATGTGGCAGGATCCAAACGGCGGCTGGAAGTTCTCCATGGAGTCCCTGCTCCACTGCTGAGCAAAAGGTGCAGTTGCTGTGGAAGATGGGCCATTATTATTCATTCCTGTCCTGTCTGTGGTGACAGTGTTAATCACAGCAGACTCTGGGAGAAGGATGCTAATGAAGATGTGATGCGGGCAGTGCTGTCTGCAGCCATTTCTCAATTCATTAGCATCCTGTCACTCCAAGGGGCGACCGTGGAGACCTGTGTTCCCACCTTTCACCAAAACATGACAGGATAATAAAGCAACACTATTTTTACTGGGGAAGAGCCAAGAATATTCCTTAAGCTCAGTGTTTGTTGTGGTGATTCCCTAAAACTGGGAACAGAAATGAAGGAACAAAACCCCAGCACCCAACTGAGCAACAAAAAACTGCCTTGTGCCCCTGGCAGGGCACCCACAGACAGGTGCAGCAGCCGCATTCCTCGGGTGAAGGTGCTGCTATACCCACAGCAAGGAGCAGGGAATTGCATGGAGTGAGACTGAAAATCTGTGTGGGTGTCCCAAGGCAGGAGAGACCCAGGCAGCTCCCACAGTGCCGATGCTCTCACACCTGCACAAACTCTTTATTGGGTGGCAAGGATGTGGAGAAGGGAACAGACAGCAATGTACAACAGGAAAAGCTCAAATCTCTGTATCTGAGGTCCAGACTGTGCTCCACCAACCAGACAATTGCCAATGTTCCCTAATATTTGTGTGAGGTGAACAGTACCTCTTTGGTAGGGTTGATTTATTCCAGCAGCTCCACACAATGAACAAACCCATTTCTCTACTGAAATAAGAGTGTGGAATCACACTGCATCCTCAGGAAAGATGCAGTGTGCCATAACCAGCTTTAGGTTAGAAAATACAGTCCTTTGAGCTGTCGATGTGTACCTGAGGTAACGTGATAATAGATAAGGCAGGTTTCCATTGTAGCTGTGAGCATCCTGCTCTGCTCTGGGCAGGCTTCCATGCTGTTCCCATCACCGTGACATCCAAATACAATGTCTCTGCTCTGCCTGTGTGTCATATGCTACCAGCAAACATTCAGATGAGCTGTGAAGCTCATGCAAATACTCACTAAATCTGGGGAGACAGTTTCTGCTGGTATCTGTTCTCTTGACGGTGTCTTCATCATCCTATTGGGAATAAGAGCAGCACAGTGCTTACACTGCTACCCTAAGGATAGCAAACAGCTGGCACAAAGCCTTGGAAAATATACCTTGTGCCCACCCCCAAAACCACCTGCCTGGCTGATTTGAGATACAGCCATAAACCAAGTGAGAGGATGCATTTGCAGACACTAGGAAGAAGTCAGCTGGTTTCCTATCTGGGGCTGGTTTCCACCCTTGGCAGACAGGAAAGGGAATGAGCCACATCTCCCTCACTGCAGCACAGACAAGGCACTCACCCTCCTCTGACAGGGGCTCTGGAGACACCGAGGGGCTGCTGCAGCTGGGGGCATAACCCAGTCCCTCTCGGTGTGATGAGTCCTGTGCAGGGCAGACCAAGCCTGCTGGAGTGGTAACACGGGCGGGTGGGGACCTGTATGTCTGCAAGCTGCAGCACTCCAGCTAGGAAAATTAAATTACACTTTGGAAGGTGGAACAATGTGCCTGTGTTTGAATGGCAGCATCTGCTTTTAGTGAGATGCTCATGAGCAGCAAGTTTGGCAGATACTGGTGCCACAAAGCAGCCAGGACATCCCTGGCTGTGTCAGCTTCTTGAATCCAAGAGAAATCCCATTGCCTCCCTTCCCACAACAGCTGAGCAGCAGTCAATGCTCTGAGGCAGAGAGGCAAACACGTGTTGGCAGTGCCTGGACAGCACCAGAGACCTCGCACTTCTCTGATTGAATTTCACTCCTCTCCCCTGGATCCCTCCTGGCTTTCCTGCCAGCCTCAGCTGCAGCACAGCATAGTCTGAGCTGTTAACACACAGCCAGCATGTCCAGCCACTGCTGCCCGAGCCCTCCCCAGGGCTACCAGCTCTCCACAGCTGTCACTGCTTTTTGAGAGGTTTTGTGGATGACTGGGGGCAAGTGACCCCAGGGTGGAGGATCACCACGGGGAGAGGAGACAGACTGAGATGCAGAGGAGGCGAGCAGGGAACAGGGGCACACCCAGAGCCAGCCCATTTGAGGACATGAATGTGCCCACATGGGGATCCCATCCCTGTATGGAGCCACCCAGCAAGGACAAGTCTGCAGGAAACAACCTTCTGAGGCAGCTGACAGAAAAATGCATTTGCCGCCCTCCCAAAGATGAAAGAAAATGTTCAGTGCACACTCTGACAATACAGACGTCTCCTGATCTGATGCTCACTCCTCTTGAAAACACTCAAAAAAAGAATAATCTTGCTCCCCATCCTCCTCACACAAGCTCACACAAAGCCACCAGCTCTTCTCTTCTCTCTCTTTTTTTTTTTTTTTTTAAATAAAGACCATGCACTTCCATTTAATTAAAAGTATCTACGTAGGAATGAGATTAATTAATTCTCCTTCTACCCAAGAGCCCTCTCATTGTGTTCACTTAAATGAGGTTTTAAATATTGTCTCTGTGCCGTATCTGGGCTCAGTTGTCTCCAGACAACTCTTGGAATGTTCTTCCAGCTCGTGCTATGCCACCCTGCATCTCTTACAAGGAAATGAAGAGCACGGGGCCAGCCACTCCCTGTTTTGGAGGATGTTCAGAGTGGAGCTCAGCACACAGGTGGTCATCTCCAAGGATCTACTCATCCTCCCAGGAGGCTGTATATTCCTGGACGCTGGCAGCCTCCACACAACACTCAAAATGCCAGGACAGAGCTGCCAAAGTTGCACAGCACAGCTGAGCCCAGTGGAGGGAAGCGGCAGCTGGGACAGGACCTTGTGCCCCACACCACCGGTGCTAATGATGAGTGAGAAGCACCAAGGAAGCCCCTCCAGCCCCTCCCAGCGCCACCAGCCCCGGCTCCACCTCCCTTGATGCAAATCAGTTAATCAACAGTCTGGGAGATGCTGCTTCCCAACCTGACACTTTCTGTAGCCACCCACCCATTTCTCGGCACGGGTCAAACACAAAGACACTGAAGGATGACAGCTGACAGGAGATTTCAGCTTTAACCATCCCAAATGAAAGGAAAGGGAACAACAACAAAAAAAAAGAGCAAGCTCCTCAGGTTTGGAGAGGTGACCTCAAGCAATGCTGCAAGAATGGCCTTGTCTGTTCTGCCTGAGGAGTAGCACACATATTCTTGCACCCAAATTCCACCTGTTGCAGGGGACACATCTTTCTGCTTCTTGAGCTGCCTGTGATCATGGCAGGGAGTCCTGCTCTCCCCTTCCCAATTGGCTCCTCCAGGTAAAACCCCTGTTTGCATCCCACTTCCCAGAGGCAATTCACGTTTCACCCAAATTCCCTATGAGAAATCCTTATCTGAGTGCCCATGGCAAGCCTGTGGCGACTTTGTTCACTCAGATTAGGTCCACACAGATTAGCTCCTTGTGGCACTCAGCCAGTTCATATGGATTTCTGATAAATGCTTTGACAGATTTTTCCGACTTTGAGGGAAGAAACCCAAAAACCCGAGAGGAATGGAGAGGAAGAAGAAGAGAATCTTTGCTTGCCCACTCTGCAGATAGCACTGGAGATGTGAAATATTCTTTGCCTTTCAATCAAGCAGGGTCAACAAGCTGGCAAACACTTCTGTACCCCAGGAAACAAATAATTTCTTTTTCCCTGGTCCCACCCCAGCAGGAGCTCCTGGGTCTTGCTTCTTTCCTGCACCATCCCACGCTGCCTACCCTGGAGAAGCCAGGACTACACGGAAGGATGCTGCTCTGCCTGCTCCTTCCTCTGCACCCCGAGGAGGACTAGAGGCTGCAGGTGGATCTTTAAAGCCAATTTGGGATGCCCAGGCAGCACTTACCTCCTCCCAATTTATGTCTCTGCAGCAAATACCGTAAATTCAGTGTATCGCCTTCACCTTTAGTGTTGTCTCTCCCCTATAACTCTAATCTTTTATTCATCTCAAATATGAGCAAAGATTTTCTAGATAGTAAAGTGACAATGAGACTGGCAGGTGTGACACCTTTTGGTCACACGTGGGGACTGTGGATGCTCTTGGTGCCACCTGCAGCCCCCACCTGTGCAGGACCCACACTTGGACTGGCCTCAGTGAGGATTCAGGAGTTCCAGCTCCTGTGATATCCAAGTCTCCCCCCAGGAGAGCCAGGGCTTGCAGAGAGGAGCCCACGGCCTGCTTGAGACAGGGCTGCAGTCTGCCTGGGGATGGACATTTCCACCATCCCTTTCATGCACCCTTTTACTCTCTGCCGGGTTTCTCTGCCTGCCATTAGCCTTCAGAGCTCTGATTTGTTGGCCTGTCATTTGGACAAATGTTGACAGGCAGAAACAAGCAGGGCTTTCTTTTCCCCTCCTCCCCTTTTCTCTCTTTTTCCACCTTCTACACTCTCCACTGCCAGTGAGAACATCAAGGGAAAAGGATGAACAACTGACCCATAAAATAAATACAGGGCTTACAGTTTCTGATAGAGATTAAATATTGTAGGAGTCATGACTAGATAAAAGCCAGTGGAAGGAAAAGCCTCAGACCTCAACAGAGCATTAAATAAAAAGAAAGCAGCACATATACACACACCCAGACACAAGAAGATGTGCTGCAAGATTTATGGGGAGTTTGATAATCTGAACTGGTTTTGTTCCAAGCGAACTCACCTCAGGAGTGCAGCTCAAACACAGCCCTGAGGAGCCTGAGGAGATGGGTAGAGGCAGAACGTGGCTCTGCCTCACCCTGTCCATGGGCTGGCAGCCGCTGTCCCCAGTCCCAGAGAGGTCCCCAGCAGCACTCCCAGGGCTGGACACGATGACCAGTCCATATGGACCAAATGGGCAGGGACAGACTGTGGGAGCATATCAGTGGTGGTGGTGATGGCAGCTCCTCCAGAGCTCCAGGGCTCTGATGGGCACATTTGGCATGATCTGCTTGTGACCCTGCCAGTCTCAACAGGAGAAGCTCCAAGGATTTTCACTGAACACACGAAAGGTCCAAAAACCTCAGCAAACCCTGCTCCCTGTTCCTCATTTTCCTTTGCCTCACTGCAAACTGTCTGCTAAGCTCTCTTGTGACCCAGCTCCCAAATCTGGAGCTTGCCAGGCCGCTGCAGTTTTAATTTCCCCTCCCTCCGCTTGCAAAACCTGTGAAGTTTTGGGTTTGCTCTGCAGCAGCCTGTTAACCATGGCACGAGCACTGTTGGCCAGGGCACAGCTCAAGGCAGGGCTGCTGGCCCTGTGCCCTGCTGTGGGTACCCTCCCCAGGACCAGGAGCACCCTGATGCTCCAGCTGAGCAACCAGGCAATCAGGCAAACACCAGGCAGTTAAAGCAGCAGCACAGTGAGAATTGGAGCTGCTCTTGGCAGCAAATTAGACATTTAAAAACTGAGGAGAGTGAGTGGCGGAGATTAAATGCGTTATAGATTTGCTGGAGAAGAGGCGAGCGAAGCAAAGGTGGATCATTGACACCCCTCAGGCAACTTGGTGAAGATTTGTTTATGTACTGGTGTGTAATCAAGTAGGAATGAATACGACACACGGGGCTTTAATTTTTCATTTGCAATCAAGGCCACGTACACACCTTTTCTTAGTCACAGAAAAACACTGCCACGCTCCCTGTCCCTGCTCAGCAGCATTACCTGGAGAAGGGACAATTACCAGGGATAATCGGGCTCATTGCGGACAGGAGCAGTGGGGGAAGGAATGCTCGGGGCTGCAGGGAAGGGCTGCCAGGCTGGTGGATGTGGGAAGAAGCCCACCAGGTCCCTGTCATCACAGGAGGATGCTCTGGGCATTGTGTTCCCCTGGCTTGGAGCAGGTTATGTGGAAGAAACATGAGTGCCCAGAGCAGAGCATGGGCAAGGGGCATGTCTGAAGAAGGACAATGTCTGAGCAAGCTGTGCCCCAGTGTGGGGCATGGGAAGCACCTCCTGTCCTGGGAAGACACAGGGACCAGGTACAGAGAAGGGAAAGCTGACTATGGGCACAGAAAACCGTGGAGAAGAGCTGGTACAGAGAAGGGAACAAAGATGCAGGTTGCAGAAAAGAACATGGAGAGCCACAGACTTAAGATTACCTTCTCTATCTCATTGAGATTCCCATGCAGGTGCCATTTTGAGGAGCTGCTGCCAACCTGTCACAGCTGTGGTGCTTGGAGGCAGTGAGGTGTCGTCCCCGAGAGAGGCTGAGTACCGAGAACAGAGGAGAGAGGAGGGCGTCTGATCAAATATTCCCTTTAGTCCTGGCAGCCTTCACATCTCCTGCTTGCTTGTTCCCTGTGTGCCCATCCCAAGGGCTCTCCGGCAGGTGAGGTGATGCCAGCGCCGCTCACCCCGCTTGTTACAGCCAGGAGAAATCCCGGGAGGAATGCTGCTGCTGTGGCAGATGGCTCAACAGCCATCAACTGAGGCCAAGGGCTCAACAGCCCAGGTATGACCTGGCACCAAGCACCCCCCACTGCACAGGTACCACTGCATTGAGGGATTCCCACTTTTGGGCAGTTTGTTGAGGAAGAGGAGGGCATCCCTCTCACCCCAAAGGATGCTGAGAGCCAGAATCTGTGGACTCGGGTTGGCACTGGTACTGTTGAGACACAAAGCAGGAAAATAGGATTTCCAGGATTTTGCTGGGGACAGGGCATAGAACAGCTTAGAGCAACTCTGCCAGCCACCACAGAGAGTGAAGTCAGGAGGCAGACGTGGGTCTGGCTCACTGCAGTGTCCTAAGACAGAAACTGAACATCCCAGGGCTGCTGAACCCCTTCAATCTTCCAAAGGGGCTCAGTTTCCCTACCTTCTGGGGTGCAGGTGTCTCCCAAACCACACTCAGGCTGCCCAGTGCCCGAACCCTGCTCACCTTGGATTGCAGAGCTGAGGGACTGTTGAATGGCATCTCTCCCTGTCCTTTCCTATCTATATTCTACATCCCTGTTCCATCTGTAGGCATTATTCCTATGCTGCCCACATCACTCCCGGTGTGTGACTTACAGGGCTGCTGCCATCCTGCAGAACAGGATAAGGAGCTGGAGCGGGAGAACATGGCTGTGGGCAGATAGGCAGAGGCACACGGGTTAGAGCTGATATTAATGTAGCTCGGCCCGGGCTGACAAGGCAAACAGATGGAGAGCTCTGCAGCCAGCGCCAGCACCGAGGTGTGAGGCACTGCCAAGTCCTGAGCAGAGAGGGGCCATCAGTCCATTGCCCCCGGGGGACTGGGATGGGGACAGGGTGAGCCTGGAGGGGGGAGCGAGGAACTTACCTGACACAGGACAGGGAGACATCTGTGAGGCACCACTGAAGCTGATGATGTCCCCAGTCACAGCAGCTCTCAGGAGTCTCTCTCCAGGAGAGCCCGTGCTGGGCAGGATTGCTGAGTTTTCATCCTTCTCCTCGCTGGCACAGCTGGCCCTGAGCAGAGTTTGCTTATTTAACTCAAGCTCTTTATTGCATTAAAGTTTGCTTATTCAACTGAAGTTTATTTTCTCACAGTGTTTATTAGTTCATCTAAAGTTTATTTTTCCTCCTAAAACCTGCTTGTTTACGCAAAGTCTGTTTGTTTAACTGAAACTGACTTAGGAGCTCCTCAGTTTGTAGGGCTGCAAAGCTCTGCAGAATTCCCTTTCCTGCACAGGACCCTGCTAAGCCCCTGCCCTGCACACCGTGTACATAGGTTTCCAGGAGAGACATTGAAGTGCTGTAGGGATTACCTC
This sequence comes from Sterrhoptilus dennistouni, assembly GCA_013397095.1. Lineage (NCBI taxonomy): Eukaryota > Metazoa > Chordata > Aves > Passeriformes > Zosteropidae > Sterrhoptilus > Sterrhoptilus dennistouni. The sequence continues at coordinate 466,022 of VWZU01010241.1, forward strand.
CACGGCTGTCTCTGGAAACAAGACAAACCCAGTTTAAACCCTTAGTGGTCAGTAGACTGAAATTCTTTTCCTGGTTACACTAATTCAGATGTGAATTTTTAAGCCAGGTATTTGGGCTTAAATGGAATTTGGGCTTTCCCTTCACTGAAATGACACAGCCAGATAAAGCTGCTGGGACACAGCACTGGGGTGTCACACATGCCCTCGCCCGATCAATGCCACCTGGAGCAGGTGTTATCCCAGGCGGCACAACACCAGCCGCTGCCTAGAAAATGGGATTGGATCTCCAGAAAAAGCTATTAGCCCCTTGTCAGGACCCTCTGATGAGTACTGACTGGCCAGCACAGATCGATGCTGCCAGCTCACGTCTCGTCCCTGCTCCCATGTATTTCAATCACTCAGCCCAGGATCCAGTTACATGTTACCTCATGTGAGTTTAAGTGTCATTTATTGCTAATTACTTTATGTGGTATAAGGTTTTTGGCAACTTCAGCCTGACAGAACAGGCTGTAATTACACAAGTCAGACTCAGATACCCAGTTAAAATAATTCCTCACTGTATTTGCTTAAAAAGGGAAGAAAATGAAGAACTCTATTACTGACCTAATAAAATAATTTTGCAATTAGGACCAAATGACTTCTGCAACTTGTGCAAATGTGAAATTCAGGGCAAAGACTACATTCTGATTTGAAGTAATGATGATTTTCTTCATTTTCATAAAGTTCTGGCAGTGTCCCCAGCTCTGTGTAATGGACCAGGCTCAGCAGCTGTGGGGTCATGTCTGGGGAGACTGTTTCTGCAGTTGGACAAGAGACACAGGGGTCACTAAGTCTTGTTGCTCAACTGTTATTCTTTCCAGCTTTCTCCATCCAAGTTCTTTGTATCTTAGTATCTGAGAAGTTAATGCAAAGGGTTTCATCAGGTACCTGGTCCTGCATGCTACAGGTACAGTTTCCTGCCACCTACTTGTAATGCCTGTGTATGGCCAGAAAAGCAAAGGACCAGCATGTTTAGATTCAATGGGAAGAAAAGCACCACTAAACAACCTTAAAACCCTGAGAGATGTGGACCCCTGAGAGGAAAAATTACAGACACCACAAGTGTGAGACACAATTGGTGCTGGCTTGAGGAGAAAAACCACCGTGAGCTGGCATTGGGAGCCTGTGAGCCGCAAACCTCTTCTGCACTGAAATAATTGCAATAGCCATGGAAACCATCAAAGCTGCTCTGCTCATTTCAGGTAAGAAAAGAACAAGCTGCTTTTTTGGCTCTGCCCTACGTTTTTTCCCTCAGTGTCATGATTTCTCTCAGAAAAATGTTGTGACATAACCATGAGATGCACCAAGTGCTCAAGAGCTGGACAGTGGCCTTGGTCTGGCACACACACCCTGGTCCACGCAGCCCCTCTGCTGCCATGCATGCTGCTTTTGCATGGTTGTTCTCAGTGTGATCTCCTCAAAAAGCAATTGTCTTTCTCCTCATCCTTTGTGCAAAACATAAAAGATTAATGACTCTAATTTCAGTGCTGCAGCTGCCTCGCAGCCTGATTTGGGGGCCTGTGGTGGAGGGAAAGGTGGGAGGAGCGTGCTGCCGCCATCCACAGCTGCCTGGGGCTGAGCGAAGCCAAACAGGTCCTTCCTAGCAGCACTGACTCTTGGAGCTGGGTGTCCTGAGGCAAATGGATATTGTGTGTCACAACCTGGAAATGCCAAGTGTTTTAAGGACAGATGCCAAGAAATCTGCCAGCACCAGGACTGAATGGGAGACAAGAACGGGGTGAAAGAGGTCACATATGTCAACACTCACCTTCCAAGGGAGGATTTAAATATTTGCCTGCTATTAAGAACCTGTGTACTGACTTAGCCCAGCTTGGGAAGGTTGTATTATCAGTGTCAGATCATTTTTCTCCAAGGCATTACTCCTCAAAGAAAACAATTTAGCAATTATGAACAAGAAACTTGCAAAATCCGCTCTATATTATATGCAACAGGTTCAATACATCAGGTTTAACTGCTATTGTCCTAGGCAGTGCTGGGTGTGACCTGTTTGGCCCCAGCTCCTCCTGCCCATACTGCTGGTGGAGCTCTGATAGTGGACTCTCTAACAGCCAGGATAAAAAGTGCAAAACAAGATCTAGTTTCGTAACATTAACTTTTTTTTATTAAGAAGACAGATATTTTATAGTACTTCTTTTCTGTTGTAAAAATGGGATACATGAACCAATACAAAATGTGAATGGGAACAGATGGATATGTATTTTCTCACACCGTAACATCTTCCATGGACACCTTAAAACAGAACTGGCCTAAGGGGAAAAAAATAAAAAGGCCGGGTAAATAAAGAACAAGGTTGTTTATCATCAGTTTTGCGTTCTTCATTTGTGATCCTCCTTTAAACAAGGTTGTTCTTTCTTCACGCTTCAAAGTCCTAATGATCTAAAGCTGTACAAAGTAATACTCAACAATACATTTCAACAGTGCACTGTATACTGAAGAAAAAATACATAAACTGATATACAACTAAAATTAATAATTTCCTGTTTTTTTCTCCTGTTTTTATGTGAGCTTTTATTTTTCCAATGCGTGGGGCCGAAATTTTGCAATCTACCTGAGACGGAAAACACCAATCAAACACATGAACCTGAGACATGTCAACATTGTAAGTCAAAGTTACATCGGTAACACTGCACTACGGTACACTTCCAAACAAATATGGGCTGCTCAAGGCCAGGATGCTCATCCCGTGCCGCCGCCGCCGGGCCACGGAGCCCCTGGCTCCAACCTGGCTGCTTCTCACCACGATGGGTTTGGCAATGGTGCTGAGGGCTCAGAAAAGAGCTGCGCTCGACAAAAGCTGCTTGGGGAAAACAAAGGGTGTTTTTCCTTCACGAGGTTCTGCTCGTGAAGAAGGGAAAGATGGAATACTGCTGGGGAACGAGCCTGGCTTGCTGTGCCCCGTTCCCAAAGGAATCCCACATTGCAATGGTTCTGCCAAAAACCAGCAATTAAAAAACAAAGACAAAAATGGCCCCCACCCCAACCCCCTAAAAAAAATCCCCAAACCTGACACTATGATTAATGCTTTCCTTAAATAAATCAGATACATTTGCCACATAAACTCAATAAAAAAGTATCACTCAAAATCCATGATTACTCACCAAAACAAAGTCAGCATATATAACTTTATACTGTCTTCCCACTGCGGTTTGCTACCTGTCGCTTACAATTCCAATTGAGCCAGGGTCTCCTGTGCACCTATGGCTTTAGTGGTCATTAGCACACTTGTTTCAACACAAATTCCCGCGTTTTACTCAGCAGGTAGAAAAAAAAGGCAGTTTTGTTCATCCAGCTGCTCTCTGGGTCTGGGCTCACACGTCAGAGGGGCTTTACCTGCTGCCCCACGGCTGCCAAGCGGAGAGAGAATGAGAAGCCCCCACACTTGGGAGGGCTCTGCCTGCCCAGCAAGGACCCTGCTCCTGCCTCCCCACAGCCGAGCAGTGCCTCTGCCGAGCTCCAGCCCCTTTCCCAGCCGCCACCATCAAAAGCACCTGAAACAGCCACAAAAGGGAGCTCGGAGCGTGTTATCCGAGCCCTGACAGCAACAGGGGAACAGGACATGGGCACATTGAACTGCAAACTACGCATCTAAAAATGTGCTGGTTCTCCTCCGATGAGCTCAAGTTCTGAACGGAAACGGGTGAAGAGAAGAAAGGGGAAACATCTTCAGAGAAATGCACCTACTCCACAGGGTCCCAGCTGGCAACTCCAGAAACAGGAAAGGGGAAACGAAGAGCCACAGAAACCCGAAGGGAACTAACGCACAGAAGCCCCTCTTCTTCCCAGCCTCCCCCCGACCCGAACAAACAGAAATTAAACAAGGCACAGAATCTTCTGCAAATGACTTCACTAAACTAAATCCAAGCTGGACTTGGCCAAAAAAACAAAACCCAAACGAACTGAGGTGTCGAACAGCAGAGTGTACTTTACGAGGAATATTTTTACACAGCAAATCCCAGACCATCCCGGCCTCACCACTCTCCACCCATTTGTTTTTTTTTTCTTAAAAAAAAAGACACAAGCTGGTTGCAACTTCCAAGATCACTGTCTTTGTAGCGTTTAAATAGGGCCAGTAGTAACGGTCCACGGTTGGACACCTCATGGGAACCAAGGCTGCTCTAGATGAAGTACTCTTTCTTTTCCTCAGAGTTGTTTTGTCCCCCCTCTGCATTGATGATGGCTGTGTCTGCATCGGCTGCATCATCTGCTCCTTTGGCTTCATGAGTGAAGTATGTACCTGCAAGGGAAGTGGAGCTGCATGACTCTTTGGGGGGTCTTGGTGTGGTGCTGAGGGAGCAGTCGACAAAGAAAACGGAAGTGCCACTGGGAGAGAAACTGGGGTGGGGGGGGTCTGTCACATCAGACATGACAACACCATGACTGAGGGGACACACGTGCGTGACCTTTCATCCTCCAGCTTTGGTCTCTATCTTACCTTTATGTCTGGCAAAATATCGCCCTAAAATGATGAGCAGGCAAAGCATTGCAAAGACGACAACGGCCACGACGCCACCAACCACAGCATGGTCCACGCTCCGGATGGCCCCTTCCTCACCTGCGCGGGAATCTGTTGAGATCAGAAGAGGAATAAGAACTGGGGACTCATTATGATGCTCTTGGCAGGCTCTGGCTGCAGCTGCTCTCACGATGGGAAGAGCTGCCCTCGGGCTCTCCAGAAGAGCAGGGGTGAAGCACGGAGCTAACTAGGCAGATGAGTTCAGGCAGAGGAGCTTTGTCCAGAGCCGAACTGATCTGGCGGCTCGACTCGCGAGGTGTTCTCCGCTAAAAGCAGCAGCACTATGACTACTCACGTGGGAGAGAGCTGGGAGAGGGGAGGAAGGGCACATGGAGTTGTTGGTGGGGATCTATTTTAGGAAATTTCCCTACAGTGCTCCCCAAATCTCAGCCCTCCTGGTGGATGGGGCATGGAGAAGAGCAGTACAATATGGGAATATTAACTGTTAGCTCTGAGAAATGTCATTTAACGAGTGCCCTCTTGAAAATATTTCAATTTCCCAAAACACTCTTTGCCCAAAATCCAACCCACCCAGCATGTAAAATGTATTTACAGCCATCCTCTGCTCCAACTGAACTGGGTTCCACCATGAACCCCACCTTTACTGTTCAATGCAACCCACAAGGACACAGCACTCCTGACCAAAAAGCTAACACCCAGTCTGAGGCCGACAGTAAGCAGTAACTGTATAGTGCCTCCAAATGCTTTACTGCGTTTATTTAACTCCTCACCACACAATTAGTTTCCTTTCAGAGGCGCCTCTCCCTTGGGATGCCGTCACCTGGGAGAGGGATGACTGATGTGGCGAAGGAACAGCTCCAGAATGAACCCTGGATGAGCTATGGCCATGTAAAACGAATGTATAGCAGTGTAAACAATTTTAATTTAAGAATGCAGCTATATCAAGCCTTGCTGCAATCCTAATGGCAACTGAGATTTATAATGCAGTAAAAAACAATTATTCTCCCGCTGATTAATACATTAACATTTTGGAATAGAAGCTAAACCATTGTCTCTTTTTTTTAGTGAGTCAAGCACGACACCTCTATTAAAATGATTTACTGGCCATACCTTACAATTTAAGCACAGCAGCAACAGAAACGGTAAAAATCTTTTAACTTTACATGATTTGTGAAGTCATATGTGAAGGATTTACCATTTAAATCTTTCACTACAAGAAGCACATGGCCCATAAATCTGCCCTGCCTGCGCCTGCCTGGACACCTCGGAGAAATGCGTTTTGCCAGGACGACTGAGAGAGCAAATGCAAGTCAATTTTTAAGAAAGATTTATCTCAGTCTCCCTCCAAAGAACAGAGCAAATCTCTGAAGCCTCCACCTCTAATAATATTTGAAGTTTATCGATCAAGCGTACAGATCTGTGACAGCTAAAGGTAATGGGGCTCTTTTGAGCCGAGACCTGATACAAAGCTTTCGACCAGCAGCTGGGATTTACACTTTCTATCGATATTTCCAATTCTGCTCCAAGATTAAGGACTGAGGGACCCAAGTAAATAACCTGGGACCAAGAGCACCATAAAGTGCCTTTTAATTAAAACAATTTAAGAAAAAATGCCCCTTTGAGTGACTTCTGAGAGCAGGAGCCCCAGGGTGGGCAGGAAGACTCTGGGATGAACTGGGGCATGGTGAGGGACACTGTGGAGACCCTTCCAGCAGCTTGGCTGATGAGGTAAAAACTGCAGCCAAAAAAGGTTATTCCCCTGCAAACCAAAAGCTTTCACTGTCACATCCCTGAACTCCAAGCCATGGCACTGTGGTGACAGTGTGCCAAGGAATCCAAAAGCACAGCAAAGGGAGACCTTCTGTCTCATCTCCAATGGGAACAGACCATGCTGTGATCACTTCCCAGCATCTGCTCTGTGGCGAGCAGCTGAACATCCCTCCATGCTGAGGGAAAGGTGTCCATGGACACTCATGGGAGGCTGAGAAGATCCTGTGCCCAGGCACAGGATCTGCTGCTTGCTCAGGGTGGCAGCTGGGAAAAACCAGTCACACTGGGCATCCTGAGAGCTCCCAGTTCAACACAGCCCTCCCACTGCTGCTTGAGCTTGGCTGATCTGGCCTCTGTGAATCTGCTCTTTGCAAACCAACTGGCTCATCTGCTGCAGCAGCTGCTTTAGGCATGCTTCACTCTGTTTTTTGTTATTTTTTTAGAAACTTTGTGCCCAGTTCAGCTCGGTTGCTTTTGGAGCAGCCAGCAGCATCCCAGCCGGGGCGGATGAGTGCCTTGTTGACATCTGGAACAGCTGAGGGGCATAAACATGCTGAGTTATGGCTCTGTAATGTGCTTCCAGCAGGATTTTGCATCAAGAGGCATTTTTTCTTCATCATCATAAATTAAAGGTTCTGGAAAGACGAAGCCATGTGTTTGTGCTGGCGGTGGCAGCCTCCACACTGTCCCACCAACCACTGCCGTGGAGTCGGGGCTGTGCCAGAGCCTCATGCCTGATACATCCCTCATGTCTTCCCTCTGACTGGCACTGTACCAAGAGCAGGGAGAGAGGGTTCCCCTGGAAGGGACTTTTGCCTAAAGCCTTGCCAGGTTTGCTCAGCAGAGTTTGTTAAGCCGGAGTTCCTCTGCTGAGACGTGCAGGGCCATTCTTCTCAATTGCGCCTCTTAAAGAAGATCCCTGCGAGACGCCAGCCCCAAGTTCACACTGTTATACATGTGGCTCAATACATCTTCAAGCTTACACACGACCTAAAGCATTCCTCCTGCAGCATCTCCTCTCCTTGCCTCCAGCACCTCATCAAACCCTGTCTGCTCCAGCACCAAGAGCTCTTCCTGCCGGCATGGCAAAGCCCAAATCCACCATCAGCAATTCCAACACTGCTCGCAGCAAACCTGCCTGTGTGCCACCAGCACGGGAACAGCGCCTCCACATCCTGTCCCTATTTCTTTGGTAATTAACAAAGTGTCAGGTCTATGGAACAAGAAATAATTCCCCAAAGCCAAGAAGAGACTTGACCTTAACAACCAAAATCTGCTTTAAACGCGTCTCCAATTCACCCAAGCTATTCCTGCCTCCTATCTCTGATTAAACCAGAAATCACAACTTTATTGCTGAAGATGGAACAGTCAAAATGGCAGGAACTGACAAAATGCCACATTATTTGCTAATCCTAATATGTTATTCTTCCTCAAGATTTGCTTTTCTCAGCACCAATTCAATTACAGATGCTACAAATCCTTCTGACATTTAATTCCCTCTTGTCAGGGTGCAGTAAACGTATACATGCAGAGCTTTCCCATTAGGATGTTAATATATATTGGAGCAAGCTGGATCCCGGCCTCTCCAGTGAATCATCAGGAATTTTCCCATTAGGGTTTTGTTTTGGGTTTGCTTATGAGTTTTTGTGGGTGGGGCAGAAGGAGGGAAGGAAAGACAGGGAAGAAACAGACATCACAGCATGTTGTCACCAACATGCCCCTTCAGGGCTACTCTGCAGCTACGGTGCACCTTAGCTGAACCGTTTTTGGGTTGATGCTTTGCTTGGCACCAAAGCACCTTAAAGGAAAACTGCAGTGATAATCGTACAATCCACTTGCCAGACCTGAGCTCATGCAGGAAAAAAAAATAAGTTTGTCGTTCCAAGTGCTGTGCTGGTCCTCCAAGGGATTGGCATGGCTGTGCCCCACAACAGGGGATGCGAGGGTTTCACGGGATGCAGTACTGGGCCTGTCTACCCATGGTGCAGATCACTGTACAGCAGCAGGAGTGCTCCAGAGCCTCTTCTAGTGCAGCCAGCAAAAGACTTGGGTAGCTTGAAATTTATTTTTGCTGATTATTTTTACCAACTGCTCATGTAATCAACAAAGTAGTGATTACACTGCTGGAATTGCAACCTTGAAGTTTTCCTTTAAACAAAAAGTGCGGCTCAGCAAACAGCATATACACAGGAGAGAAAGGGGTTTGGGAATGGTTCCTGCTAATCACAGAATGAAGGAACTAATTCCAAAAGTCAGGAGCAGTACGGAGCAGATACTAAGCTGGGGATTGTCCATCTAAGTTCTGATAATCATAATCTGTGACACGCCTGCAGGTTCTCAGCTATGGGGGCTTTGGGGAACTCTCTTAAAAAGTGAATGTATTAATGATCTCTGACATTTCTGCCAATATAAGTGCTAAAACCAGCTTTCTGTGGGCTCTCAAGAAAAATGTTGGTGTTGGTAAGAGCAGCACTCTGACAGTGGGTCAGTGCTTAGACTGAGGTTTAGCAGAGGGAAGACTTTTCTGCTCCCAGGTTCTCAATGAAAAGGTTCCACTCAATTCCATTTTAATGAGGCTTTAAATATACATGTATCTACGAATATTCCACTCTTTTTGTCAGCAGCAGCATCTCGAGACTAAAAGCAAGACTGTGTTGGACTGGGCTGCCTGTATTTTAAATCTCCTTTCTACCCACACTAACAGCTTCAGACCTATTTGGGTCAAACCCCTTCAGGTTTACCTTCAGCGCTGCTTACGCTCTCACAGCGGGTCCCGCGAGACTCGAAGCGGCGGCTTTGGGCTCACCTTGGTGACGGGAGCCCTCTGCACATACGAGCATCCTCGAGCGCCCGGAGGCAGCGGCTCCTTCCAGGGACCTCCTGCGGCCGGGACGAGCCGGTCCCGCCTCTCCACCGCCGCTGGCACCGCTCCTGACATTGCTGCTGCTGCAAACTGCTCCTTCCCTGCGTCCTCCAGCACCCTCCAGCCGATTACGGCTCTCCCTCGGCTCAGAGCCAGAGGTGTGCAGCAAAGGCAGCACTGGGAGATGCAGTCTGTCCTGCTGTGATGTGGGAAAAGCCCAGGCTTTATGGAACCCCCTGCTGTGTGCTGCTCCTGCCACCTGTCCCTCCTCCTCACCTCCCTCCAGCTTCACATTCTGTAGCTCAACTGCAACATTCGGGGTATCTCTGGACAGCCCTGACCTTCCTCTATGCACATTTCTGCTGTAAAAGCAGAGAATGGAAGGAGATTTTTATGAAAATGTAGTTTAGACATTAATTTTGGTATATTGGGATTTATTGCTGCACTTGCACAAAAAATTACCTTCTATTTCTGGGTGAAAATTGATGTCAAGCTCCTGAGATTGGACAGTGTGTGCTGAACTTGTGGGCAGGAGCAAGCTTATACACACTGACCCCACCAACAGCTCCTTGAGCTTCCCAGATGTGCAGGTTACATCTGCATCACAGCAGGGGAAAGGAAATCTACACCAATGGCTTTGAAGAATTCCTAAACAAGTGATCTCTTCTAAATCTGGTTACAGTGTAGTTTATTAAATGATTATCATATCAGTATGCCTGAAGATCCCACAGGTCATGATTTGGGTGCTTAATGGCCTTAAGTCACTTGAGCACTCCTGAAAACCTGGTGAGCCAATTATTCCTTTTCCCTGGAAGTAGGAAACATCAGGACTGCACTCCCAACCAAATCTGGGGTAAATTCTTTCATGGAATAAAGTTTTTGAAATGATGGAGCAGCACTAGAGGTTGGACTTGGCAGGGGGCGCTGGTGGAAGAACAGCTGTCGTTACTCCATGAACACTATAAACCACTTAGCCATGACATGGGAGGAGAGAAATCACTGTCTGTCTATGACAGGATGAACAATAATGTTATGCATTCCCACAGCATGGCATGGAGCAGCCTACCCCTCCTCGAATTTATTGAGGGGCTGTTAAAGAGCAGCGTTGACCTTCCTGTCGTATCGTAATTGAATTTGGTCTAATTTAAACTAAGAGAAATTTGAGGAGTTCATCCCCCTTCAATCAGTAAGCTCCCCTTCAGCGACCCATTTCAAGATTGCTTCATAAAAAACAGCAGGCTTTGTCTGGATGGATGTGCTCACCCTGGCAGAGCTCAGAGCTGCACAGCTGCTTCCACAGACTCGTCTCTGGAGAAGGGAGCCCTGCTCGCAGCTGATGGCATTGATCCTCCAGCACGCCTCTGCAAAGGTGCTGAAGGAGAACCGTTCCCTATTTCACAGGAGGTGCTGATGCTCTGCAGCAGAGCCAGGAGAGTTCAGGGAATGCCAGGGCAGATCCCTAGAGCGCCATCCTTGGAGCCCAGGGCAGTGTCTCTATGTGTGCTCCTGCATGCACAGGTGTGCATGCACACACACACACCCCCAGGTCTGCCCTTGCCATTCCCTGCAGCTGCTGCAGGAACCCTGCCTGCTGGACTGGAGTGAGGAACCGAGAGGTGCCAGGCCAGCCCCCTCTGTACCGAGGGCTCAGGATGTGAGGAACAAGAGGAGGATTGCGAGAGGCAAGGACACAGAGCTCGGCCGGGAAGAGCAAGGACGGCTCTGGACTCAGGCTACCTGGGTGGGAGGCAAGGGATGCATTACTTAATTGCACAGTCAGCAGACCCTCGGTTGGAGCTGTGGGCAGGACAGATGTACCTGGAAGGAACAGCACACTGAACAAACACGGCAGCAGCCTCCAAGCCCCAGTCCCCCGTGGTTGTGGGCATGTGCCCTCAGGGTGGTGCCCAGGGCTCCCAGTGCCTGTTCCTGCTGCTCCCAACGGAGAGCTCAACTCCAGCACTCACCTGGACCACCCATCTGAGAGCCCCAATGTGCTGAACCCAGGCCAAAAATGTGACCTGGTTTCAGTTTCCCAGCATTCTGAGCAGGGGCTGTGGGGCAGAGGCCACTCTGTTTGTAACAGAAAAGGGCCTGAGGCTTTCTCTAGTGACTCCCCCATACCTGACTCAGTATGATCCTGACCACACCTGACCAGGCATGATCACCCTTTGGGGAGGCAGGAGTAACCTAAAGAGCAACAAGGAAAATTTTGAAATTCCTAGGGAAAAAATCTGCAGCCAAACTAGATACTCCAAAAAGGGTGTTTGGCAGCCCACGACAGGTGCTTGCTGTGGGCAGCAGCTCTGCCTGCACTGCATTCTGTAAAGGTGGGGGAAAATCTGGCTTCCATTCTAGACTCAGAAAAAGGACTACACTGAGCTGTGTGCCCTGGGAAAGGTGCGAGCTCCTCTGGGCAGCACAGGCTGGGAAGCAAACACCCATTCTGAGCAATTCCTTTGAGGAATTTTTTCAGGTTCTTCTCTTCATTCACAAAAAAGCGCATTTATCCTTAAAAAACAGAACTTTAAAGAACTTACTAGAGCAAAACAATTTTCCCCACCCACTCAGGGATGTTCACCAGAGCCCTTGTGCATCTTACCTATAAGATCTGTCCAGGGCCTGCAATAGTAATTGTTAGCATCACTCAGTGTCAGAAAACATCTGGAATGAATCCATCATTTCTGACCTCTTGGCCAAAGCACTCCTGTAGTGGCTTATGGGACGGGATGTTCCGATTTGATTGAGTGAGAGAGAACCACTTGATGGAATAAGATGAGGACTCATGAGTTTTTTGGGGTATTTTTTTGCTCCATGCTGAACCCCTGAAAGGAACAGCACTGGGCTCTAACCCCCCTGGGCTGGGCTCTTCCCAGGCGGACAAATGGCTGCTCCTGCCCTATGGCCAGGACTATGCACCCTGTGTTGGAGTGGCTGCACGCAGCCAGAGCCCGGCAGATACCAAGAATCTGCAGGGATGCTGTGCGGTGGGTGG
>VWZU01010241.1:478195-494572 GCA_013397095.1 Sterrhoptilus dennistouni
GGGGGGGGGGAGCAAAAAAGGAAAAAAGAAAGGAAGAAAAAAAAAGTGTATTTCTATAGGGAAACATGAAGAACAGAGATTTAGGCTGGTACCACTGGTACAGGCTCAGCTCTGAATGCACCCAACTGCATCCACTGAAGATACTGTTATGCTTTAATCTGAATCAGCACTAATTGGCAAGGACCAGCCATGAGGATGCATTTATGCCCCTTTCAGTCCAGTGTGGCTAAAAAGAGGCTTGAACCATTTGCTTGATTTGGCCTCACTGATGAAACAACCACCTCCTTTTTACCCCCAGTCTGATGTTGGTATGATGAGGAATCCCCGAGCAGCCAAGAGTTAGTGCTGGCCACCTGTTTTAAGGCGGGGTTTCACACAACACAGCAGAGTCAAGTGTGTTACAAACATAGATTCAACTCAACTGGTCTCCAAATCAGTGTTGAAAAAATCCCAGCCAGGAGGGAGCCACAATGGTTGGCCTGGGGGCCCTGCACCTCCTGCCCCATGTCCGAGGATGCCACACAGAAATGGGTGCCAAAACCATAAAAAAAACCAAACCAAACCAAACCAAACCAAACCAAACCAAAACAAAACAAAAAACAAACCACCCAACAAACCAAAAAAACCCCCCAAAAAAACCCCAACAGAAAGGAGCACACTTTCAAGCTGTGAGAGCGTGGGGGGGAATGGCTGTGCCACAGCGACTGCACAATGCAACATGGCCAGGATGCAGAAATCGGAGTGGAACCAGTGTCTAGCAAAGGATAGCAAAGGAGAGCAGCGGGTTACCTACAGACTAGCCCTTACCTGAGAGATCCCCATAGTCCAGCTCCTCGGCCGAATTGGGCAACTGAGTAAAGCCTTACAAGTAAAAACAGACTCGTTTTTCTCTGCGTTTCTCAAGCGACAAAAAAACAACACACTTAAAGAACTGAGGATGAATTTCTTGCGGGGGAAAAGAGAATGCGTCAGTCACTTGCCACCGTCTGCCAGGGCGGGCAGAGCCATCGTGTGACACCGGTGCAATCGTGGCCTTCATTACAGACAGAAATGCTCCTCGTTCTACACTGTTGGCACACGAAACATGGCATTGAGACCACTAATAACAGCATGCAGAGCCCCTCAAACTCTGCCTTTCAGCTGTCACAGGGACAATTTCCCAATTTAGTCCAGGCAGATTTTGGTCCTGCATACAGAGAGGAATAGAAAACCTGCCTCCGATTTTGCACCCAACCCAATTAGTTTTGGTCATGGTGACAAGTCTGGACATTTATCGATGAGAGAATGCGAATATTGGCAGTGCATGTCATGGCCTGTTTGCAGGCTGTGGGCTGTTGTCCTCTGCCAAACTATGGGACAAACCGGCTTTTTTTCATTTGCCCAAATGTGATGAATATATGGGAAAAGCATCTGTCCTCAAAGCTATAAAACAATCAGGGAGGCACATGGCTGTGGCCACCACAGGCAGCCAGCGCTGTCTATGAGGGCATTAGTGCTGCTTGCTTTGGGAGTCTGGGGAAGTGCTGGGGTCTGCAGGCAGAGCATCCCCAAGGGTGGACATCTCAGCTCCAGTGATAGGGCAAACCTGTGCCCGGAGGCCACACAGACTTACTAAAATGTGGGGTGGAGCAGTGTTACCCTGTAGACTTCCAGGACTCACTCTTGCTGGCCACTAAAAGCAAATGCATAAGCAAAAAAATTCCCATGAAGAGATCCCGCATCCCTGGGCACTGGGGAACCTGGGATTGTCAGCTCATGGACTGCTACCAGAGCTGACTGTCTGTTACAAACAGCCAAGCTGTGAGTGCAGTATGGTCAATAAGCAGACTTGGCCCCCACTGCAGAGCAGCAATATGTACATTGATATATATACACTGCTCTTTAAAAATGAAACTAATTTTCAGTGACTGGTTTTTAAATACATCAAATCACCAGGAAGCTCCAGCAACCAGCACGTTGGAATTACCTCCTGAAGTGAGAAGCCATTTAGATTAATAGCCGGAAATTTCCTTGTGTGCCACTCTTGGGTTTCAGGGAGCCCTTTTCAGGTTTTCAGGAGCCTTTTTCCTATAAATGATCTGTAAATACAACAGCTGACTCACAGAAGCATTGGCCGTGCAAAGCTGCACTTGGCAGAGGAGCCCTTCAACTTCTCTCTTCAAAATTGCTTCTGTAGAGAGTTCCCTTTAAAGGAACTACATTTTCTCACTGATGAAAAAGGGCAATGTTGCATTTTTTATGAAGGAAAAAAACCAAAAAATCCTTTTCAGAATAAAATTTGCAACAATTCTACAATTCTGTATCTCCCTGCACCTGGGACACTCACAAATGCCACCAACCGGTGTTAGAACCTGTTGTGAGGCATTTAAATAGGTGGTAAATTACTTCTTGATTTTTCTCATTAAACTTTCATACTGGCTACTAAAGCTCCTTCTTTTCACTTCTGAAGGGATGAACTCAAAGTCTGCCACTACTCCTGTCAGAGAAATGAAAGGGAACTTTCCACTCTGCTCCACTACTCTGGTAATGATAAATCCTTGGCAGGCAGTGCTGGCACAGTGAGCGCGTCCTGCAGCTCAAGCAGGTGCCCACATGAGGACCAGGCACCCCAGCTATATTTAGGTTTCTGTGGGCTACATCCAGTTTTTAAGGAAAAGCCAATTTCTCTCCCATCTCAGGCTCTAAATAAGCAATTAGGGATTCCGTTTCATGCAGACCCGAAGCGCGCGCAGACAGCGCTGTGATGTTTTATTCAACCGCCCCAAGGATGGGAGCTGTAAAATGCAGCAAGGAACGGGCTTACTATAAGCTGCACTTTTAAGTAGGGCATTTCCAAGAGGGAAGGAGGCAGCTGGACTGGCAGAGCTGCTTGGTGATGGCAATGCAGAAAGCTCTGAGGCTCTTTCCGTGGCACCTGGAGAGGTGTACGAGTGGCTGGTACTCTGGTGTGGGCAGGTTTTGGCTTTAGCCAAACAACTCATTTTCAGGGACTGAGCACTATCAGAAAAAGGAACAAGAGTGTAACACAAATGTGTTACCTATTCTTGTACCAAACCTGCTAAGGCCACAATTAAAAACCCATACGGGCCTTCAGGGAAGAATTTCCAGCCTGTAAAATAATTTACCTGCTGCATTATGGGCCAAGTATTTTCTTATCACTCTTTGTGATTGAAGTGTTTTCCTTTTTTAAACCTTCATTCCAAACTTCCTGCTTTGCCAGCTTCAGAGGAGGCTTTTTCAAATGGCTCAAACCCCTACCTTTCCATGAGAATGGGCAGAAATTCTGCCTGTGGTGAGGCACCATTGCCTGGTTCTTGCCTTGCAAGGGGAGTGGGGATAAGCCCTGAGCCCCCCATTGCTGGGCAGACAGATGGATGGACACAGCCTTAAGCACAATGCCCTGTGTGGGCAGCACCCACATCCTGGGGAATCACTCTGAGCATTAAAAGCTCTCTGCTTACAACAGGGTAGGAGCAGAATTTGGAGAAAACAAGACACAAGGTCAGTGTGTCCAAGGTCATGGTTGCTTAGAGATGTCCTGCTTGCATAGGGGGCAAACGTGAGCTGGGTGTCTCACCTGAGGGGCTCCACAAAGGCCAGCACCTTGTAAGGGCCAAGCTCTCTGGCCACTGAGGGGCAACAGGGGCCAGGACATTAAAAACTGGCATGTTGATTATGGTGGGGAGAGGGGCAGGGAGGAAAATTGAAAGGGCATGGCAGAAAAAGTGCTTTCTCCCCAGACTGAGTGGCGCAGACACTCCAGGTTGTTACACTCCTGGCTCCAAGTTCTGCCCATATTGCAGCTCAAACAGTGGGACCTGCGATTCCAGCCCCACGGGCACCCTGACCCCATGGGGCACACCGAGAGGGAGGAGGGCTGAAGCTGGGAAACCCCAGCCTCGTGGGGTGCAGCGGAAGCACAAGCCTTCCTGCCGGCCATGATCATGCTGTTATTGGAGCTCTGGCAATGAACAGTGCAGAGAAAGGAGAAAGTACATCAGAAAATTCACAGTTAAGCTCTCATTTTTCAACAGTAGAGTTAACAATGTTCGTGCGTTAGGTCACTCATGCATCGCTGCTGTCAACTCCATTCCGTGAGGAAACGGGAATGGCAGGGCCTTGGCTACTGCTGGGACATGCACACACACACACAGGACTCCTTCCCCCCAGTCCTCTAGGATACACTCCAAAACTTTCAATAGCTCAAAACCCTCTTTCCCCGATTGAAGCATTGTGCTGGCTCCACACTGGCCTTACATTCCATTTTCTTTGCTAGCAAGCTCTTTTTTGGGGTTGGTTTTTGGTTTGGTGGTTTTTTTTTTTTTTTTTTTTTTGGTTGGTTGGTTGGTTGGTTGATTGGTTTCTTTTCTTTTTTCTTTTCCCAATTCATTTGAAATTGTTTTTGGAGAAAATCCATTTGGCTGTACTCATGCCCATGCATTTTTAGTCATTCACAGACATGCTCACTCCCATCAGACATCTGAAAGAACAAATGGCCAACAAACAGAAACACCTGGTATACTCCATACACACTCCAGCAACACAAGCTTGGAAAGAAATCCAGAGTCTTCATGGGAAAAGCACCCCACAAGGGCAAGCATGGGGGAATTCAGAACAAACTGTCTGGTTTTAAGGCAGGAAAGTTTGTGGCAGCTTGTTTGACTAGGACAGGTTGTCATTTCAGCTGACCACCTCCCTGGCAGCGATCCTCCCCACATAGGGAGGATGTCCTTGAGTTAAAAACAGGCTTTTTAGGGCTTCCTCAGAACAAAGTAAAAGAAGGAAAGACATCGGGAATTGCTTTTAAAAATGGGGCAAGGGTTCACCATGGAGCATCTGCCCAGCATATCCTCATTGCAGAGTCAAATACATGCCTACACTGAGCCTTTCCTGATGCAGAGACACCTAGAAAGGATGTTGTGCTATCATCAGGGCTACCTGACCTTTTTCAAATGTAAGGATCAACATCTAGCCACAAACAGGTAGCTACAAAATCAGCAATGCTGGCTCTTGACATTTAATACACACAGGAAGATTATCATGCAGACAAAATCTTTATGCCAAGTGGGGAAATGCACCCAGGTAGGTAAGTTATCTGTGATAAGAAGTGCAAGCCCCTCCACTTTATATGGCACTTTGCTACTGAATGATTGCTTCACTCAGTCTTGCCTCTGACCTTGCTCAAGAAATGCGTCAAGGGGAGTAGGCAGGAGATTGTGCTAGGGATTTCTGTCAGTAAAATATCAGTCAATTTATCAGAGTTAAAAGAAACTAGAACAGCAAAGTCCAACATGAATTAGCTGTAATTAAAAATTGTCAGAGGTTTCAGTTCTTCAGCTGAAAAGTAAGCTTGTGCCAAAAAATGGGATGCTCAATTTCCAGCCTGCAGTGTGTACGTAGGCTTGCTGGGGAATGGAGGAAGCTCAGGAAGCTGTCAAGCTGTTAGCTAGACTGCCTCGAGCAGACGAGAAGGGTTACTTTGCTAGACTGCTATGCTGAGAGGAAAGTGTTGCTATTTGTTTTCCCAATCTCCTTCTGCAGTGTAATAACGCAAACTTCCCTGCCGACCTTGGAGGCGAGCGCTCCTCTGTGTAGCATCCCAGAATCCCCAGTGCTGCCCTATGCCAGCAGACCCACTGGATGCCCTGTCTTAGAAGCTACCTCAAAATGCAAGAAAAATGCTCAAAAAAAAAAGCTCAAAAAAAAGCTCAAAAAAAAAAATCTAAAAAAAGTTTTTAAAAAGCTTATTTTTCATGTGTAAAATGACTCTCTAAATTACCTGGATGCCACTTCCATGGGGCTTGGGGCACCAGGATGATCAGCTGGGGAGCTTACAGCAGAAATGACAAGAGCAGACAGACTTTCCAGCCTTAGAACCCATGTTGCATTTATGAGATGAGTCCACCTGAAACACAGTTTTCCCTTGAAGACTCCAGTTCCCTTTCTGGCTTCCCCTTCCCAGGCTTGTCTTGCCACTCAGCAGTGCTGAGAAATAAGATAAACAGGAACGTGATACCAACCGTGAACTGCTGGTTCTGTCGTCGCCGTTGTGTCTACACACGGGAACAGAGGATTGGAGGAAGGGAAGAAACAGGAGGAACAGCATGCAAAAAAAGGGAAAATGGAAAAAATGGAACAGATAATATATGAGCAAGCTTTCAAAGAACATTGCGTGACAAGCAATAATAAAATGAAAGGCAAAAAGCATTTGAAGTGAGTTGCACTGTTTAGAAGACATGCCTCCAGTTCAAAAGCTATGACCCTGAGGAAAACAGTAAATTTTTCTCTTTTTCCAGGTCCTTGCCAGAACAATTACTGGTGGTTGCAAAGTAAGGGGAACAGGAGACAGGAGAGAACACTGACACCAACAGTTTGGTTGGCGGGGACAAAACAGAAACTCCAGAGCAGGATGAGGAGCTGAGGCTTGGCATGTCGCTGTTACACACTAAAACACTGCCTCACTGGAGCACCCATGGCCAGGGAACTGCCTGCTCCTGCCTCTCCTCCAGCTTCCCAGCCACCACCTGCATGATGAACCATTTTTTTCAACATAAAATATGTTCTAGAACTGGCAACTGTGGACAAATATTACCAGTCCCTCTGCTGCAGCAGATACCTGGTTGAACAGCTATGGGTAATTAAAATATCCTGGATGTTTTTTGCTGGTTAGTCTGAAGCTGACTCTACTCCACATGGACTACATCCCACTCAAAATTTCTTGAGGGGCATTGCCTTGCCAATGGAGAGATGCTTTGTCTCTTCCAGATGTTTGCAACAGGCAGTTTTAAAAGACTGACCCAAATCTGAAAGCTTTTTCTGACAATTATTTCCTCCACACCAATAGGTCTAAATCAAATGTAACCACATTATCCAAATTTATTAGCTTATTCAGTTGTTGAAGGCCATTTACTTTCCATCTGGAGGGAGGTATTCCATGGCAGGGGTCAGTGGCTGGGGCGGGCTGGCTCCTTAGGATGTGTCACTGAAATAAATCCCTGGAGCCAGGGGCCCAACCCAGGTTTGGGCTGGCCCTGCCTGGTTGGAGGCAGGAATGTTTGGGTGAGCAACAGCTGATTGAGCATACAGCAGCGCTGCACTGCCTGGCCCTGCACAGCAGCCTGGAGCTTGGGTTTTGCAGCAACGACAGACAATTCACAGCGGCGTTTCCCCTCAGTGACATGCTGGCAGACAACCCAGGAATGGGTCCCCTGTGTGGGCAGAGGCAGCAGTGGAAAAAGGAGGACCTGTTTCTTGGCAATTTAGCTGAGGACAGCCCAGGGCTGAATTCCTGAAGCAGCAGCAGAGACAAGAATCATACAAGGAATACACAATACTTACAGATACAAGGTCTACATGCTTTAATTATGGAAGCAAAACAAATAAACCCTGCACAGTTTTACAAACTGCACCAAGATTTGTATAACAGATTAGCAAGCCATCATTAGCCTGTTTCCACTGCCAACATAGGCTGTTCTCATCTTGGCAACCAAATCTAAGGCACTCTCAAGGAGGCCAGCCCTTGCTCTCCTGTGGGAGCTCTGGGGGCTACAAGGGAAACCTTCCAAAGTCACCAAGGAGACCAAGAGCAGGGCTTTGCTTTGGTTTTTGGGTAGCAATCCCCAATTGTTTTAACCAAGCAAATGGTAGAAGGGGAAATGGTGGCGGAGGTGGGGGGAAAGCCATTGTTTAGAAGGGGTTGTTAAAACTGAGTATTAATTCCTGAGATAGCATCTTGGCATCTATAAAAAGTCTCAATTTACTGTCTTCCTGAAATAGAAAAAGTTATGTCAGCTTTTACACTAAATAGAGAATCTGCTGGAAGCAAACTTGTATTGATGTGCTGGAAGAGATTATTAGTCAAGAAACAGTGCAAACTGGACAGTGCATCTCGCTTCCCCATCTGGGGACAGAGACTGACAGGTTACACAAAATAAAGTTCTCAAGCGGTTGTAAGTGCGAACAAATATCCACGTCAAACAACATGTTGGCTGCAGCTGCAATGACAAAGTTATGATTAGCAAATGGTCTGGATGGTTGCAATAGGAAACACAGACTGGTTAAAATTTAGAGTGAGCTTTTGGGGAGTCCTGTTCAGTCCCAGTCTTCTTTGGGAAGAAGGGCTGTACACACCAGTGTGCCAGAGAGAATGACTCTGTGTTAAAGACAGGAACGTGCTGACACTGGAGAGTGTCTGCATCATTGTGTGGAAAAGAAGAGAAAATGGCCACTAGTGCTGTGGTTCCAAACCATGCATTCCTGTAAATCCGTGCATATCCTGGCCCTGCCACTGCCACTCCTCACCCGAGAAGGGACATCCCAGCCCTGCAGCGCTGCTGCTCACACAGCCCGTAACTTTTGTCTAACTTGGAAGGTGCTTTCCTGAATCCTGGTTATGTGCCACCAGCTTCTGCTTTGCTTTCGATAACAGCCAAATTTCCATGTCAGAGCAGGCACACAGTACCCCAGGGATCAGCCTTCTGCCCCAGGTCCTATAACAAAAACCATCTCTTCTCCTCAAATGCTGACCTACAAGAAGTCTTTGATACACTCCTGACTTAACCAATGTTGACCAAAGCAAAGGAAAGGCTCTGCTGTCACAAAAAAGCACTGTTCTGGTCCCAAGCCATCAATATGCAGAACAGCTACCCAATCACCCAAGGCTGATAGTTATAATTTAAAATGGAAAGCTGGTGATGAACAATGGGCTGGTTTACCAGGTGCAGCAAAGCCAAGACGTAGCAATCACATAACCAGACTCAACTCAACGTGGGATTTTCTATCTTAATATCAAGGCTTCTCTTCCCAATGCCAATCAGGAAGAGAACCAAACATGCTGTTCAGGAAAAGCAGAACAATGCCAAGGCCTTCCAAAATCTTTGTGTACAAAAGCTCTTCAGAGGCCTGGTTTATAGTTACAGAAGGTACCCTAGGGAGTAGCTATTGGCCTCTACAAAGCTGCAAATTTCACTTAATGGGGATTTCTGTGTAGCACTGGCCATAAGAAATAAATATCTGCCAGCTAAGACAACTCAGATGACAACCAAGCTCTAGGCACTCACCACCTCATTAGGCAGCTACACAAAGGCACACACACATATACACACATATTTATAAAATTACTGTGTGAAGGCAGCTGGGCAACATTTCTCAGAGTTACAAGCTCCACCACTGAGCCTCCTCGTTTTCTCAAATGGATTCTCTCCAACTTTAAACTGTTTGCAGAGTGTGACAGACCAGGCCCTTTAAATTTGGTCATAATTAGTCCACAGTCTCAAACAGAACAAGCACGACGGAGGAATATTAAAACCCCAGCAGCAAAATTAAATTCCCCTGGCTGAATGCTGCAGCTGCAGTGCTGCAGCCTTGCAGAGGTACTCGGAGCTGGGGGTGAGAAGCACACACAGAATTACAGCAGCATATCCACAAAATAACGGCAAAACACACTGCTGCCTTTTAAATTTAAAGAGGCTTTAGCAAGTATAGATATCCATTCAATATATTGCTTTTTAAATTGCCTTCTGAACTGAAACCAAAAGCCAATCTGATCCCTGATGTGTGGAGCTCTTATTCTTCCCCATTTTCCAGACTACTTCACATGTACTGACCAGGGCGAGTGCGAATTCCTGCACACTGCTGCCTTTGCAGCAGCCTGAGGGAACAGTGCGCAGCACCACAAACTGCTTTGGTTCAGGTCCTTGGGGCTGATGAAAAGGCCTACAAAAGCCTTCCTGGCATTCCCCTGGATCGAACTTCTATGGGACACCAGCACAGATGTCACATCCCACAGCAGTGAGAGAGCTGAGGGGTGATGGGGCTCAAACACCAGAGCGCAGTGGCACATCCATCCTCTCCTTCACTCCAGCCATTCTCTCCCTCACCTCAGCCCTCCTCTCCCTCACTACATGCTCCTCAAGGATGGATGAGGATCTCCTTTGCATTCCAAAGCCCCCTGATCTGCTCTGTACAGTGCTCCAGTTTGGTGCTGAGTGCCCCAGTCCAGGCGTGCTGCAATGGGCCCTGAGGACAACTTGATTAGCGGACCAGATGTTTCACAAAAATGATCACAATCTGTATGGATGTTGTGTGTGACCCAAACAAAAATAGTCTGAAATTAGCACAGTGGCTCTAGCCATGCTTTCGCATGGTTCTCCATATGGATTTGGGAGGATTTGGGTTTGATTTCAAGCCCAAGCTTGCACACACCCCACGCTTCTGCTCAGTAAGATGATGGTTTGTGCACAGCTTATGCTGTGTCACCAAAGGTAAAGCCATGTATGACAGGTCCTGCCTACTACTGGCTGTACATGGGACTGAAAGACTGAATTTTGTTTCATTTTATTTTCTGTCCCAGGTCTGTCAGCTCTGCCTTTAGCCCCTTTAATGTGGACACATCCTCAATGAAAATGTCAGAAAGGCATAGAATCATCTTTAAATTAACTTGACATTTTACCAGGGACAGGCAGAACCTTCAACAGAACGCAGAAGTTAAATAATAAATAATTTGGGGGAACAAATCCCTGGGCTGCATCCCTGCACAGTGGCATCAAGCACCTGAACATGTCACAACTTGACAGCGGACTGGGAATGCCGAGAGCAAACTGGGAGCCCTGGCTGCTCCTGCTGACATGCTCATCTCCTGTTGGCAGTGTGGGCATCTCCACATCCCCAGAAAAGCCAGAGACTGTAAGAGAGTCCAGACAGCCGAACTGAAGCTGACCACTCTGAGCTGGCTGGGGAGAAAATGTGTTTTTATGATCAAATTCCATGTCAGCACCTGCACCTTCCCAGGCAGAAGTGCCCATACCTGAGCTGATGTCATAGCCCTGCCAGGACACAGAGCTTTAGTCACCCCCACGCTGCCTCCCTGCCTCCCACAGACCCACTGCAAGGAAATCTGAGAAAAGGATGACTGGGACCGCATTCTTCCTGCCCATCAACCACTGGGATTACTGCTGGAATAAACCCCCTGCAACTGCAGCTTTTCACACCGGCTGTAATTAGGAAAGGACAAACTCCTACTGAGGATAAAATAACTTTTCTTGAGGAAATTCTTTGGCACATGAAATGCTCTGAAAACTTGCAACACTATTTTTGCTCACAGAGTTCACATTTCCATGTGCTATTATTTCTAAAGCACCTGGAGTGGCACAAAGTTGTGCTTCTCAGGAGACAGTGCTTGCCCCCGTGGGTGACAGGAGAGTTCCACCACCATGTGCCCCTGCTCAAGAGCTGATATTCCAACTCAGCATCAATTCTCAGCTCCTGCTTTGGAGCTCACTGGCTCCTGCACACTTCCAAACCAAAGACAGCTTGCTCCTGCTTGTACAAATCCTGAGCCTCAGGAAGGAACTCAGAGCTGTTTCCACAGGACGGGCTTGGTGCTTTCCACACGTATTCACTGAGGGGGCTGGAGAATCTCTGGGAATTCTCAAGTGAAAACCACTGCCTGCAATGTTACAGCCCCCTGAAATACACACACACCCACGCCTGCTACTCTGAGGGATCAGTGGACTTAAAATATGCTCTAAATGGGCATTCCAGGGAGGACATTGGGAGCCCCCAGCCTGCTGCTGCTGGTGTAGAGGATGGAGAGCAGTGCCTTTGCAGAGTTGCTGCAGGGCTGGGCAACACCGGCAACCTGCACGTGTCACCCCCAGGTCTTCACCAAAACTGCTGCCAAGACACTTGACCAATTCCACCTGTGGAGAAAGCGTGGGAAACGCAAATGTGCACCTAAGAATGATGCTGTTGATCCTGGGAGGCGGGCAGCAGTGAGGAGGCTGGGAAAGGCAGGCAAATGCTCCACGCTGTGCCCTGAGATGATGTGGGCTGTGATTAAGGACCTTTATTTCCCAGGAAACAACAGCTGCCCAAGCCCAGCATTTCAAGGAGTGACTCCAGGGTAATTCAAATGATGCTGCTTGCTCTGCTGTATCGCATTGTACATCTTAATGAAGAAAGCCACAAGGACAACTTAACTGATAAAAAAAGGTTCGGCAGTGATAACGGCTGAAACACCAAAGGATGGCTGGAATATCAATGCTGTTGGAGGATACATGGAAAAGATCAAGCTGTCGTGCTGGAAATCTTTCCAAGCACCTACACTAAAGTGACAGAGAGAAAGCTCTAAAGGTCATGGTGTCTGGAAACTTCACCACTGCTCAGCTTGTCCTTCTTGGAGAGAGCATCAGGTCAGCTTTCCAAGAGCTCCCCCAGAAAATCCCTGAACCAATAAATCAAAAGGACAACTCCAAGGGCAGAATTTTCTAGGGTCATCTGCTAGAAACTGCTTCAGTGCAGCCTCTCTCTCCATGTTTTATTCAATTAAAGCAAGACAATTGTTTTTCAGAACTACTCCATGATTCCAGAGGACATGAACTAGGTCAGGGTTATACTAAAATTAGAGGCTGAAAAGCAAAATAAAACAAATTTCAAGCCCACCTCACCCTAAGGATTGGATTCCACTGGGCTGGCTCCAGATGCCTGGATTGCCAGCAGCTCAGAGAACACCCTGTTGGCTCCCACCTCTCCTCTGTCAGACAGGAAGAATGCTGGAGCATTTGGGTGAAGACAGGAATTAAGGTATCAGGTGTCTCCCCAGCCTTTGAAAACTGTTCCAACACTACTCTGCTATGTAATTCTAGAGATTATGTTAATTTGACACGATTTTTTCCAGCCACAAAGTCTCTTAAATACCGAAGGGCCGAAGCTGGTGTGGCTCTGTGCTCCTGAGCATTGACTGGAGAGGATACACGTGCACATCTCTGCACAACTGAGGGAGGAGAAGCCTTGGCTGCTCTGGGTGGGAAAAGCACACTGAACATGGGCAGAGGATGGTAAGACACATGTCAAGAGGACTCAGTGCCAGAGAAGAAAATAACACTTTCTCTTATCAGCATTAGTGAATCTTCTTCTGACAAATTGTGAGCAGGAACTGCTGGAATCAGGGAGCAATATTACATTTTCATTACTTTTCCAGGCTCCCCAGCAGTTCAAAGTCAACACAGAAAAGCATCAAGAAGGCAATGGAGACCCACTGGGTTCTGCCACCAGTCTGAAATTCTCCACCACTGCAAACAAAGGTGAGAGAACAACGTTGGAGAGCCGCGTACTCCTTACCCCAAGGGACCTCTGCCAGGCTGATGACACGGCCATTTCCAACTGCAAGAACCACCTCCCTCTCCTTCTTATTTTTAATATAAAAAAGCTGGAAAACTACATGAAGGAAAGCCCAAAGGCTACTGAGCACCCACAGATGAACTGCAGCACTTGCAGCAGGACAGCAAACAACCGAACTGCTGTTTATTGGGAAGAACCAACCACTACTGGGGAACGTGACACAGCAGGTGAGGACAAGTGAGGACAGCACAGGCTTTGGGAGGCAGTGCTGGGGCAATCCCTAAAGTGACAGGCTGGTAACAACGCAGTTCCCAGAAAAAGGACAGTCATTAAGGTATGCAGGCACCAAGATTAACTGAAGGGGTTATCCAAGTATCAAGACACATTGTTCCTTTTAGCCTTCCAAAATTCACTGAAAGCACGAGCAATTACTGTCAAACAAAGAAACCTGTGAGCACTTCCACATACAGCCTGTGGGACACACACAGCCGAGCTTCTCTGCCAACAGCTTAGGGAGGCTTTGAGAAAGCTTCAAACCTCCTCTGAAACGGAAGTGGGTTAAGTCCAGAAATCAAAACCATGGAAAAAGGGAGAGCGATCACGGCAGAGCACCCTGAGGTGGGTGTGCGGAGCTGGGGTTACCAGTAAGCACCTGCAGGAGGAAGCAGAGCACGGCGAGGGCTGGCAGGGCGATGGTGGCCACTGGTGTGAGGTAAGGCATGTTGGGAGAGAGGCTTCTTGTCCGTGCCAGCGGAGCCTGTCCTGGGTGCAAAAACCTCGAAAGGAAAAGAAGCCATGAAACGTCCTGGGCAGGGTGGTGAGAGTCAGCTGAGCAGCGTCATAAAAGCAAATAAAATGTGAAAGGCATTTACACCAGGGGTGGTTTACAGCAACAGTAAACGTTGTGCCACTAGCTATTCAATGGTCCATCCTCACCTGCCATTTGTCACCTCTGCCTCAAAAAAAACCAAAACAACAAGCAAACCCAAACCCAAAAAAACCCCCAAAACCCCCTCCAAAACCAAAAAACCAACCAAAAAAACCACAAAAAGCAGCAAGCAAAAGCAAAAGCAGCGGTTGGAATAGGAAAGGTCAGAAAAATGACAATGTGAATGGTTACAAATAAATCAGAAGGGTTTTCCTGATGAATCAGGTCTGTGAGGAGGTATGAGGATGTGTCAGAGAGAGGTATCATGGTCTTGCTGGTTGTTTTTATTCATCTTTTCTCACAAGACATAGAAAATCTCACAAGCTGAAAGGCAGCTTCTCGAGAAGGGGCCTATGGATGGCATTCACTCAACAAAAATGACTGGTGGAATTCCCTTTTCTGGGAGAGTGAGGGAGAAGCTTATCACAGAGAAAGATCAACACCCTGGCATGAGAAAAAGCATCTTGAGTCACATCAGGCAAACTGAATTGCCAAAGACCAAACTTTCTATAAATTGCTCAGAAATTGATACTGATGGGATGGAGGCTGAAACAACTGCCTGTGCTAAGGAAGCTCTAAGGCTGTTGGCATCCTGTATTTGAAGTACCCAGTGTTGGCCACCAGTAACTGAATTAATCACTTTTCCTACCATGACAATTCCCACATTTCAGGAACACCCACTGCAAGGACCGTCTGACACGCTGAACTGCCAGACCAGGGCTCCTGCTGTAGGTGAGTGGTTGTATTCGAGGGAAAAAAATGCTTCAAGTGATTGATTTGTTGTTTTTCCCCAGGCTTCATGCTCTGCTTATATACATAAAAGACAATAAACATTCAGGACATTTCCAATGGTTATGAAGGTACCGTACCTGTGATGGTGGTAGGGATGGTGGTGGTAGTGGTGGTGGTTGTTGTGGGAGGAGGGATAGTTGTGGGGGGATCTGGATAAAATATAAAAAGGAAAATAATAAAAAAGCAAATTAAGAAAAAAAACAAGCAGAACACAACAGCGGTCAATCGTGATCAGAGGAAAACAAAGATGCTAAGAAGCAGCGTGGGGGTTGGGGGCCTTTCCTTGGCTAAATCCCAGGGGAGAGCCCAGCAGCTGCAGGGACAGCGGGGCCAGGTCCTCTGCCCATGCTTATTCGGGCTGGAAAACCTGGCCCTGGCCTCTCCCCACCTTCCTGCCTTCTACAAGGCTAAAAAAAATAAATAAAACCCAGCATAAATTAGTCAATGAGAGAGAGAAATGGAATGGGAGAGGCATAAGGAAAATAAACTGCACGATTTCCACAACAAAAAGACCAGTTTGCACATACAAGGAGAGACACAGTGGTGCTTCGGTGGTTGTCTATGGATACATTTGCAAAGCCAGGTGGGAGGGTTTTGTGAGGGGCCCTGCTGTGCTTCACAGCCTGAACATTAACAGCACATGAACAGAGCTCACTGTCTTCCCGGGGCCGTGAACCTCACTGCTCTTCATCTATAAACACACGGCAGCAGGATGCTAAAAACTTCTTCAAAGATGGTAGGGAATACAGAGAAACGACAACATATCAATTTCCAGGTATGAGGAATTCACCAAGATCTTTTAATTAAAAAAAAAAGTCAATATTTTTCTGACAATTTCAGTTGCACACTCTTGTTTTTGCTACTAGGGCATCGTTAATGAGAGGTTTCTCTCTGTGACCATTTCTCAGATGGACTGGACCTGTTGAGATTCAAACCCTGCTGCTTGTCACAGGATTGATGTTACACACAGGGACATATCCTTATCAAAACTATCGGGCAGGAGAAGGTAGATATGAGAAGATGTAAAAGAAAAAATATGTATCGATGCCCAGATGATCAAACTGAATGCGCTAAGTAGTCAGAAAGACTTTGAACTACAGATTCATTCAGCAATAATAGAGGCTGAAACCTTTCATGGGCTTTTGATTTTAGGTTTCCTCCATAGCATGTCAGCTGTTCCTCACTAATACATCTGCTACTCTTTTATCTCTGAGCTAGCTCCCTTGGATCCCCTAATTAAGATATCTGAACTTTAATTATATACTGCACCTTTATTATATTCCATCCAGCTTCCCAAGAGTTAAGGAACATCACCTCATAGCTTGCTGTGCTAGGAGCAGTCACTGTCTTTCCTCTGCATCCCAAGGATCCCAAGGAAGCCCCTGTGCTTCTCTCTTGCTCCTGACCCACACATTTCCCTGGGAGCAGTAGGGACCCTCCCAGCTGAGGCAGGCAGCAGCACTTGGGGAAGGGCTCCCAGACTCACACTGACCAGCCCAGGACTGGCTGTGCCGTGGGCTTTTCCTCCATAAAACAAA
>VWZU01010241.1:494593-582285 GCA_013397095.1 Sterrhoptilus dennistouni
GCTAATTAAAAAAAAAAAAAAAAAAAAAAAAAAGCTGGAGTGCTAATGGAGCTGGAAGTTTCTAGAAATGTATCTGCCCACACCCATGGGGAGGAAAAGTATAAAATGAATTTTAGAAATGAGCATGTTTCCAGTGTGTGTCAACGTGATTATACATCCCCATCCCACAGGGGCAGCTGGGAAGGCTGGGCACAGCTCAGCTGCTGGAAGCCATGTCAAACCCTTGACCTGCAGAGATGTCCCTCTGGAATGCCTGAATGCTGCCAGGGCTGTGCCAGCCCCTGCTCTGTGTCTGTAGCCCCCCAGCTCCCACCCCAACGTGGCCTGGGGAGCTCTGCACCACGAGCAGCCACAGCTGGCCTGGTGAGGACAGCGAGGCCCGTCCTGACACCATGGTTCCTGCTGTGCCCACAGAGACGTGGTTGCACGGACATAGACCCTGGTGCTGCTGGGGAATGCTGGCTGCTTTTGGTAGTGAAAGAAGCCACAGGCCAGAGGTGTCAGTCCTCCACCACTGAGTGGGGTGAGACCCCCATGCTGAACCTCCCCTCAGCAGCAGCTCCAGCTGGGCTCTGTACCAGGAGGCTTCAGCTGACAGCCACAGCCCAACCACTCCCTCCCCACTCTGGACTTCTACCTTTTAAATCAAGGGTTAAAAGGATTCCTTGTGCTGTCCAGAGTGGCAGAGCCTAGCAGGATGCTCCCAAACGTGCAGGAACTGGAGGTGATGGGGTGTGTAAAAGCCTTTTCTGCTCATGAGCAGCCTTCCCCTACACGGGCAACACAGCTGCCAGATGCCTAAGCTGGAACCCACAGGTCTCCATCTCCTGGGAACCTGCATCTCTTTTCAAGGAATGCTATCTTGGGTCTGCTTCTGGGGATTTAATCCCAAGAGGAAGCAAACCCAAGGAAGTTCTGTGCTGTCTATTCTTGCTCACATCCAAAGTGCAGAGTAATTATTTGAGATTTCCCATGTGTTCGAAACCTCAGGTCAGTAATGCTGGGAGGCTCCTCCAGCCCCGCCTTGGCCTAGGATGAGTGCACAGAACTACACCTGCCCCACAGCTGCTTTATGGCAGCAGCTTTCATGGTTTCCATCTCGTGGGGATCTGCCTGTGTCCTATTCCAACTGCTTTGCTCTCTGCAACACTGATTGTTTCTTTCAACACTGATGTAAACAAGTGGGGTTTTTATATCGTAAGCATGCAAATTACCAATCATAAATGTGCATCTGACTTTGTTTTGTAAACTGGAGTCTTGTGGAGTGAGAGGCACTAGAAAAACTACCTATATGATGGGGTACATGAGTTTTGTATAAGCTCAAAGCTGTCACCACCTTGAGTCTTTAGGTGAGTTTCTAAGACTGGGCTTAAAAAATCACTCCTGCAGAGGTGACATTTGGAGAGGTACAGGGGGTTCTCCACTCCTTGACTGGATCAAAGCAACTACCAGAGAGCTCACACTGCAGAGCTTCAGGTGGCTGTTGCATTGAACAAACTTCAAACCAAGTTTCTGTCCCATCTGAGTGGAACCACAGCATCATTCAGGTCAGAAAGGACCAAAACCCACCAGGAACTCAGCCCAGCCACACACAACCGCTCTGAACAGAGGAAGTGTAAATAGGCAGCCCAAGGAACAGCTCATCATTAAACTGGGGGATTGCTCTGCAAGTGCCTCCTGAATCTCCATTCCATGCAATGCCTCATGGCAGGAGCATGAGGTTTACAGCAATGCCAAAGTAACCCAGAGGAAACAAAGAATTAAAGCAGGTACTTAACAGTGCTTTAAAAGATGCTGAGGCATGTTTTAGTGTCTGCCCAGCCACACAGACAGGCTGAATGCATCTCATTCCTCCAGTTTATTTACTGGTTTGTAATCATCTGGGGATGCTGGCTGATTAACTTGCTAGCGAAGGCTCAGAACCCCCTGGATCATTGTTCAGGCCACTGGAGGTGTAATCAGAAGGACAAGACATCATTGAGAAGTCCAAGGAGAACTGCACAGTTCTCCCCACACCCCTGCACTGGCTTTCCTTAGGCTTCAACTGGCAGCACGGGATGGGAGGTCCCCAGAGTCGGGACAGACACCGAGAGCCCCAGCAGCACTCCAGAGCTCTCCCAGCCCCTACCCCAGCCCAGCACAGCATCAGGGCGTCAGGAGCTGCCTGCAAATCTGGCATTGAGCAAATGTTAAGTGGTGTCACAGCTTTCCGAGCAGGGCATGTTGCAATTACGTGTAAACGAGTCTAGAAGAACGGTGGTTTTTCTCACGTACCGTATACAAAC
The DNA here is from genome assembly GCA_013397095.1 of Sterrhoptilus dennistouni. Classification (NCBI taxonomy): domain Eukaryota; kingdom Metazoa; phylum Chordata; class Aves; order Passeriformes; family Zosteropidae; genus Sterrhoptilus; species Sterrhoptilus dennistouni. The sequence goes on from VWZU01010241.1 coordinate 496,879, forward strand.
AGCATGTAATCCGCATGTGATTTCCCCACCGCGTTGGAAGCCTCACAGCGGTATGTACCATTATCTGTTTTGTTTAGGTTACTAATGAGAAGGTTTGAACCAGACACTACAACGTGTTGAGGCATCTCATCATCTACTCTTAACCACCTCATGTCCGTAGGCCTACAGAGGAGGGAGAAAAAGAAACAGTCACATTACTATTTTCCTATGGTCAAGATGGCATCTTCAAAAGTTCATCCACAGACAGAAAGCCCAAACCAAGAAAAACTGTAAAGAAACAACACATACTTTTTTGCACTACTCAAGCCCAGATGCTGTCGGGCTTCCTCAATTTAAATTTATTTTAACCCGACAGGAAACTGTATCCAGAGCTTAAATTTTCTGAAAACACTAATGCAAGCAGGAAGAAAGTTCATTAGTGGTTAATAATTCGCTTACTCAGCAAACCTGAAAGCTCTGAGGCTACAGACTCAGTGTTCATCCACAGGGTGCTCTGAGGGCAGAGCTGGACAGCAGAACAAGTAAGGTTTTGTCAAGTTTCAACCCTTCCACAAGCTGCCAGGGACCTGGTGACCTCAGCAGAGGCTATGCTGTGCACTGAGAGTGTTCCAGCCCTTCTCCTGTCCCCCAGGCCGCCTGGCAGTTCCTTCCTGCACCCCACACTGATGGAACCCACGTGGGCAGGGGGTCTGCACCATTCGGGGAATGAAATAAGCCTGTTTTGTTAGAGCTGGTAAAGACTGGAAGTGCTGAAGGGCTTTGGGGTGGACGGGGGTCTTTTGAGTTTGGGGGGTGTTTAGCATCTATTATTATGATGTCTTTAAGCAGCAGTGAGGGGACAGATCAGCTCTTTCTCAGCAAGAAAATTCCAGCATCCTTCAAGCCACTCAACTCCTCTTAAAGGGGAGTTTCCTGCAGCACAGCATTTCTCAGCCTGCCAGGCTCCAAGGCTGGCAAGTGAGACTTCGTGTTGCCAGAGGCATCCCATAGCTCAGGCTTTTTGTGCTGTGGAGTCCCCAGATTTCCCAGCTGGTACACAACACTGCAGCTGTTGCTCAGAGAAGTGTGTCCCTGGATACCCCACAAGTGACCATTTCATCATCTTCCCACTCCTGTCATAGTTTTAGAGGGTTGTGTCTAATCTAACAAAATATCTGTATTCATACCAAATCAAAATTTCTCTCTCTCTGGTCTTTTTTCCCTCTGAGCTTCTTTCCCCCAATATTCATGTTGCCAAATTTTGCAGAGAAATTACTTCGCCTAACTGGAGAAACCTCCCCCTTCATCTAAAACCTCTGTAAAAGATTTCATGAAACCTCTTTGTCTTAAAAAGATGGAGCCAAACCCAGCTCATTATTTTACTGTGTATTTTCTTAGCTTCGGGAGACCCAGGTGAAATGACCTAGAGAAGCCAATTCCCAGGACATCACCAGCACCACGCATCATGCAGCGGCAAGCTGCCAGGGAGATGTGTCTGTCCTATTTAACATGGGAATGTCTTACTCATAGCCTGCAAGGAAAAAATGTAGAGAAGCCTATTCATTAGATTCCCAGTTGATAGCAAATGGGAGGCACTGCAGGTACCAGGGGAGCAGGAATGCAAAGGGGCTTGACAGGCTCTGAGCAGGGAGTAGCTACTAAATGGAATTCAGCAGGGACATGCCAGCCTCTGATGCTCAGGGAAGGGGTTGGCCTCGTGCCAAACAGAACCAACTGGGAAGTGCGAATCAAGCAAGTACTATGGGAATTCAGGAAAATACTGTGGAAAAGGATGTAGGCTACCGGGGAGGATGAGGGCAGCCTGAGCCTCCTTGGTGCTGGGTGCCCACAACACCGAGCTGGACGGGGTCCAGCTCCCCATGCCACAGCTCTGGGCACACTGCCAAGGAGGTACTGACAGATCTCAGGGATGTTTGCAGAAATCTCATGGACATGACGAAAATAAAGAAGGATAGTAAATACTTGACAGCCATAAATCCAAGTGGAAGAGAAAGTATTTTGAAAAAAAAATAAAGCTGACAAAACTTAAATTAGAACAGCAATGAAAGTGTGAGAAAATCTACCCTCCCTTGCCAGGATTTTCCTGATGCATAAATTTCTTCAACTGCCTAAGAAAGCCTCAAGGGCTTGGCAAGAAGAGGAGAGAGAATAAAACTGGCATTCTATAAAAACCACATGGGGCACCAAGGGGGAGGAAAACCATCACACAGTACGAGCAGAAGGATGGACTGCCTTACCTGGGGATCCATCCCATTCCCCCAGGGGCTCAGTGCTGTGGTGCCCGGCTGGCGTCCACACAATGGCACCTCCCTGAGCCACAACTGCAGCCCCTGACCTTGCTTTTTCAGATTAACCAAACCCAAGATTAATTGCACATTAATGCCACCCAAGCCATTCCCTGGGGGAAGAGCTGTCCAGTTGGGAGCCTTTCCCTTCTGCACCCAAAGGCTGCTGCATGGTGGCCAGGAAGAGATCTCCTAGGAGCTCTTCCAGCAGAAATCCCTTGGCCATTAGGTGCATAGGAGTAAATACAAATCAAGCCAGATGTCTTCAGTGGCCAGCAGATGTTTGGGTGCAGGAAGCATCTCTCTCCTTCACTCTGGGACATGGTCTTCGCAGCAGAGAATGGCAACAGCAACAGCGGCCACGCAACGTCCTGTCACCACCGGCCACCCTGGGCCATCCCTGGGAAGTGTCCGACTTACTGTGGCTTTCCAAAGGCTGTGCACGTCAGCTCCAGCGGCTCCCCTTCTCTTGTCAGGCCTTGCAAGGGGTAATTCTGAGAAACCCGCACTTGAGGCTTATCTGCAGGACACAAAACATGGCTCTGTGAGCCCCAGGTCGCCCCTGCGCTCCCCCTCGCCCGCCCGGTGCCGGCAGCAGCAGAAGGTGGAGCTGGCGGCACCACACATCCCCTGCGGTACCACTGTGCTTCCCGGCAAGGGCCTCTTGCTGCACATCTCATCCCCGAGCTCGCTCCAGCTAAAAGGAACTCATTTGCCTCCATGCTGAGGGGAAGCTGGAGAGACATGTGGAGCCCGGAATGGAAGGGTTTTGTGGTATGCCGGCGATTCCTGCACCACAACCCCCGGAGTCCATGAGTGTCAACACGCTAGGCTGGACAAGAGATGCTCATTAGAGACACAAACAGAGCCACAGCCACTGCCGCCCCTGTGTAAACAACAGGAGGCTGTATTTCATCCAGATGAAGCGCCTCTAAATCCTACAATAAGCAGAGAATTAAAGCACGGATAGTTAGGGAGCCAACTCAAAAACACTTTAGTAAGACCCTGCAGGAAAAAAAAGAGCGAACCACAAACGTAGAGTCCACAATTAAAAAATTCATTACCTCCCATGACTGAAACAAGAGATTAAAAACGCAATCTGAGCTGTAGCTAAAACATTATCAGCGCAGGAAATCAATTCAAGGCTACAAGTGCCATTAAGCCATAGATATTTTTCAGGAATTTACTCAACTGTAAGGAACAAAGGAATGAAAAAAAATCAGTATGCATAAAGGTTGAAACCATTTAAATGTTTCTATTTCCTTTGAGAGTAACTGCTACCCAAAATATTGGCTGGCTGCATTTTATTAACTGTGTTTAACTCATTAACATGCCTCCTATGGAATAATAGAGATTAGGAAAAAACCCCACGTGTCAGGATTTAACCAATTTAAACTCTCATAATTTTCAGTAATGGAATAAGCTACACAAGTAAATCCTCTTCCGAGATGACTCTACCACAACATTTCATCAACTAATCCCTGTTACAGATGCTTCCTGCAGCTCTGGAACTCGGGTGTCCTTGTGGGCTGGGGCAGCCCTGTGGGATGGCAGTGCTTCGGGGTGTCACCAGGGCTGAGGGGACAAGTCCCAATCGCACAGGAAATGGGGCAGCTTTGGTGTACCTGGAAATGCACTCCAGCCCTGGAGTGGCAATAGCGCTGCACAAGGAGCACAGGAGGACAAGTTCACCCCGGTGTTGTGTAGCAAATAAATCACCCGCCACATCCTCGGCACTGTGCTCACCACTCTTGTCCACAATTCCCACCCACGCAGCCATCTGCTCCCAATTCCTGATGTGCTTTGTGCCAGCACCACCAGCCCATGCCAGAACATGGATGGTGCTTATATCCATGCTGTGGAAGGAGCAGGAAACCCTCACAGCCCAGTTTACTCAGCACATGGGGACTGAAACACCTTTTTCTGTTTGCCTCTCCCACTGCATCCCCTTTTCATTAGGTGAGCTTAGTATATCTAATGACCTGTTTACTGATGACAATTACTTATGGAAATCAGGAGGAATACACCCAGGCTCACTGTACTGAGAACAAACTGCCAACTCCATGAGCTCCCACCAAGCTGGGTGAGCCCTTCCACTGCCACTTTCCAGCCTCATGGGCTTCATTAAACCAACGATGGCAGTGGACACGTCCATTTGGATACAGGCACTGCCGACGTGTCACCTGAGACAGGAATCTGGGTTTATCAGCACATGTGCCAGCACTGCTGAAGCCAAGAGCTTCCCAAGGGAGTTGCCACAGCAAAGGACTTGTCAGCACACTGGGAATTAGAGGGCACTTAGGAAAATGCACCAGAGCCTGAAGGATTCTGAGGGGTGGCTGGACAGTCCAGAGAACCAGCTGGCATTAGGCTCATGGCATGCAAAAAAAATTTCACCCAAGAATCTGAAGAGGCAGTGGTGTCTTTTTCCCTTTGTTTAAGGACGTGCCTTTTGACAATCTTAAATCATACTTCCAGTGCTCACACCCTGCTTCACACCAAGTCAGTGTATTTCCTGCAGATTATGGACTCTGAGTGCAGATCTGTGAAATGTCGAGTGCTGTGGGACCCTGAGCCTGGCTCCTGTGACATTTAGCAGTGCACATGGACAGAGCACTGATGGCTCCAAGGCCTGGTCCAGCTGTCTGCCACTGCCCTGTCACAAGGGACATGTGCCATCAGTGATGTCTGTGCTCTGCAACATTGGGGGATGACCACCTCAGACGGTAACACAGGACATGAGGCAAGAAGTGGCAATTTTCACTATCAAGTGCATTCCAGTACCCTGAAATCCTCCACTTGGAACTTCTTAACATCACACCACTGGATTGCTACATAAAAATAAACACTTGCATGTATGCACCCAAGGCCCTGCATGCTCCATGGCAGCCAATTAGACCCAACAACCCACAGCTATTACGCCTCTTTCCAGTGGCTTAAAAAAACCAGCCTCGTAATTTAATAAGGAACCTTTATTAAGCTAAATTCATTCAAAAGCTCAGAGTGATATACAAGGTTAAATACCAGTCATCTAAAGGTTACACTGTAGCAGCAGCCAATTTGACAAACTTATTACAAAGCCATTCTGTATTTGATGAGATTTCTCCCACAACAGGCACGGCACGTGTGCGTCCACCAGGGCGGGGGGCTGCAGCCCCCAGAGGGGCCATGCACCCCAAAACTCTCACCTCCCCTCAGGATGCCTTAGGCCACCAAAGCCTGCACGCATTGACTTTCCCAGCTCTCAAGCTCCATGCTTGGGAACTTACCAAGCCACTCCAGTTATTCTGCATTTGTCCCAGTTCTTCCTTTTTTAGCCACTCGCCCCATTTTTGTGCCATCAGCAAAGATTATTAACAATGACTTTTTAAGAACTTCAAATGCTTCAACTGAACAGCATCAAGCCAAGCACCCAGGCCCCTGTGTTCCCTCTAAAAATACCAGCACTGCTCATTACTCCCTAATGACTATCCTTTGAGATCTGCCAGTTAGTGATTTCTTAATCCATTTAAACATGCACTTCATCGATAATGCTTAGATGTCATTAATCAGCCGAGATAAAACATTACACCGAGTTCGGGGCCTTACAAAACCCTAAGCCTATTATTTCCACCCATTTCCTTTCATTAGGCCAGCCCACGATCTGAAGACAGGCGAGTTCACTGCCCCACAGCCCGCACTGGGCAGATTTGGCAAGCACAGTTCCTCGTGTTGCCAGGGTGCCACGGTGTTCCGAGGGCTTGGCCTTGGGACTCTTGCTGACCATCCCAGCAACAACCCAGCCCAGCCTTCTCAGAGCACACACTCCCTGCTGATGCTGGAAACAGCCAAATGGCTTCTTCCCAAGTGCTGGGAAAACAGCCCGTGGCGTTTTTGGCAGTGCCAGACCCCAGCCAAGAGAAGCCGGCAACATGGACTCTGTCAGAGATTCAGCCAAGCAGGCTGTGGCCACTGTCAGGCGAGGAGGTGCCCAGATCCAAGTTTAAAATCTGTTTTCTGATCCCTGCATGAACTGCTGATGCATCTCTTGGCAAACCTGATGCCAGATGGCAACCCTCGGAGCAGGATCCATGGGCCAAGGCGTGTTCCTGCCTGCTCTAGGTAAATCTAGCCTCAGCATTTCCCAGATAATGCTTTACACATTTCCCTGCAGATCGGCATTGCTTCATCTAGCTCCCCATCCCTGCTCTCTCTCTTCTGTGCCCAAGAGAGCTGCTCAAAAAACTGACTTGTGGGAGTCTCTGCTCTCACTCTAGGAAGAGCAGGAAAAATGTGTTTTTCAATATTAAAAGAAGTCAGCAAAGTTAACACTGGTCCTCAGGTGTAAACAACAGCTACCTTTATTCCAAAATCGAGTGGAGCCGCTCATCAGGAATGCACTCTGTGTCAGAGCCATCCCAGCCTGGCAATCCCCTGCCTGCTCCTCACCTCTGACAAGGACGAGAGGCTGCACTGCTGATTTTCAGCCAAAATACAGCAATCTATTCAATAAATAGATCTCGTGTCTAAAATAAGGAATGAGCAGGACTGGCAGATCCCAGCTTGTCTGGAAGAGCCTGTCAACCCCAAACATGACTCTGCAAAATTCACCCTTAACAAAAGCAATTTATCATTTTGCTTGTTGTGGGAAAAGGAATGCCAGAGCCCAACAGGCATTTTGGGGATAAACACTTCTCTTTTAATATTTAAGCACACTCTGCTGCTTAATGCCTGCATATGGCAGAGCCCCGGCTGCCCCACACGCTCCGTGCTCCCAACAACATTCCTCTGAGAAAATCTTATTAATGAGCTCACAAACGAGCACCCAACTGGGAAATGTCACAAACAAGAGTGGCTAATGCCCCAGAAAATCAAATAACTGAACACTCGGCTGATTGTGGTGCTTTTTATATTCACTAAAAGAAGAAAAATAGCTTTAAATCAAAGTTTCTGAAGGGGTCAACACCTTGCTGAACAAAACAACTCATTTATTCGCTTTTAGCGATCTCCAGATGATAAATTACATTGATGTTAATAACTTCACTGCAAACTATGCAATTAATATTTGTACTGGGCGGAAATGCAAGGATTAGTGGAGATGCGGCAGCAAACGTATGTGGCCGATTTTAAATGTAATTGGGCACAAGGAGTTCTCCTATCGCAACAGCAGAGGCTGCAACAAGACTCCACTGGGGCAGGCTTTAAAGATACACGTGTAGCTATTACAAAAATGAATGCGCAGTTAATTATAACTTCAGAAAAGGACAAATATCCAGCCCAGAGAAAAGGCCAAAATCCAGGCTCTGACACTCACTTCCAGTATCACATAGCGAGAGCAGCAAACGCACCACAGGGGCTCAACTCGCACGTCTCCCAGAATATCTGGTTCCATTCAGTTCCTTAATGATATTTTAATGCATTTTGTTGCTTCATTTCCTTTCTAAAATTACACCCAGTGCACTGGTCTCCCATCGCTCACTGACGGATCCAAGCCGCAGAAAGAGCAGTAGACCTGGGGACATTTCCACTCCAGTGCTACAGACTGTGGCTGCCACAGCACAGGGCTGAGGATGTTCCTCAGGCACGGAAGTGCAGTGGCCACTGTGAGTGCACGGCACCCTTGGTCCCGCCCTGCTTTGCTTTTGAGGAGTGTTAGGGGAGGGTTTCACACGTGTTACACTGCTTATTTGCAGAGACTTCTTTTCAGTAACACACCCTGCAGCCATGTGAAAGCATTCACCTCAAACTTCACCACAGGCCATGCTGTGCCAGAGTAGATGCGCAACAAATGGCTCACTCCCTGAGTAGGACAAGTTAACACCCAGCATTGTTGTTTTCTGCTTTTTTCTTGGAAAAAATCCCCACAACTTTTGAGTTGCATCTCAGAAAAAATATCTCCCTAGTCTGAAATTTAGTCAGACAAAAAATACCTCATTATCCGAACAGGCTCCATCCATCATCCTCCTGTCCTTCCTCAACACATTTCATGCTCCAGTTGGATACATTAAGTGCAGAGAAATATGACATCTGCTGAGAAAAACATTTTCTTGTGCCCTGCTGATGTTCTGAAGGGGCGGATCCACTGCGCCCGTGAGGGGAGCGGACAGGATTTGTGGGGAGAGGATGTCAGTGCAGAGAGTGGAACATGCAGCCCAGGTAACTGACCTGCTGCAGGGAAAGCAGCTACATCCACATGGGGTGAGCAGGGAATTCTGAGTGCCACTGCAGCAGAGACCTGGGAGCTGGATGCCTGCAAGGACACGCCACAGACAGTGGCAGGCATGGACAGGAGCCGCAAAAGCATCCTCTGCTGCACACTCCTCATCTAAAATCAATGGAGAAGGTGTCAGTGCAAGCCCAGCTCCCTTCAGGGCCGAGCTCCATAGGAGCACTGATGGAGCTGCCTGTGTGCAAGGACAAGAGGCTCTTCCTCCCGCCCACACTCTCCCACTGGCCAACAAACCATCATTGTTAGACAGGAGAAACTCAAGGGCAGGAGTTTGCTCTGAAATTACCTTTTCTTTAAGCTAAAGCCCTACAGCAGGTATGAAATGCAGGTGTCTGGCTATGCTCCAGCCCATCGAGTCCTGGAGCCACAAGGTCACAATGCAGGACAAGTTCTTGGGCCAGAGCTCCTCTCTGGCCATCTGCTGCTGCCCACTCAAGGAACAGACTGGGCTAATGGGGTCAAGTCCCCGCATTGGAACATAATCACTTTTAACAAGTTCGGAGTTTAATTCAGAACATAAAACCAAATCAGTCTGAACTCTGTTCTCCTGCTCATCCTCATTCTCTCCCGAGGAGGCTCCGTGCCTCATTCCCACAAACTCTGGAACAGCCCAAAGAGATGCAAAAATCAGCAAGGAGGGCAGAAACCTTCCAGGAGCTGAACAAAGAACTGTGATTTAGGGGTGCTTTGCTCTGATGGCCTGGGCAACCCCTAAGGCTGCAAACCAAAGTGACCAAGGAGAATAGATTTATTTGAGGAAGAAGAGAAAATGTTAGCTTTTTTCCCCCATGAAACAGTTGCTCTCTCCTATTCCATCAAATCACCAGGATTCCAGAGAGATTTCTGAAAGGAAGCCTCAAGGTTGTCCAATGCCCTTTCAACCCCCCGTGTTCCAATCCCCTCACACAACAGGGTAGATGGCATTTTTTGCTCTTCCCTGTTAAGTATTTGATCGAGCCTCACAAAGGTGCTAATGTATTATTAAAGCTAATGGAGCTCTACAAGAAATGTTAATGGACATTAAGTTTGCATAAATGAATTACACATTAGCACAGTCACAAGAAATCTCGTATCTGTCAATTTAGGCAGTATCTGATCATTCCTGTTTTCCTCATTACAGGAACATTACTTCCCGCTAGTTTCAGAGATACGAGAATTGTAACCAAGATGTTCATAATGAAACTACATAATGAAGCAGATGGAATAAATTAATACAAAACTTCCTCTCCTCCTTTCAGTGTTGAAGGTGCCCTGCAAAAATAAGGACTTTGAATTGTCTCAGGACTTGGTTTTCCAAGCACATGCCCTCGCTGTAGGGACCATCCCACTTTGCTTTTGGGAGATGTTTCAGAACATAGGGATGCATGTACACAGCTCCAAAATTTCCACCAAGTGCATTTGGGACCACAGGTATTTCCAGGCACCTGCTTGCTGCTGTCATGTACAGTGGAGCACCTCCTAAGGGAAGTGAGATGCATTATTAACAACTAACATGTCAGGAACAGTACAGAAAATAGCCTGGCTTCAATCAGTGCTGCTACTACAGATTCCAAAGAACTCCATATTTTGATGTACAAATCCAGCCCATGCTGTATGTTCACAGTGCACAACGCTGGGTTTCTCTTGCAGAATACCCAGTTTTTGCCAGTAAATTTGCCATGGTGGCCAGTTGCTTTGATGGGGGAGTAGAAAAGCACTTTTCAGAGATAAGCAGGTTCCTAGAAGAAAAATACTCAGATTTAATCTGTTCTGACAATTAAAAAGCCCGGCCAGAAACCTTTGATGTAAATTCTATGTACAGAGAGTTATTTCATCAGAGAACAAAGGTAAGTATTTATGGTATCACAGAGGGCTGGGAAAGTCATGGCTTCACCCATGAAGCAGTACCTTACATTGTGATTATCATTTGTATGTAACAGGATATAATCGTCACTGACACTAAATTTTAACATGTAGGGATTGGTTCCTGAACTCCCAAGCACATGATTTTATATATTAAGAGAATTAAAGGTTCTGCTACTCACACATAACTTCGAGGTAACGCTGTGTCTGCAAGTCTTTGACCGCAGGGTGATCCACCAGGCAGATGACAGGGACCCCGTCGTCCTCCCGCCCCACCTTCAGCAGGAGCTGGCTGGTCACTGTGTACATGTCGGACCACCGCTCCACCTCCGACTTGCCTGGGGCAGGAACAGAGAGAGGGGACTGAGGACAGGGTGGAGCAAGGTGCATCCGGGCCACCTCCCTCCTGTCCATGTTCCCTTTGGACACCCATCCTGTCCTCCTCTCCACCAGGTTCCGGCCCAGTGAAGTCTGCACAATGTTACTGCAATGATTAACGCCATCCCTAGATCCCCAAACTCTTAAATCAATGAGCTACAAATCCCCTCCCACTCCTGAATCAACAATTAGCTACGAAAGTGATTTAACAGACTGAATTAATTAAAAGTAGTATGGATAGGTGGGACCATTCAGCAGGGCTCTGTTTGAGCGGGGGAGCCCAGCTCCGGACTGGCTGCCTGAGGGATGCTTGTGATGGAAACGAGCAGGAAGACAAGACAAAACGAGACAAGACAAGACAAGAGAAAAAGGATTTTTCCAGGAACTCAGCAAGCACCTGCTGACAGCGCAGCTTCACCCTGATCTGTGCCTTTTTATTTAAGAATTCACAGGCAAAATGCTAAGAGTAACTTCTGTAGCAGAGCTTTTCCAGACACCAAATATTGCTATATAATATATGAGAGTGAAACAGGTGACACATGCAGACACCCCTTGATATGTGGAGGGAAAGCTTTCCCATGGGCAAAGCCACACTTCCTATCATTCACAAACTCACAGCCAAGTGTTTGAGTCTCTACTCCATTAAAAAAGTGAAGACTGAGCAGGGTGAGGTGATATTACATGAAGCTCAGCATTCTTCCCAGAGAACTCAAAGCTGGGATTTGACTGCTAACACGAGAAAGCTCAATCAAGAAGCCGGACAGGTCAGGCAGAAAGGGACAAACACTTTGCCCGCTGGTATGGGGAGGGGAACCAGAACAGGATCATTAACTCCCTGTGCTGGGGCTCAGTAGGGCACCACTTCACCAGGCAGCAGCTTTGCATCCCATCTGTATCAGCATCCTCCCGGCATGTGGCCTGCTCGAATGCTCTGAAATGTTTGGCTTAAAGAGAGGATTTTATCCTGTGCTTGCAGGGGGGTGGGTTTGAAGTAATGAGTCCGGACTTCTGCAGAGAGTCCGTCAGTGTCTCAGACTGGGTGAAGCACAAAGGTGTTGTCAACCAAGCTCACATCTACATGCAGACTTAAACTAACAGTGTGTCACATGCAATCAGAGTCAGTGACTTGAATGTGCAAATACTGGGAGCCACCAGACTTCAGGGAGTCGGAGAAACCCATCTTAGATGAATATTCAACTGAACACAGGGAAAACGCTCTACAAACAAGGGAGGTAGATGTGAAGGTGAATTGCAAATCTTTACAGCCCAAAGCACAGGCGATCCCTCTCGTACCTAAAACAGGGCAGAAAGCTACACAAGCCATGCAGAAATGAATTCAGTGCACAGCTCTGGGCTCCTCAAGGTCACCTGCAGTTACAGCAGGACTCCAGAACCCGGCACTCGAGGCTGGCAGGTAGGCAGAGGACCAAATGGAGTTCAGCCCCCTGCGTTAGGGAATAATCTGTCTGCCTACACAGTCCTTTGCTCCTCAGCTGGCGCTCAAAGAAGCTCACTGTACCTTTTTTTCTTTTTTTTCCCCCTTAAACTGGTAGCAGAGAACAAACACCCAGCGTTACATAAATCACTTCAGCTCCCTGAACAAAGCAAGGGACTGAGAGGACACATCTACCGGTTAGCTCCTTGTTGCCTTTGAACCATCTGATGGTGGTGGCTGGTCTGCTGGCCATGGCAGTGCAGTTCAGCTCAATCTCCTCTCCCTCCACAGCCGTTTCCTTCTCGATATCAATTACCAAATTGCGTGGTGGGACTGCAGTGGGAAACACAACACACATCAGATGAAAAAAACATCTTTTGATCACTAACACAAGACAAAACCTTGAGGAAAACCTGTAAAATCTACTGAAGAAAACAAGCAACCAGGATTTATTTGATCTTTCAATCAATCAAACCCTTTGATAGGTGGTTTTGCAGTAATTGGAGCGAGCACTTTCACTCTCCACCTAATAATCACCACAGTCCCACAAATTATTACTTATCAGGGTTGTAACTTTCTGTTCCCTCTCCCAAGCAGGCACCATTTCAGGGAGAGCCACAGCCTCCTGTGCTACTTGGGTGTGTGCTGCTATTTAAAAATCCAGCTTGACTCCATGCACATTTCCTGACTTCTCTGACAAGGAGAGGAAACACAAAAGCTGACACTTGGCACTGCATTACTTACCAAGTCTCTAACCTCCATGGCAATTTTTCTCTCCTGCTGTTCAGCTCCAAGGCTCAGCCGTGAGCATGGAAGCAGGCCAGCAAACATCAACCTCATTTAAGATGCTCAAAAACCACTGAGCACAAGCCTGGAGTGAAACACCATCCCTTGGGAACAGCCCTGCCTCCCATCACACCCCCACAAACCACCCCAAAACCATCACAAAGAGAGGAGGGAGCCAGCTCTGCACCCAGACACAAGTGCCACATCCCTTGGGGTGCAGATCTGCTGCTCTGCCCAGACACACATCTTCCCTAGAACAGGAGTCTCCCAAAACACAAAGCTGGAAGACTGTACCCAATGAAAAATCATCCAGTAATACTGAGAAACAGGCTGTAACTTCAGGGGTAACAACTACCGCAGCACAGCGCAGAAATGGGACAAATGAGCTTAAAAATTAAGACATGGGAACAAGGGAATCTCTTTCCCATGAAAGCACCAGCAGCAAGGCAAAACCCAGGAAAAAGTGAACAGCAAGAGTTCTTATGGCAGAGTCACGGCTTCAGAAATTCCCAGAACTTTCAAAGGAAACTCAACTTTGCTCTGATCAATGTGATTAAGCAACTGCACAGTTCAGATGTGACTCACAGGTCTTCAAGCTAATGAAGAACAAATATGTATAAATACCATCCAGATGATCAAATGGACTAATTAGTCACTTGTGGCTTCTCTCTAAAAAGAACAGAATGGGCTACATATTTGAGACTTTCCCATGTTCCAATTAAGCATGAATAAATCTACATATTGTGTCACAGAAGACATGGGAGCGCTGAAGCAAATGTGCAGCTCCCTTGGAACGCCGACTGCAAAGGGGGACACCTCAGCACCTCCCTCTGCTCTCCCCAGCTGGCAGCATTAGAGACAGGCCAGCAAAATCAGTCTTTGATACAACTTCAGATCTATCAAAGCCTGAGTGATGGCCACGAGATTTCTGGTGGGAAACAGGTTCCTGGGAGGACCAGCCAACGCCAACATAGAGTAGCACTCCCCCGCCCTGGCTCATTAGTTCCCCTAATTAGGGAGCCAATAAAAGAAAAGACAGGCAAGACAAGCTATCCCTGGCATCGCAGTGCCCAATCTATCCACGCATGTACTAAGATCCCTCCTTCATCTTCTGCTAATAAACCTCCCTCACCCTTGCCTGCTTCCTGAGCTGAGGTTTGACCTGAGTACATGATGAAGGTGACGAGAAACCACCTTCTTTATGGATGTGGGAGAAAGGCAGTACACCCACTGCCATGCCACAAAGACTTCTCAAAAACAAATGAAGTACAAGGCAAGAAAACAGACTTTTCCCTCAATTCTAAAGCATGATCCATGCTTAAAAAAACCTAACAAAAACCTGCACTATGTCTCCCACATGAAAGATATGCGGTGCTGGCTTACAGGTGAATGAAGTAAGTGTTCTCATTTCAAACACCTTCTCAGCATTGCCAGGAGTGAAATTAAATCCAACAAACTGGTTTTGTCTGTGCACAATTAGAGGCAGGAGCTGGTAGAGCTTCCCATGCCTGTGAGCGTTAGAAAGTGCATGGAAACTTTGAAGGTGTTGATAACTGTAATAGCTGGAGTAAAACTGCTTATAAACATCACTTAACCAAGTATAAAACCTAAGACCCAAATCTCATTAAGCAAAAGAAGGAAGATTTAAACTAATCAGCAAGTGGGATCTTACATTAATTCACCCTCCCTGATTCAGGTTCTCCCATTAATAGAGCCTTAAAAGCTGCTGCTAATTGGCAGGAACTGCTTGAGCAGAGGAGCTGCTGTCACTGCCAGCACGTCACTCCCATGGCCATCAGCACCCAGGGTTCAAATCCTTGTGCAAATCCCTCTCCAGGTGGTTGGAGTTCTCCCAGTGGCATACAGAACCCCATCCCACTGACCAGGGACTGCAGGGATCCCCATGAGCACTGCCCCAGCCCGTACCGAGCACCGTGATGGTGGTGTAGATCTCCTGAGGGGGGTCAGTGTAGAGCTGGCAGAAGTACCTCCCTTCATCAGAGATGGACACGTTCGTCAGGGACACTCGCAGCTCGCTGTTGGAAAAGTTCACCAGCTGGAACCTGCTGTCCTTCAGCGCTGTGGGGCAAACACAGCCTGGGTAACTGCATGGAGAGAGGCAACGTCTCCTTCCCACCACACCACAATCCCAAAGATCCTACAGACAGCAGCACATTGATGCGAGCACCCTTGGGCTTCCATCCTGCTTCCTACCTTGAAGCTGGACCTGTAAAATCTTTTGGTTCTCAGATCATTTTAAATAATCACTAGGCACAGTACCAAACCTTTGGGCGTGGTTTTATTACCAGGTGGCGTAGGGATGTGTAGGTGAAATGCTTATGGTGTCTACACAGCCCCATCACTGACTGTAGGCATTCTGGGACAGCCTGAATGAGGAAGGAATCGGGAATAGTAGAATTTAAAGCTTTTTTCCTGTTCTCTTGTTTCCTGGGCAGAGAGTACAGCTGTGTCTCCACAGTGACACCAACACAGACCATTTAAAATGTCTCACTGCAGCCACCATGGCACTGTCACCACAGGACAGATGTATCCATCAGACATGCAGGTGATGAGATATTTCAGTTTGGGTATAAAGCAGCAGAGATTGTCCTGAAATTTCCAGTTTTTGGTCTGAAGAGATTACCCCTGAGAACACTGCACTGTCTTCATGTCGCCCTGTTCAATTTGTTTGTGTCAGCTAAATATTTGGCACTCAATTGCAATTCACCCTGAATTACAACAATCAATTCCCATTGCAAAGTAAGATGCTCTGACTTTTAGAGGGGACTGTGAAGTTTTCCATTAAGGAGAAGATTATGATTGTCTATCTCACCCATCTCCACAGAACCAGCTGAACTGTAAATGCCCAGCATTGCACAAACAGGGACGATCTTAGCAAATGCTGTGGCCTGAGTGCAAGTGAGGCACAGAAGGAGTCATGGGAGGAACCACAAACTTACGTCTGAAATCTCTGAAATAGATGGTCTGCCTGTTGGGGTTCAGCAGCTGGATCACCGAGTCGTCGCTGTTCTTGACACGGCAGCTGATGGTGGCCACGTCCCCCTCCACCACTGTCACATCCTCTGTCACCAAGTTCTGACCATCACCTGCAGGACAGAGCAGAGGCAGGACTCAAGATCAGAAATGGCACCAGTGGGTTTCATGTGGGAATGAAAAGCTTCACTGCCACCAAGGGAGGAACATCAGCCAGTGAGCCGTGGACTCTGGGTCCCCCACCAGCTGCTAGAGGAGCAGTGAGGAGCTCTGTGATAGGAATAGAGGAAGGAGGACTACTGTCCCACAGAGAAACACCCAAAATTCCCTTCCTCTCCCAACAGACGTGTCAAATTACCTTGAAAGAACAACTCTGTAAGAAGCACTTATCCTTTGGAGCAGACAGACTTCAGGGAATCAGTCATTACTCACTCTGTGTAATCAGTAGGTGCTATTAATGTCCAGAGGCAGAGAAAAAAAAGGATCCCATGCAATTATCCTGTGGGAGCCTTGTAATCATTTACAGGTCATCACCCCGAAAACTCTCCTCCTAATGAATCCAAGCACAGCATCACCTGCACGCTGAAACGTTCGCCTGCAACACCAAAGGACGCAGGGGATGGCAGTGGGAATTGTGCCTTGCATTTCAATTTTTCTGTAACTACTGGGAATCAGTGGGGGAGAAATATTGAGACTTTGACTGGCAATGTTCCAAATGAAGCCAGGATACCTGGGCACTTGGCCACAGGCTGCGTGGTCAGAGAATCCTCTACTGCTCCACAGCTGCCTTTGTGCGTCTCTGCCACGGGAAACACAGAAATGCAGGAAAAAGATAAAATTTGCACACAGGAAATCTGGGAATCATATTTAAATCCCAGTTTTTCTCTCACCCTGCATTTTCTTCATTTTTCTTTCTTTTCAACTTGCCTTTATTATTTGACATCCCTTGGAAACAAATATTTGACAAAAAGGTGCATTGTTTGGAAAGAGAAAGATTGATAAACCATCAGACTCCTCTCCACGCCTGACGGGCAGCAAGCTGAAGTCTGGGCACATTTTTCTGCCCTCTCAGTATAAATTTTAGATAGATTCTCCAGATTGATGAACTTTGAGAGGCAACAAGAAGATTTAGTATCAAACAATAACACCTGTATTGGAGCATAGACCCCCAGATCAGGATGGACCTAGTCCTGCTCAAAGCCTTCTGATCAGAAGATGAGCATTCAGACACCCCATCATGCTATCAGCATCCCTAACGTGGTGTTCTTGAACCTTGGGGACACACATTAATAGCTGGACTCGATAATCTGAGAGGGCTTTTTCAACCTAAATGATTCTGTTCTCAAATCCCAGACCACTGTGCAGACCCCAAAGGCTCTCACATCAGAGCCCTACCCTGCCTGTGCCACGTGCTGCCATGGAGGTGCCGGAGCAGCCCTGCACAGCCACAGCCAGGCCCTGGCATCAATGAAATCAAATACCTCAAAAGTGGTTCAAGCAAAAATATTAAACATTACTAACTGCTTCTGGGGAATAATTTTATCAAACCCATTCAAAACAAGGTTCTTGCACAAGGATCAGCTTGATATGTTCTCATAAACGCAATATTCCCTACAAATCATTAACAAAGCTATTAAGATTCGATTTCCATCTAAGCAATTATTGCCAGCATATTTTTTTACATTTACTTTAAAAGACTCAATCCTATTTTCAATTCATTAAACTGTTCCTTGCATTTACTGAATTTTACATCAGCCTAGAAGACTATTTGAATTAATAAGAATTACAGTAGAAGTAATTTAGAAATAAATTATTTGAAGTTCAAGCCACTGAAGCTTTTCATACAGCGATACTGCTGCATTAAACCTGCCGATGGATGGCTGCAGAGTCCAGCACCTCGGCCTGGGCTGGCACCAGATCCCTCTGCACAAGGCTTTTATCCAGGTTAATAACGGGCAGGGAGCACATAAGGACACGCTGAGCCCCTCCACGGCTTGCAGCAGCCACAGCCTCCTGGGCTTTGCCTCTTCGTTCTTCATCAAAGGGCGTCTGACCAGCCGCCGTCTGCTCTGCTGACCCGAACGTGCCTTACCCCAGCCAAGGCGTGCACCCCTCCAGATTCTGGGCTATCTATTCCTATCTGCTCACAGTAGAGCTATTTCCATGTGCAGCACCAATTACAAATTCCAAATTAAATAAAAGTGCAACACAAAGCAAGAACTCTTCAGACCCATCCTCATCATCAACACCTCGGTAAGTTTCTCAGTAAATATTTACTCTCAGTGTGTTGGTATTTTGAGGAGCATTAAATTACACACAGAGCGTGACAATATTCTGGAACAGAAAAAGACAGGCTAGGGAGGGGAGAGGAAATTTACAGACTCAACAGGGAACCTCAGGAGCTAAGAGAAGCAAAGCAAGATTACTGTTGAGGACCAACGTTAAATCCCTGGCAGTGCTTTGGAGGGGCACAGCACAAGCAGATCCAACAGAAAGCCCCCAACAGAATGCTATGGGACAGATTTTCATCGATTACACGTGAAGGGACTGTGACAGCACAGTGTCCACGTATCAGACCAAAGCTTCTGCTGGGACTCCAACATGAGGGACAAATCCTGCTCCCAGTGTGTGATATGCTGGACAGACACCAGGACAGACTGACTCCAGGACTGGACCTGGAGCCTTAAAAATCTTCATTTGGGAGTACAAGGGATTGCCCCAGAGGGAGTGGAACAGGATCAGAAACGAAGCCACTTTCTGGGAGGGGTCTCTGGGTGAGCTCCTGTGTAACACATGCACTGGTGTTAACGAGCACGGGAAACACCAAAATGGGTGTCTGCAGTACCAGGAGGAGAGAAGATACAATGTGTGCTCCCTTCATTACCCAAAGCAATTCTCCAGCCTCATTTACTGAATCTCCTTGGCAAGGTGAAAAATGACACCTTGTTTTATACTTACTGGAAGGGTGGGGGGATGGTGTGAGGGGAGGACACAATGCTTGAGGGATGCTTTGGCTGCAACCTATACAATTAATTTCTGCATTTGTCTTCCTGCCTTAGACCATGCAGTCTCTCCTCTTAGGGCTGCAGACAGACATAGACGAGTAAATTGTGTTTCAAACAAGTTCCCCCCAGCTGGACACAGCCCAGGGACCTTGGCTCATATGCAGCGGTCACATTTAAAATCAATTCTTTCTCCGCTTGTAGGACACCGGGCTAGAGGGAAACATCAGGGACAGAAGAGGAAAGATTAAAAATACGTGCTGGGAAGCATGGTTTTTCAATTTCTATGGAATTTCTAACTCCAGGTGCCCCAGCGTCAGCTGCAGCACTGCTGGCTCAGTCTGCAGGATCCCGACACAAATGCTTTCCAGGGAAGAGAGGTTTTCATTTACACCTGAACTATGTAAGCCTGTAAACCCAAACGAAATTCCTCTTAATAGATTGAGTTAGAAGAAACAACTCACACAGATACGCAAACTGTCCACGTGCTCAAGGAAAAAAGCGACACAATGCTCCATCCCCAGAATTAACACAATTTGAATGTCAACATTCATCTATCAGTTTCAAGTACCTAAAAGGAACGTGGTGGTTAGAGCAGAGACAAGTGAGTTTATAAACACTGAGCATCCACCTCCCCAGAAGCTTTGTCCCGTTTGTGTTCCTTCTCTTCCCTGAGCTGAGCAGCTCCTCTGTTCTATCATCCATCACTGAGAGCTTCATCTCTTCCCTTTAACACAAATATCACAATCGGCTTTCCAGGAAGAGAACCAGAACCAGAGACCCTTGCTCATGGATCAGGTACAGAAAAAAGGAGGGAACACAAAGGCCATTTAACTTCTCTGCAGATCTGCTTCTAGGAGGGAGAGGAGAACTGCCAAGGCAGTGCTGGGAGAAGCCACTGGAGCTCTGTGCATCCAGGCTCCAAGTCTTGAGAGATCGTTTTAAAAAGCTGCAGTTGTCACACTTGAACTTTGGAAAAGAACAGACAATCCACACTGATTGCGCTGGCATGGAAAGGGAATTGCTGCTGATGGAGTTAATTTCGTGGCATCTTTTCATGGGCAACAGCTGGAGACCAGGCTGCCCACAAAGCACATGGACACAAGTGTGGCCCCTGCAGCAGGGCAGAGCTGCAGCAGGGCACAGTTGCAGGGGAGGGAACAGGCTGGGTCAGAATGCAATGCTCATACAGCCCCACCAAAGCCAGCTTGGATTCCTGGATTCCTCCACGAGTGTTCCAAGCACAGCAAGAGGTGTTCTCACCCTCTCACAGAAAGGTACCTGCGAGAGGCTGGGGGGCAGGGAGGGCAGGAGAAGAGGCAGCAGCTGCTCCTTCCACTCATGCACAGTTCCTAAGGGAAACCTTCTGAGTCCACAGAGCCTGGAGCCAGATGTGGCACCTCTGAGCAATTCTTCTGTCAGTGTGGCCCTCACCCTAAAGGAAAATGTTGTTTTCTACCAAGATTCACAAATAACCTTGCTCAACAGCAACTTTCTCCTCTATTAAGATGTAATTACCAGCTTTGTGACCCTGAGTCAAGCCTCTCTGAGATTTTCCTGCATTCAAGTAGCTCTTATTCCCTCTTCAGCATCTTCTCCATGGCCAGTAACAGACTCAGCAACTCCAATTCCCAGGCAAAGAGCTCTTAAAAAAAATGATGGTGGCAAACAAATAGAATTCTAGAAAGATCTCCCTTTTGAGTTAGTTCTCTGCAGGTCTATCAGCTGCAATTCAGCAGTGGGGAGTCTTGCCCACGAAAATTCCTGGCTGAGCACAAAGAGGAACAGGAACTTTCCAGCAAGGTGCAGCTGAGCCGAAGAAGCAAATCTTGTTCAGTGATGATGGAAATGGGGTATGGCAGCTCCATGTCTCCCTCTGAGGCAGACGCAACAGCAAATTGATACAGTAATGCTCACCTAGTACTTGGATTTTTACTTTCAGATTTAACGCATGTTATCCTTTCTTTATGCTGCAGCCAAATTTAAGAGAACTGCTCTGAGGAAGGGCACTGCCAACAGGCAACTTTGCTGTGCTAGATTTGGGATCCCCTGGTGATGCTTGAACCCCCGGTTCCCATTGAGGAGGAAAAAACAAAGGAGCAGTAGGAGGAATTAGCATTCACAGAAACTGTTCCCAAAATGTTGATTTCCTTGAGTCTCCCTGGCGCTGTCTGCAGGGACAGAGCCGCTCCAGTATCTCATCCCTGTCACAGTCTGTGCTCAGCCCCAGCAGTCCCAGGGACCTCCTTCCCCTCCTTCTCAGCACAGATTTTCACGAGTGAGCACTTTCGGCACCTTTCCACGGCGCCTGCTCCTCTCCCCGCTCGCAGTCACACTTCTCCTGAATTACTCTCCACACTCGGAGAGAACGTGCAAGATGGTGCTAAAAATTACTTATTGTGAGGAGCAAGTTTACGCTATGAAACAGCCACTTCAGAGAAATATATGGCAAATTCAAGCGAGTTGTGCACAGATATTAAATTTGTGGAGAAAAAAAGTGCCACTGCCACCTTTATGGCTTTTCTGGCTTAAAGAGTAAGAATAAAAGATGACAATAGCTCCGAAATTACACTGGAGGCTGTGCTGACTTTAAACATAGTGAATATCTATGTGATACAATGGCATCAGGGAATTCTTTCCACTGGCTGAAACCAAAATGGTACAAGAACAAAAATCCTGTGTTATGCCCAAATTAAATATTTCTTTGGATATTAGGGATTAAATTCTTTTTTTTGCCATGAAAGCCTCTGCAGCTGTGGCCAAAGTGTGTTTCAGACTGAAGCAGCTCCTTCGCCCTCCCCTCCCATTCCTGTTGCCACCAATCGCCCTGTCTGTGCAGATTTATGATGTGTCACCTGTGCTGGGATTAGATGTCACCCTTGTCTTTCTATCACGCAGATATTGATAGATCAAACTCCCTGGCCATACGTTGCCTGTCCCTTCAAAGGTTACTGCTGGCGGACACCGAGGATCAATATCCATCCGCTCTGTCACTGACCACGGTGGGCTCAGCAGCCCGGTGAGGGAGAATTTGCAATGGCAGCACAAGGCTGCTGCCCTGCACACCTCAGGCTTTTATTCCACATTTCTCATATGTTTCTAAGAAACAGAAGCAGCTGGCCTCTTGCTTTGGCTCCAACAGTTGATGGTCCATTGCCTAGGCAGTAAAAGGTCACTTACTAAAGACTGTCCTTCTCCCATAAGGTCAGAGGTTTATCCAAGTGTCCCCCAAGGACATTGGCATGAGCGGCTCCTCAGCTGCACCAGGGAGACAGAAAATCTTCTGTGGGAGGATCTGAGAAGGGGAGGCTGCTGAGGACTCTGAGGGGGCTCTCAGGGAACATTAAGGGACAGAAGCGAGGAAGACAAAGGGCAGGAAAGGGCAAAGCTGTGAGTGGCCCCTCAGCAGAGGCAGAGTCAGGTGCCGTTCCCTCGTGTTCCCCATCACTGGCAGCCAACCCTCGCCAAGGACACCACCTAAAATCCACCACTGCCATGCCCCAGCACTGCTTGGAAGCAGCATCAGCAAGGGAGAAGTTTTGACAACACGAGACAGTCCCAGCAGGCTGCTGCCTCCATTCAGTGTTTAAATAACACTCACTTAGCATCAACACACGTTTATTATTAATGGAGCCCTAACACAGAATTCCTTATCTGCATTTATCTTCCAGCTACATTGCTACCAAGGACACCCACAGCTCAGATCCAAGGAAGGAGACCTTGATTAAACCTGAGTTTCACACACAGGTGGAATTTCCTTTCCCTGCCTTGACTTGCTCCATGGGGAGCTAAACCCTGATGAGGAGCAGGTTGCTGCAGGTAAGAGAAGGACAGATCAAATATTCAGTTTTCACAATCAAAGACCATGTTCTGTGCATTTCCCTGACCACAACAACACTTCCTGCCTCACACTCCTTTCTGTCTCTGCCATGGGGGTAAAGTTGCAGCAGCCCCTGCCAAAACCTGAGCACAGGAGGAGAGAATTTACATGTTTGCAAGTTTGTCACCATCACTGCCACCTTTGTTTTTGCCCTGCGGTGGCTGGCAGCTGCCACCTGCCTCGCACGGGGCACAGCACTGCTCACACCCTGAGCTGGCACGTCGATCTGTGCAGGGAGCTCCCCATCTGCTTTGTGTCCACCTTCCCCTCAGCACAGATCCCTGCTCCCGGGGGTGTCAGTCAGGGACTGCGGATGGACAGGGACACAATGGGGGGAACATCCATGGCATTGTCCAGCAGCAGGGAGCCCTTCCATGGACTCCACCATTCCAGCCCCTCAGCCCCAAACACTCTCTGTCCCCTCCAAGCCCTCTGGGATGATGCCATTGCTGTTAAGGTGCCCTGGCAAAAACTGAATTTCTGGATCCAACGGCACCTGCGCCAGGTGCACCCTAGAACACCGATTCCCATTAGTCAGAGCAACAGGGTTCCCAGTAACAAGGAATCCTGTTTCAAGTCAGATGATGGGTTTCATTTTACTCTAATGAGCAGATATGCCTTATATCCATACCTGTAACCCATTTCTTGCAGACTTTTTCACATCCTTTTTATTTTTTACTGTCAGTAGCATCTGTCACAACGTGCAGCTTCATAATCTCTTTTAAACCCAAGAAATCTGTATTTCCATAAAGCACCCACAATGAATTCTGATCAACATCAGCCTGGTCTCTTCCCTATAAAAAGGACCTCCTTTCAACTGCATGCATATTTAAGTCTGAAATCTTCAGCTTACCACTAAAATAAGCAAGAAATAAATGACAAAATCAGTAACAAATGTGCAAACGTGTATAAAATGTCCTCAAAGCAAAGGACCAACAAAGAATACATGAGAATACTGTGGGTTTTTGGGGCATCCTGGCCTGTTCCCACCCTTTGTCTCAGCATGCATCCAGCCTTAAATTGCAGCACTGTCCTTGCCAGGTCATACACAGGAGCAATTCTGTGAGCCTTCAACAAAACACCTGCCCAGCTGTTATCCCAAAACTGTGGTGTAAAAGCAGAAGATGAAACATCTACCAGCTGGAATGACCAAGAGTTTGCACACGGGATTGACCCATTTGCTACCAGCCCATCAAACACTGAATGCTAGAGGATGAGCCCTCCTCCACAGATTAGGTTCAGTTTCTTTCACCCTTTGAAGTTAATTCCCGGTTTGCCACCAGGGGAGGAAAGCTGATCTCATCTTCCATGAATTCCCAGCCTTTGGAGTGGGTCTGCTCACAGGTGTTACCCGTCCACTCTTCATGTCCCCGAGCAGGAGCGCAGATGAGAATGCCACAGTCCAGGATTTTGGAACCCTGTTGTGCCCACAGTCATTTCCCTGCCCACCCACCACCTGTAGGGCAGACCCCTCTGCCTTTAGGGGGTCTTTTTCTTCACTTTTTTTTCAAGGATCTCTCCCCCTTTCAATTTTTTTAGAGATGGCAGGCAAGATCTTTTCTCAAAGAACAATAGACCCCCAGCAGCAAGAGACACTCCCCCCAAAACAGGCAAAAGAATTTCAGCAGCAACATTACGATCAAAGTGAGGACTCCTTCCAATTTCTACTTCCCAGGAAGGATAAAAGGGTATAAGAGAAGCCTTTAGTCTAGATCCCAGATCAGACATAATGATGAATGCTCACCTAAAGGGCAACATATTTGTAAGTTTTAAGTCTCTTGCAACACCAACTGTCCTGATTCATCCCCATGATAAAGGCAGCTCTGAGAGCTATTTTACCATATTTATTATTTTACAGAAGAGGAAGAAAAAAACCGTGGAATCAGCCCTCAATCTGCCTCCCGTTGGATTTATAAATGTTAGTACAGGACCAGTGCTAGTATCTTTAAACATTAATCTTCTCATTGCAGATCCTGCACGTCCCCCTTCAGCCTCCATCGGGTGGCTTGTCCAGGCTTGGGGAAATAAAACGCATTTCGGTATCTTTTTTCCCCTTCATCTATGGGATTTGTTTTGACTAAACCCATGAAAAGAAGAGAAAGGGCAGATGCTCCTGAACATGTTCCTGCCTGCTGTCAGTGCTTTGCCAGCTGAGTGGAAGGCACAAAGCTCTGCTCCAGTGTTTATTTCTAAAGATGCAGCTTGCCTGATCCAGGCTCATTCCTCACGCCTTGTTTTCAATAAAGGCTCTGTTCTCTTTGCTGGCTGCCAGGACAAAGGCAGAGCTGGGAGGAAGGGAAGAGAAACTGTGTTGTGCACACAAAAATAAACCCTTGGGTCTATAAACTGCATTAGCCCAATCCCTCTCACTGCCTCTGCAGGTGCAGCAATAGGACTGGAAAGCATATGACCAAAAAAATACAGTAATGATGAGAGAAAATAAGTCTGGATAAGGTCCTCATCCCACCTTCCTCAAATCTGCACCCAAACCCTCAGACACCCACCCCATCCCACAGCAGACACACTGAGCACAGCACTCCTCTCTCAGCAAGCTCTTTGTAAATTTTATCACTTATTTCTTAAAGTTGCAATTGCCTTTTAAAATTAGATTGTATTTAGTTCTTAATTAAATCGTCATCGTTCTACAAAACCCCACAGGCTTTGAGGTTTAGATTGTCATTTTAAACAAAAGTAACATGGTAAATGCCTTTTCCATCCAACACCATTAGGTATAATTAAGCAATGGGTAAAGCATACATCGTGCTATAAATGTCATTTAGTTTTACAGTGAAACTCATCAGCATTTATCAAAACACTGCCTCGAGAAAGAACGAGACAGCTCCAGAGAGTGACTTCCATTCACTGCTGCCTTTGAAGCGTCTGCTCCGAGAGAGAGCTGCAGCAAGAAAAGCCTTCCCATTACATATTTTTATCTTTTGGGCTGAAATGTTCATTTTCTGCCATGTTCCCGTATGTGGCAGGATGGGTGATGTGCAGCCATCGTGCACCAGTGTTTGGGAAGGGTGTCCTGGAGAGCCCTTAAGGCAAGGGTGGGATGAGCAATCTCAGGTAGAACAGAGCCCAAGATAACACCAAAGCCCAAGGGGATTTATGGCGGGGTGGGGGGCAGGATGGTGCAACTGCTCCTCCCTGGGGACAGTGTCCCTGTCATAGCATCACGGGGCACTGGGCTGCCCAGCAGACTCAGACCTGTCCCCATAGCCCTGTAGCACGGTCTTCTGCATGTCGGAAGGCTGAGATAAATGGCATGTCATTCCTGCTTTCAGGTGAGGCGCTCTGAGCTGCTACCAAAGGGATGTGAACTGTAAAGAAAGACAAACACCACCAGGCACCACCGTGCCGCTTCTATTTTAAAATCTCAACATTTCCTGTGTTCTCCTGAGAAGCATTAAAACAGTCAAACTGAGCCCATTTAGGAACAATTTTCAATTTACTGCTCCTCCTTGATCTCCACATGGCAAACATCAGCAGGCACCAGCTCCATCCACAGGGATCTGGGCACCCTGTTCCCTGTGCCTGCACCGTGCCTGACGCTGCAGCTTCAGGCCACAGTCAGAAAAACAGATTTGTAATTGATGTTTCATCATTACCCATCATTAAAAAATTACGCTGTTGTACAATCTCAGAAGTAGCAAGGAGTGAACGTTGAATGCCTCTGCAAGTGTTATTAATTCTCCCTCCCCGCCGTGGTGCAGAGGGGTGTTTTTTGGGCTGTGAGGTTCTCTCCTCCTCCCTCTCTTCCTCCTCTTCCTCCTCCTCCTCCTCCTCTCCCTGCCGCCCCGATCTCCCGGCATCTCGGCTGTGCCGCAGCGGCTCTCTGCTCCGACATCTCCTCCTCGCACCATGTTGGCAAGGCAACAGGAGCGCAGGGCTCTGGGGAGCGGGGAAGGGCTGCGGGCACCCGGCACTGCCCCAGGCACGGCCCCGCTGCACGGCCGGACCCTCCCGGAACCCTCCCGAGACCCTCCGGGGCTGCTCTCGGCACGGGGCTGGGCGGTGCTGCACCCAAGGACCATCGAGAGCATCCACGGGGAACTGTCCGCAGCTCCCTCTGGACAGTGCACACGAGTTACCGTCAGGGGCTGGCCACAACTCAGAAAATTCCCACCCCCGCCCTTTGGCTTATGAATTTGCCCTCGCTGCCTGTCTGTAGACAATGCGCTGGGAACAGCAACGGCTACAAAGCAAAGGTGACACCAGACATTGGAGAGCCACACAGTGCTTGCCATCTTAGGGAAAACCCCCCAAAATCAGTGAAAATACATAAGTAACTCATTCTTCTCCAATTTTTTTTTGCCATTTTTGTTGTCAAGCAAGTATTTTCCATCTCTTATGGTCTCTCATGCCTGTGGGAAGATCCTGCTGGCAGCCTGCACCGGGATGTCCTTAAGATCAGGGCAGGCAGTGGGGGACAGCAGGAGGACACACTTTATGCTGCTCCTCTGCCACGTTTCCAAGCTCAGATGCAAATGAATTTTGGTCAGCACACACCTGCACTCCCCCTCAACAACACTCCTGTCCATAGGCAGTGTCAGAACTATCAGCAGGAAAACAAACTCCTGATCTCCAGCCCACTGCAGTGCCCTGAAGGAGAAGGGAGTGCGGATTTACAGGTGGAATGATCAGTACAGCCAGGGATTTTGGAAAGGGACACTACATCCAGCACCAATCCTCCAGGTCACCTTGTTTGAAAACTGCAAATACAGAGAGGCCACTCCACCAAAAATCTGTCTTCTTAACTGCTTGAAACTAAATTTAAAATGCACGTATGCAGTGTTCCTCTCTGCTCGCTATTCTGAGCTCCTCCTTTGGCCTTATGATAAAAGAATGCAGGAAATTATAGTCAACCTTCCCCCAGCCCGGAAAAGGGAATTAATTACTGCAAGCACAAAGTCAGCGCTCTTCCAATAAACCAATGCAATCCATCCAGGCACTGAAAAGCAAGGAAAACATCCTGGGGGCTCGATACCTTACTAGCCATTCACAGCATGCACTGCCGTAGATATTGCAGAACAGCTGTGCCCGGGACTATCACAAAGCCAACATTATCTCTGCCATTATTAGAATTAAATAAAGCCTCTCCTTCTCGATGTGCCCAGGATTACAAACCACCTCAAACCCCTGTAGGCTCTCACCATGCCTGGCCCCATGGTGGCTTTACCGTTTTTAGCCAGGATTAGATGGACTGCAGTGACCAGTGACAAAAGTTCCTCAATGTGTCAAACTGCCACCATCCCTCAGTGCCACCCCCAGCGCTGCACAGCAGCTCTCTGGAACATTCTGAGGAGCGCAGTGTGGGCACATGGGAGGGATATGGGGCTGGGAGGTCACTCACATTCCAACTCCGGCTTTTTTCAACCCTGCCCTCCTGTCACTGCTGCTTCTCCATGTCCACCTGGGCACAAATATGGGCAATACCCCCAGAAAAATCTGGAACACTACTTTTCTGCTGCAATTTTGGATAAACCTGCTCTCTCATGCCCACGAGGGAGCAGCTGGGCAGCACAGGGCTGGTGACTCCCCAGGCCAAGGCGCTCAGTCACCCAGCACGAAGCTGGCACTGAGCACTGCTGCAGGTGGAAGCGGGCGGAACAGCCGATCACACACACACACACACACACACACCCACACCCACCCCCTCCCTCCTTTCTACTGCACATACAGTGAGTGTATTTCAAATAAAAACGCACTCCAACCATCAAAGCCAGGAGGCAGGCTCCAACCCTCCTGCTGCCATGTCACAGGAGACACGAGACCTTTTACAGATGTTGCCAATAGCAGCTGAAAATCTACCAGACATTTGCTTAGCATTTCTTGAAAGAACAGTTTCAATTGGACATATTCTTCACAGTTCTCTTCTCAAACCCCAACAGTTTGAAGAGATCTGCTTGGTTTTTCCAAGTTTTCATGAACTGTAAGCCTGGCCCCCTCGCACTCAGTACATCAAGGGTAGGATATTTAAAACACAGCTCATTTTCAATGGAAATGCTTCACAGTAAATAACTCAGCGGTGCTGTTGTGAAAATTTCAGATTTCAGCAGTTGACTTTTAATCAGGAGCTGCATTTGCACCTGAGAGCAAAAAAAAATTCTTCCCTTAATCACCTGCATTTAAAACCAGTTTATAAAACCTGCTCTAACTCAGAGCACAGTCCATCCAGAACACCCTTCCTCAAGCCCCGGTAACCGTGACCTTCCAGTAAAGGCTGCTCTCACCAAACTGGATGACACACCACGTTTTGGAGCTACAAATGAAAGACAATTCCTCATGGGTATTTTTCTAGCAGGGCACTGAAATGACAGTCTGGCTTTTAAAAGTGGTTTATAAACATTAAAAGGCTTTTTGCTGAGGAGCCACTTGGGCAGATCCTGTAGTGAAGGGATTTTTATTTTTTTTTCCTAAACCTGCCAGGGCTGTGTGTTACTGAAAGGTTTGCAGGCAGGCAGCTTACTCTGGAGCATGGGTCTCATCAATCACTGGAGTCAGGTACTCACTGGGTTCTGCCTCTGGAGTTATACCAACACCTTGCCCAGGCCTGAGCCCCAACACCCTCCCTGCAAGCAGCACTCCTCCCTCAGCTCACCTCCTCGGGCTGCGCCTCGGAATCATTACCCTGGGATAACCATCCTGTGAATGGAATGTATTAAGCTCAGCTGATGACAAAAAACACTCAAGTTTTGTGGAAAAATGCTTTGACATAGACACCATATGCTCAACACCCACAATGAGGCAGGTGACTTCAACCAGCAAAATTTCCTCTTCCTACTGCCTGTACTTAATTTGGGAGCAGTTCATCCTGCTCTCATACCCTGAGCACAGGGATCTAAGCAGTGTGCATGGGAATGGATCGTGGAGCACAACAGGCTCTCCTCCAACTGGAGCTGAATCCTCACTGTGGATACCCCGCGGCAGCCATGCAGAGTGATGAACGGCTGTGGAGTTTGGGCTGCTTATGGGAACACAACAAGCCATCTTGAATCTGAAGGTTTTATGGGTACGCTGTTTCATGTAATTTTCCAAAAAAACGAATTACATTCTGCTCATTAGCAAACGCCGCTGCACAAAGCGGAGGGCTCTGCAAGCGGATTACACACGGCAGTGCCGGGACAGCGGATAACGACTCCAGTCAAATTCTATTTTAATGTGCCCAAAGAAACAATAGCGCAATCAAACGGGGGGAGGAAATCAGAAAAGAAGGAAATTCATCTGCCACACTCTTCCTTTCCATCCGAAATGCAATACAAGGAATTAAACTCGTCACTCTCAACTGCAAACCGCGCAACAGAGTGGAACCATGTGCAGTTGCCTCTGGCACCAGTTGAGTCCAGGAACCTGTCCTTGCACTGCCAACCAGAACGTCTGGGAGTGCTGGCTTGCAGGATGGGAAGCACTGGTTCCCTGAACCTTGCACTAGCCATTTTCCCTATGGAAATTTCAAGTTTGCAATCATTTACCCCAAACTGGCAGAGCCCTGTGAAGACACGAGGACACACAATGTTATTACAGCACCATAATGGTGCTGTGCCTCACACTGTGTCACAGTCCACACTGCACCTGTTGTCTCACTTAAAATCCCAGGGACAACCGCTTCACTCAAGCTCAGAGAGCTTTTGTTTATCTTTTAAACAAACACCAGCAGAATGTTCTCTGATACTTACCCACACAGACATGAACAGTCTGACTCTGGACAGCCTCAGCAATAACTCACTGCAGAAGCCAAAATGGTTCTTACTCAAACTTCACTCCTCATTTTGAACCTACCAAGCTCTAGAGGAAATACTCAAAATAAGGAAGCTTTGAAAAACTCCAATACAAATCCCATGTTTGTAAGTAAATGGGAACTTGGCCACGAGGATGGTTGCCTGCCTGCATGACATGGTGCCTGTCACCACCACCAGCCTGCACCCACTGTCCCAGTGCTGCTTCCCAAAGACCCACTGGGGCGGGCACCTTTGGGAACAACAAGCTCAGTCAGAGCAGCTCCTCCATCCCCTGCCACCCCACGGCTACTGAGGGTGGTGCTGCTGGCTGAGGAAGCAAAACCTTCTGAAGCAGCAGGCAAGCGTTTTGCTAGGCTGAGACTCACTCAGCTGAGAATACCACTTGCAGCACTTTTCTGGTCCAAAAAAGGCTCAGTTGCGCCTTGTCCCCAGCGCCAGAAATCATCAATGGTGAAACCTCAAAGACCCGCAGCTTCTCAGCCCTCTTCCCTCACTGCCACCCCGCTCCCCCGGCGGAGCCCGGTCACACTGCCAGAGCCGGAGGGAGCAGGGGACGTTCCCAATGGTGATCCCAATTAACAAGCCCACAGCTATTCACGTTCAAAGGCTTCGCAGTTTCCATTGAACGTTTCCCTTTTGTCTTTCTGTCCCTTCCCAAAGCGAGGGCTCATTACTGCTGCAGCCCCGGCTGTAATTGCTTGGGAATGCGGCTCTCGGCACAATACCCCAGAGAAGCTGCTTTATGAGGCTCCTCATGCTACTGAAGAATGCCATGAAAACCCCAATCCCAGATGTCTGGCTCCGAACCAGGGAACTTGGCCGGCCTGACGAGATTTCCATCGTGCTGCTGCAGCATCGAGCTTATGTAAGGGCGGCACTCACAAAGGGACAGTGTAGAACAGAGACTGCCCTGGGCCAGCTCTCCTCGCAGGGAACCAGCTTCCCTCACAGGGAACCAGCTTTCGCCTTTTACCTTTCATGCTCTACACAGGACCTAGAAAGGAATTCAGCACCTGGAGTTAAGTTTTGCCCAAGTGAAACCACGAAGGCACCTTCTGCCAACAGGGAATGAGCAGTCAGAGTGTGTTAAAACAGGTCAGGGTCAAGAAACACCCTGCTGCCTGCCAGGGCAGTGGCCAGATGTGCCAAACTTGGGGCAATTTGGGCAGTGTGGATGGTCAGAGTCATGGGGCAGCCTGTTAGCTGTTCCTCACAGGAGACCAACACATTACAGCAAGGAAAAACACCTTATGTGTGAACTCTTCAAGCATCACAGAGGTAAAGTGACAACAATCGTCTTGGAACAGAGAGGCAGGTCAGAACAGCCTCACAACTGTGGCAAGAGAATTACTTGTGCACGAACACCCTCACCCAGTAATGGGCAACCAAATGACACGGTGGAATTACCCTCGTTAACAGCTCTCACGTGGCTTAGAGCATTTAGAGCAGGGTTTGGACCAAAGCCACATGTTCCAGTTTCTGCCTGAACTGGAAGGGATGACCAAGGGCAATGGGAGGCAGTATCAACAGGAAAACGCTGATTTCTTTGCAGCAAATTGTCACCTGGTAAGAATCCTGCTCCTGCCAGGACAGCCACAGACTGACTGTGTCATTCACTCAGCACAACACAGGAGAGTGTTGCCACAGGAGCTGCACTACCCAGGATGTCTGAAGCCGCAGCACTTTAGAGCCAGCAGCACTCTAGAAACAGAAAATAAACACAGTGAAGCCTCTCAGAGAGACTGCCAAGCTCAGAAAGCCAGACCTCTGTGCAGCACCAGGAGCTTCCTCTGCGTCCCCAGGATGCTTTGACACACCCGGACACACACAACTGCTGTCCACCACTAAGAAAAGGATTTTTCTGAGTTCAGCCCATCTTCTGCTGTCGTTATTTTTGTCACCAAACACAACCCATGTAAGATGTGCCAGTGTGTCACAGGTACCATGTGCTACCTGCAATTGCACGGGACTCTCCGAACCATCACTTCCCAGCCCCAAAATGCACCTCCTCAGCAGCAGAGGAGGGAAAGCAGCTGTCCTGGTTCAGGGGGCAAAGCCAACTTTCCCAAACCACCCCCACTGTCCCATCAGGCAGGAGCACTGCAATCCTGCCAAGGACAGGGGAAAAGGAGAAAGTAGAATTGACTGGGAAAAGGACGTTGAGAAAGTCTTTAGCCAGAGGCTCCAGACCACAGGAAATGCAGGTCGTTACTCATTGAAGACAATGCTGAACTTTCCTTGTTTGTCAGCTCGGGTCCTGCTGCCACATCCCTCCTTCCCCCGGGGAGTTACAGAAGGGAAGGTTTTCTGCGAGTGACACCCATGGCGTTTGACAGATTGTCCTTCTGCGAGAGGAAAATGGAGGATCGGGTTGCTAAAAGCATCAGCCTGCTTATCAATCTATGAGCAGCATCTTTAAAGGTCACAAGTGGGGAAAAAAATAAAAAATCAGCTACTCATTCTAATTCCTCGCAAACAGGAGCTCGTTTTTCACAAATCCACCCTGCCGTGCTCAGTAACGTGACCTTTCACTTACAAAGAGAACAGCCAATTTCTGGCTCTCATGCGTTGCCCTCCCTTCTTTTCCATAAATTAAACACAGCCTTTGTACCTCCTAACAGGCTCTTCCAGCAGTCCCCTAAAGCTGCCACAGCTGTTCTGGTTTTGGTCCTGCTGGGGGTCTGGAGCCCACTCAATGGGCAAGTAGGGGAAAACAAAACTTCACTGAAAAATGGGTTCTGTCACCGCAGGAGTGCTGGACGCCAGTCCAATCCCCAACTCTGCCAACACTATCAGTGTGATATTGGCCTCTTAATGGGAATTTATAATGGTACCTGGTATATATGAAGTCAATATAAAACAAAGAAACTTGACAATAAGAATATGACCTGTCCTCTCCAAACCTTTCCATTTCTCAACAGCTGCAAAAAAACCACATCAAAACTGGAGTCAAGTTGGAAGACGAATGGAAGTGGAGGCAAGCAAACCTGTAAGGCTTGTGGAACCCTCAGGGGAGATCACAACATGCCTTTCTTCAATCCTTGTCTCTTTGTAACTGCTGCAGACTGCGAAACCCAAACCAGAAGCACCTCAAAAAGCCACTATAGAGCTGGGGCTGCTGACCTGGGCTCCTACCCAAGGAGGCAAAGGAACAAGAGTCATTACCTCCTACAACACAGTACACACCCGCAAAGAGGTTTAACAGGATTTGCTTGAAAAGCTACGTATTTAACACAATCGTTACATTTTGACAGCAATAGTTGTTGGCAATGGGAGGAGAGGTTGATCTCCAACTCCTGTACTTACTCATAAGAACCTTCATTGCTAGTATGCTCTTTGCCCACTTGCCTGCACAGCTTCAGCTCTCACAGGAGCAGAACCCAGGCATTTACCACAGCTGCTCTGCAATTATCTCTGATTTCAATTATCTCAGCATGCTGATGTTGAAGGTACCTGAAATGTCAGCATGGGATTCCACCCACACCCATCGCTGCCCAGCTTCATTTTGGCCAGAAATGTTCCTGCATCTCCAGCCAGCCTGACAGTTTCTCCTGCCTGACAGATCAGCTTGGGAAGGGGCTCATGCTGTCCTGAAAATCATCCTTCAGCCTGAAGATGACCAAGGCTCCCGAGGCATGAGATCACCTCCACCATCTCCTGGAAAACTTCATCCCGTCAGTGCATGTCAGGCTGGACAGCGGGAGAGCACCGGAGGTGAAGCTGCAGCCATTCACCTTGCACACGTGTAAGGCAGAGTGAAGGGAAAGACCATCCTGGTGCACTCAGATTGTGCTAATGAGGAGATTCTGTAAAAATACCTCGTATTCCTCCTATCACCAGAAATGAGAAGGTAGTAGCAGCCCTCCCTCGGCTCTGCTGGCGGAGGAGGGTGGTGAGTAGGTTCTGCTGAGCCATCAGGACCAACACCATTGGAGTGTTGATGAGCGACGATGCGGTTACAGCCCAAGGCAGCGCGTAAGGAGCTGTGGGAGGGGAACAGCTACATTTGCATTGAGTTGTGGGAGCTCTTGAAGGGGATGTGGCAGATGACTGCGGTTCTCTCCACCTCCAGTCCTCTGGAGGTGAGTCAAAGATGAGTCAAGGACTGCGGGCAGAGGGGAGCACGTAATGACCACGCTGGGCTGAGGCTGACCAGCAACATCAGCATCCTCCCCAAGCCATTGAGCAACCTCGTCTCCAGAGCTAATGCTGTTCCATACGTCCATGAATTAGTGATCCCAGTTGCTCTATCAATTGCAGGAGGCAGAGGAGATCACAGGCAATGCACCCTGTGCAAAAGCAAGGCTGGAAAACTCAGTACAAAAGAAAAAGCCTCATTTTACAGATTTCAGTTTAGTTGTGTGTTGCCAGAAACTCCCTTCATCCATATCGTTATCACTGTATTTTATATCGGCTCTCTGCTTTTAATCCTAACTTTGTGTGGAAAATATTTCTGAGAGCAGCCTTTGTTTGCCACCCACGACTGCAAGGCTGCTGCCAGCTCCCATAGCGGCACCGCCGACAGCATGTGCCAGATGAAGAGAATGGCACGTACCTGTCAGTCTTTGTCAGAGCAGCTATTTCTGGCTTAGGTTTACATGCACAGCCTCCTGCAAGCTGCTTGAAATCTCCATTTTATAGAGGGATCTGATGCTACCTGAATGCTGGCAGGTATCGGCACACTGACAGTGAGCGGACAGCACCGTGGCGTCCAGCCTCAGGTTGGAAAGGGATGACTACAATACTCAGCTCACAGCTCATTTCTTCATAGATTTAATTAACTCAAAAGCCTTTTGCCTCCACACTTGCAAAAAAAGCATTTTACATCTAAAACTAGGGATAACAAGGGTAGTAGGGCTAAATCTCCAATCAATATACAGACACCACAACGCTTACGAAGAACTGATGGAAACCAAATAAAAATGCTCTTTTGTGTTCATCAGCCTTGTTATGCTCCAGTGTTTCATCCTCTGTTGTGCTTCAGAGCTCCAGCACAGTGGTCTGTCCTGGGGAAGCCTTTTGGACCAGATCTTTTGATGTACCTTCCAGAAACGTGGCCTTGAATGACTAAATACTGTATGGAGAAACACAACCACACCCCAATGCCTGCCCAGGGAAGGTCCAAGGATGAATGCCATCCCCAGACAGTGCTCAGCTACTTCTGAGGCTCGGCCTACTCTGCCTACCAAAAAATAAAAATGGGAAAACACTAAAGACCTGGGAACCAGCCCTTTTGATGAAGGTGATATCCTGCACGGCAATATGCTCAACCCCACCCTCTCAGAATGAGTCTCTTCTGAAGATAGAAACAGGCTCCCTGTCTACAATTGGAAACACTTTAAAACAGGCAGAGGGAAAGCTTGTTTTTGTGTTTAAGCATGTGCAAAGTGGGCATAAGGATTCAAACCCAGCTGAGACGCCTGTGTTACCAAACCAGGAAAAACTTCTCTCAGGACAAAGCTCGACACTTCACAGAGCCATCACAACCTGTGCCCACCCCAGCGGGTTCAGTGGTTCACATGTGGCCCTGCAGGGCCCGCTGTCAGCTCCTGTTTGGAGGAGGACTCCTGCACACAGATGCCTCATGTTTTTCAAAGCCCATTCCTAGCTGTAGCACTTCCCAAAGCAGGACCTGGGGACACAGAGCGCGGCAGCCCCGGGGCAGCTCAGCTGAGCACCAGAGCCAGGGACACTGCCTTGAAGGTACCAACAGCCACATCCCACAGAGCAAACACAGTGTCATGAACAAAAGAGATGTTTCAAAGTCCATCCCCTCATGTGCCCAAGGAGAGAGTTCATGCAGCTCATGGGTAACACAGACATGGTCAGTAGAACTTGGGGTTGCTGTAATTTCCATTTAGGCAAGTGCTTTCACAAAGTTCCCACCCCAGGAAAAGTAACAGATTCTGGTTTTCCCAGTACAGTAATAATGCTCTGTTCCATTTGCACAAGAGCTACTTCTCTTCAGTAATGGCTACAAACTCTGATCCTTACCACAATCCACCAGCTCGCCTGCACCAGCATCATTTCAGGATGAAAGCTGCAAAGGTGAAAGAGTTTCCCAACTGAAATTGTCAGAGCAGCCTCAAAAATAGCATCACACTAAATCCTGCAGACAGTGAAAAGCCTCAAAAGGCATTTGCTGCACGTGGATTCTTTGAATCCAGTGACTTCTCTTTTCATCCCCTTGAGTACACTGAGCAGTGAGAGAAAAGTCTTCCAAATGCAGTAAAATAAAGTTCAGAGGAAGGCGCTGAATGATTTTTAGCGCTCAAGTCAGACATTCTGATACTGGAGCTGGAACATCCTCTAATTGTAAGAATTCTTTCTCTCACCTTCCCTCAAAGGCTAGAGGCCGCTGCTGAGGGGCATTGCTGATCCCCTCGAGTACACACACAACTGCTCATCACATATGTGTTTTTTAAATTATGTGGCACCAGGAATGGCTGAAACCATTATACAGTACAGAAGGTGCTGTTGAAAGCCAGAAACTCCCTGGTTTCCGTCTGGAGCAGAGCTTTAAGAGAGGCTGTTAAAGAACTAATCCACCTTTCTGCAGCAGTTGGGTATCTGGGACAGTGGGAGACTGGCAGCTGCAGGCTCTGCCACTGCCACATCCCTAGATGCCCAGCTCCCAGAGCCGTTAATCCCAGGAACGTCAGTCAGCAGATCACGCAGGAATGTTTTATGCTTCACTCTATCCCAGATGGGACTGCTCTTGCAAGCCCTCAAGACCTCAACATGTTTATGGGCTGGAAAAGGATTCATCTGCTGGTCTGCAACTGGAGGACAGCAACAACAAAGGACAGAAGATGAAGCCAGGTTGCTGCAGCTGAGGTGGGAGCAGGTGCTGAGAGCACCAGAAATGCATGAGGGGAATGCAGAGGCTGTTGTGGCTCCCTGTTCCCTCCCACAGGCAGGGAAGAGCCCACCAGGCAGCAGGACAGGGCACAGGCTCAACAAATATCAGGTTTGAGTGCATTCCTTCCCCTGTGGAAGCCAAACACAGGATTCCAGGGTAAGAAAACAGGGATCAGGGCATCCCCACAGTGGGCGAACCATCCTCAGCACGACACCCCCCCCGCTGGGAACATCCCCCTGCACTGAGTGGCGTCAGGGAGCCCTTTATCAGGGATACTCCAGATAAAAGCTCTGCTTCTACACAAGAGTGACCAAATCTACAGGGATATTCTGTGCAAATTGTCTGGTTAGAATAATAAATAGTGGCTTCGCCTTATAATGTTGGCCGCGCACAACACGTTCATTTGTGATCCGAGGCTCCGATTTAAGGGAGGAAGAAAGGATCCTCGCCTGCCTGGAGATAAACTTAAGTAAATAATGTT
Organism: Sterrhoptilus dennistouni; assembly: GCA_013397095.1. Taxonomy (NCBI): domain Eukaryota; kingdom Metazoa; phylum Chordata; class Aves; order Passeriformes; family Zosteropidae; genus Sterrhoptilus; species Sterrhoptilus dennistouni. Next base: position 534,774 of record VWZU01010241.1, read on the forward strand.
TGCCATCAACTCCAAATGAAGAATGACAGTTAAATTTTATAATCATCTTCACAGCTCCAGGACTTACTTTATATTTTCTCAGGCTCATGACCCAGGGGTTGTCATAGCAACTAGGAAATCCTACCTTATCAGCCTCTTACATTTACATTCCTTACGGCTGCTTCCCTTTATGAATTAAATCCATCACGGTCTTCTATTCTCCAAATAAGAAGTTCTTAGGATTATCTCGCAGAAACAAGGATCAAATGCTTTGATTGAAACACTATGCAAAAGCTAATTCACTGGTGGTTTTCTTTAAGGAAAGATTGTGCTACAAATAAATGGCTCCCATCCAAGCGTGCAGTTGGCAGGCGCTTGCAAAAAAAAGTTTAGAGAGCAAACATGGTTTCTGCAGCATGTTCATGTCGCTGAAGAATGTTTCTACATCTGGACAATAAGAAGGGCACCTGCTCGGCTGGGCGCTCTCTCGTTTACAGAATGTAACAAAGATTCAGTGCTCCAGAGGAAGAAATCTAAACATACCAAATACACATGGCCATCCAGCATGGCACAGATCCTGGGCACTGCTGAGACCCCAGATATAACATGCACACACCAAGAAACAAAAGGTGGCTGTCTTCCAGGCCTTGAGCCCATCAGCCTGGGTGTCTGTTCAAAGACAAGATGTTGCAAACAAACAGCATAACGTCCCATTACACATATATGTGTGTATATGTATGTGTGTGTATATATATACATATATATATATTTGGGTGGGGGGCAAGACCATTTAACTGCTTTAATTTGATTTTTCCACATTCAGTGGGTCCAGGTTCAGAGCCCAGCTCAGTATTCAGAGAGACCAGCAGCAACATCACTTGTCTCTGTCCTAAACAACACAGAAATAAAATAAACTTTAATTCCCAGAAAGTTTTCCGCAGGAGTCTCTTGATTAACAGATCTCCTATAAACTGTAATGAATTTCAGAAAGGCAACTCTGCAGTTACAGACCTACAGGCATCAAGAGTTTCATTTACTTAATGTACTTTTTATTCATTACTGGTCCTCCAGGAGAAGCTGATCACCAACTTGCAGAGTGCATTGCTTAATTATCCACGCTGCACTTCTTCAGATGAGAACTATCTGAGCTGCCTGTCAATACGGCGGGCGGGGATCGATTGATGCAGGCAGGGCCATGCCGCCGGAATGCCAAAGACCAGCAGCGGCCCCGTGGTGTCTGCATGGAGCAAAACAATCAGGAACTCATCTCAGAGACTGAAAACCCTTTCTGTTCCCAGCGATGGTATCTGCTGCATTCACAGCTGCTGAGCAGAGCCCAGCATTCTTCTTCATGCACCGTACATCTCACTCAGTGCAAACAGCTCCTCAACACCTTGTCTGGGCAGCCTGCAGCCAGCAGTACCCATGTTTTTGCTTTATCTCTGTCCTCCACACAGGGAGGACAACAGAAATGTGTGTTCCAGTCCCTGCCTGCTCTCTCAGTGCCCCAGGGAACAGGTCCTGAAGTCTGAAGCCCCAGAACTGGTTCCTCAAGAGGTCTGCTCACCTACAGAGGACTGGTGAGGCTGAGATTCAGAACAGCACACAATGTCAGCACAATGTATCACCTCAACTCAATAAACACAAACTGTGGTTTCTTTGGCATCAGCAAACACAGACGAAATCTGCATTTTTAAGGAGTAAAGGCCCTAGGAAGCTTCAGGGCTCACCTAGGGTGCCATTCTGCAGACATTTCCCCACCCAGACTGAAATGCTGCCCACTGATACCTTCACCAACTGCAGGGTTTCATATCTTACCTCTCTATTCTCAGCAGCAGCGATGCTGATTTCAGGGAGAGCTGTGACAGCCTGAAGGGTGGCGGAGGAACTGTGCCCTTGCAGCCACATCCCAAGGATGATGCCCAAGGTGCTGAGATGTGGCAGTTTGAGCCTGGGACAGGAGAGAATGCTCAGCAAAGGGCAGGGCTGGATCTGCCGGTGGCAGCCTCCATCGGCGTGCCTTCCCCGGAATATTCACAATCAGTGGATCAATAATTCATTATATAATGTGATAAAAGGTAATCCACTGTTTGAAGTCAAAGCTTAAACAAACTCCACTCAGTTACAGCACAGCAAGGTCTCACTGAGTTCAAGATACCCAGCAAAAGGCAGGAAGAGGCAGCGGGAAGGGACAGATACATCCCTGCTCCACGTCTTCCCCATCTCTGCTGAACAGAAACTATTTACAGCTCCAAGTTAAGCCAGAAGCCCTTTGCAAAGAGATGCTAATTCAATATGAAGTAACATAAGTCAATATTCTTGTTTCCCCTTTCATCCTTTCAGCCAATATAAACTAATACAAATGATAATGACACGGCACCCATGACCCCTTCAATGCACTGCTCATGTTGGCAGCTGGGTGTTGATTCTTGCCTTAAGCAGACAACTCGAGTGAAAATTAACTCTGGGTGAAGGAATACCTAAATTGTGTCAGTGCAGAGCTGCTGACACACCCCAAACAGCAGCACCACATGTAATGCCCCTTTTTGAGATTTTCAAATGCCAACCAGACGTGCTGCTTGAGCAGCTAAGGCTGGAACTCAAGCACATAAAGCAGGGACACAAAGCTGATTCTGAGGGTTTCGGATCAGCCTTGCTGTCATTTCTGGACCATTTGCCAAAGGTGTCAGAACTGGGAATATGAAAGGGGCTGAAGCAACTAGACCCTGAAGTCCCAGACTTGTTTGTCAGAGGTAAACACAGCCTGTGCTTCCCCTTGGGCTCCTCATCTGCTTCAGCTCATGAGGCAAACCTTTAAAAGGTAAATATCTATACCAAAAAGGGTCTCTACATTCCCAATCACCTCATGGGCACAATAAGTGCCAACTGAGAGATGCACGTGAAAGGGAAAATCAAGCCTCCCACCTTTGCTGGCATCCTCCAAGCATCACAAATGCTTCAGCAAAGCTGGTGGCCACAACAGGGGCTTGTTCTTTGCATAAAAGGCCACAACAGGGCACAAGAAACCCCGCTGATAGTTAAAAGGCATAGATCCAGGGTCAGACAGGCTGGGAGCCAAGGCTCCAGCAATAAACCGCCAAATCTGTTCTGAAGTGGGGAAAGCAAAAGACCTTTTAATTGTAGAGCTCTAGAAGTCTTCCATATTAATTTAATGTTCACCTTGAAAGGTGATCTGGCTGCAGACCCTCCGCAGAGCATGGAGGATAGGGGAGACCACTGGCAGCAAGGAGGAACACTTCTCCCCAGTGTTTAATCATGTGATAATTAGGATTATAAGAGAAAGGCCACCAAATTGATGTCCCAAAGCCAGCCATCATGAAGACAGCATGCCCGAAGTTCCTGCAACCCTGCTCATACCTTCACACCCTGCCCCATCCGTTCCCAACATCAATCCTGCACCTGAGGATCTGTACACTCTACAAAAATAGTTACTGTGGGAGAAGCTTTGTTCATAAACTGAGTGAGAAAGTTCATTATATGATAAAAATTCCAACGGTGCTACCGGGATGTAAATTGCCTTCGTACCCAGAGCTGACATCTTAAACAGTTTAATTTAGGTACTGCTCTCAGCAGCATTGGGTGTCTGCAACAGAAACAGATGCCTTGAATCATTTCAAAGTATGCTCCTGTCAGAAATGTCCTTTCTGACACCAAAATCAATTTCCTTCTCCTTTACTAACTACTTTTCCAAAAATAGAAAGGGAAGAGTTGCCTCATTTTATCTATTGTGAGCGGCACAAGACATGCTTTAGGCTCCAAGGAGGAAGATGGCAGCGTGCGGCACGTGCGGCTGCGGTAATTAGTGCTATTTTGATAGAGCAACTGGCAACGAGAATGAACCTGATCCATCTTCATTATGGAGATCTATAAAACCTTTGACAAGCCCCATGTAGAGGCAGACAGGCTGCTTCCTTCGCAGCCACAGTGGCATTCCCGCACGGGCGGTGGGTCTGCAGCAGCTCCGGCAGGGACAGAGCTCCCTGCTCCCCCTCTTCCCGCTGACTTCACGAAGCTCAGCCTGAGCAAATGGAATGCACAGGGCCGGAATGATTTTCCACTGATGGTCAGATGAACACCTCAGCAGTCCCCAAGACCTCGCTGTGCATATTTGAGCAGCTGTTGTAAATCACGGCTCTTCAGCAGGCTGCAAATCCAATTAAAACAAGAGGCACTGCTACCCAGCGATGTGCTGGGCACAAAAACATCCTTCCACCTCTAACAAGATGCACCAAGGAAAGCCTTTCCTTGCTCTGCAGAAGGCTGGCTGCTGCCCTGTGGCTATGGAGGAAAGTGCCACCAAGTCCTCCTCCACAGCTGCAGCCCAACACAAAACATCCCCCTGCATGTGGTCATGGTGCTACACTGCACCACCAGCAGCCTCCCTGCTCTTTAGCACATCTGAAACCTGCCCCACTCCCATCTTGCCACAAGTTCCCTCACCTCTGCTCCCACCTGGTATAAGTCAATGGCCTTGACCACCTCCCAGGGAAAGCTCTTCAGCAGCTGGAGTTGAAATTCACCAGGAATTTGGCTTGCTCAGTGCCAACCTGGCACCCAGACATGAGCAGGGTGACTTGGTACCTTGGGAAGGCCACCCTCCTCTAAGGGGCAATGTGAGGCCAAACCTCACCCCATCTCCCATGCTGGAAAATCCGCTCACGAGCCCCACAAAGAGCCAAGAGCCACAAATACCGAGGGTTTGGGTCACATAGAAAACAAGGGAGGCTCCTAAAAATGACTTCCCTGAAAATGCCAGCTGTCACTTCACAGGTTACTGGTGGACTTGGCAGTGCTAGGGAAATGGCTGGAGTCAATGATCCTACAGGTCTTTTCCAATCTAAACAATTCCATATGATTCTGTGATACTGGCTTCAGGAAACGCTCTCAGATCCTCAGCCCATGGACAATGTGCCCATTGCCAGTTGCCTCCTCCAGCAATTTAAAATGCTCCATTAGTTTGACTCCTGCCCAAACACACCAAAGTATTTCCAAGGCTGCTTCCCTGCAAACACGCTGTGCCAAGGTCTACAGCCAGCGTTCCTGCTGCACTCAGACATGTAAACAGGGCAACATTTCCTAACAGCAATTCTTTTAAAGCGATACAAAGGAAAAATCTGCGAGGATTTGTGTTCTAAAAGGAAACATGATGTGGAAAAACAAGCTCAAAACAAGCAAAGTGACAAAAACGCAGCCCGAAGTTCATATTCCTGACAAATGGCTTCCGAGGCTCAGAATCGCACGATGGATCAGCTGGGTAAGGGCATCTGCATATCCCATTAACGTGGCCGGGAGAAGGGGCCTTGGGCAGCCACAGCGCTCGCCATCATATTTTAAGTTTATTTTTCCTTGTCCACCCGGCTCCCGCAGGGCAGGGGGGTAATGACGGCACTTCATCACCAGCCGTGGCGGGTGTTTACATCCATCCTGCCGGCGACAGCTGTGTCCCCGCGTCCCCAGCCCGCCCCGCCGGGCCGTGGGATGGAGCGCCCTGCAGCCATCGCTCACCGAGCACTTTCATTAACAAACTGCCCTTAATTACAGCGGTAATTGCAGAATTATTTCATAGCGGCAATTATTCTTCTCGGCCCAATCCAGGCTATTTAGACAGGGCATTGTCTCCGAGAATGGCAGCGAGCCAGCTCTTCTACAGCTCAGGGCTCTCGTTGTGTTGTGCAGTCCCAAAACGCAGCACCCCGGGACGGCAGCTCCTGGCGGGGGAAATGCTCGTGGGGGTCCAGCCTCAGTCTGGGACCCTGTGTGTGTTGGGGAGAGTGTCCCACCACAGGTGACCACCCTGTGATGAGGGGAAACAAGGAATTGGCTCACGAAACCAGAGGAAAGAAAGGTTAAGAAGGGACAAGGCCCTTTGAAACCACAACTTGGAGCTTTCCTGTGTAAACTGCTGGTTTTCAAAGTTCACCATTTAAAGAATGATCCCAGATCATCTTGTAACAGCATAAGATCAAGACAAATGGGAGGTTTTCTCAAAAAAAGACTACAGCTTTGTTAAAAACTTCTCATAGATCATCCTTGTAACAACTTTACAGCCAGGAAGTGAATCTATTTCATTTTGATCATTTCAAATACTCCATTAATGAGAAAAATTGAGGCATATTAGTCAGTGATCTGAAATACTGAGAAAGCACAAGTTCAGGGTGAGGCTGTGAGCAATTCACATGTCTGACAAGTTGGGGGAAAGAAAAGGGGATGATGAGGATGCACTAGAGGGAGAAACTGCCAGAGGCAGGGTTAGCTGGGATACTGGGAAGAAAGCCTCTTCCCTGTGAAGCTGGTGAGACCCTGGCACAGGGTGCCCAGGGTAGCTGTGGCTGCCCCATCCCTGAAAGTGTCCAAGGCAAGGTTGGACAGGGATTGGAGCAACCTGGGATAGTGGGTGGCATCCCTGCCTGTGGCAGGGGCTTGGAATGATGTCTCAAACCCCTTCCAACCCAACCCATTCTGAGTTTCACTGCCTGAACCCTGTTGCAAAAGCCTCAGACTGGTCAGATTTGCTCAATTAATTCCACACTCCTCCTTGCTTCTGCTGGTTTCTAACATATGAAGTAACTACGGGAGCTGCCAGCGTGCAGAGGAACACCCTGCATAGACAAATTCATGCAAAGTTTTCATGTAATAGAGGGGTGGAAAAAATCAAACAGCAAATCAACCTGCCATGACCTCAGCTCCTCTCAGCTTCCTGAGTCCTACACACCAGCCGTGCTACAATGCATCTTTAATGCCTGACCTGGTTATGTATATGCAAATATTGGAACAGCACCATCTCCAATGCCCTGGGTGTACCTGATCTGTAGACACATGAGCTGGCTGCTGCTTTGGGTTTCCAGCCCACTGCATTTCTCAGTCCCTCCTTGCTGTGCTGCCGCCAACGCCATCTCATCAGGCTGGAGATTCTTACTGCGAGACGTTTCTGCAGATTGAATGCTGGGGTTTGGGGGCTTTTTGAATCCGTGTAATTTTGGAAATTCTAGGGTAATTTTGGAAATTCTAGGGTAATTTGTTTGTCAATTTCATTAGAAGAACAGAACAGAGACCCGCCTCTGCTCAGGGCAGTTGGTACAACAAGAACACTTCCCTCAGAATCTCATAGTTGGAAACTGCTGACAGAGGCAGAGGGGGAAGAGGTGACTCTGCTCTCACAGCCAGGCAGCCGAGCCACAAGAGGTGGCAGCTTGGCCAATGCCACCCAAGCACCTTGGCCAACAGGATGGAAAGTGCCAGTACCCACAGGATGAAACCCTGCAGCAAGCACAGAGGGGCAGGCCCCTCTGTCCCAGCAGGCAGTACAGACACACAGCCAACAACATGTGTTCTTCAAAAGCTCAGATATTTCGAATCACAATACATTTATGACCATGGTGTTACTGCACTTCTCAGTCAAAGCAGAGACATTCAATAATCACCCAGAAAAGCACCATCTGTTATGCCTTATAGCTTAATTAAACTAAAATACAGAACTCCTTAATTCTCCCAGCTCATAAAGATAAAGGTCATCCCACAGCTTTACTGTCAGGTATCCTGTACAGAAAATGCAGGGGCTGGAATTTCTCTCATCAGACATAACTCAAATGTGGCACCATCCCCCCAACACACACAAATATCGTTCCAGCAGCACGACAATGGATTGATGTGTGGCTGTTGGACTGACAACCAGGGTGGATGGGCACAATTCACTCCTTCAGTACATGGGGGCTGCCTGGCTGGCCCAGGCCAGGGTGGGCACCCCCTCCCTGCTGTCCAGACTCCTCCTTATCCTGGCCCCCAGCACCTGAAGAACACTGCTCCAATGACCTGGAACATCAGCACCAAGGACTGCGCCTATCCACAAGATCCTGTCAAAGGCTTTTGCCCTGTTGTCCCATGGAAGTGCCCACAGAAGCAACATGGATATCTGAAAGTGCCCAGCATCCCAGTGTGCCCCATCCTACAAGTCCTCCATACCAGGATGTCCCAGGCAGAGGTCTCTTATACTGGAAAACTTCCAATATTGAAATGAGAACCAAACACTGAGCCCCTGAACAGCAGTGACGGCGCCAAGGCAGCAGTGGGATGGGAGGAAGTGACAGACCACTTGCCAATTTGGGAGTGAAACAGGAACGGAAAGATTCCCTGTGAAGAGGCCTAGGAGAAGCCACCCAAGCTCTGTTTTTTTTTCTCTTCTGCATTCACATGCAGGAAGAAGGTAAACAAAACTGAATACAGAACGTGACTGAATGGATGCAGCATAGCCCAGCCTCAGCCCCACTGCAGGCACTGCTGGTGCCCCTCCACCAGCTGGGTCCATGTCAATGGGAAGTTCCATCCCTTTCCCTCCCCTGAGGCCCCTGCCCAGCCTGCCTGGTGTGTCACCATGGATATCAACCCTGCTCTTGTTGTCCTGTGCTGCTCAGTGGCCGGTTACTCCACACTCAAAGCCCCGTTCTCCCCAAAGCTGTGATTCACCAAACCTTCCTGCACCATTGCTGATCTCCTCGGAAAGATCTGCTTTGTCTTTCAGCACAAACCCAGCAGAAGCCTCACTAATGCAACCAAAATTCAATTATTCTCTTGTCAGCTTTTACAGGTTTCCTTGTCGAGGCCAGGGTATGAGGAACAGAGAATTAAAACCTGAGAGGCTCAGAGCCTTCAGGCTGCCAGAACACCTCCAAGAGTAGGGCCACATGCTGCAAGGAGAGGGATGAGCTGCTCCTGTGAAAGATGAGGGCTAACAGAGACTGTTGTGTGACTATGGGGGTTTTTCTTGCTTTCTGCTTCCTGTAGGTGGAGGCAAACTCCTTGCTGAAAAGAAGACAGACAGAAGAACAGCCAAGAGGTACCTGGAGCAGCTGCCAGAGAAGAGCCCGCACATCTCTCCTGCACTGTGATGGCTCCTGCGGAGGAGCACTCTCACCATGCCACCTGCCCCCAAAACCAGCTCCCAGCTCTGGGATTTGTGCAGCCCCAGCCATGGCGCAACAGCCCCCACTGCTCCAAACTGTCCCCACGGTGTGGCTGCCCCACAGCATTCTCTGCAGAACACTGTGAATGCTGTTTTTGCCAGTCCATGGATCACCACGGCACCCAGGCAGGTGTCATTAACTTGCCCATTGTTTGCCTCCCTGAGGTTTTCAAGCTGCCCTGTCTGTGTAGGGGTTGTGCCCTTGCTCCCTGGCCCCTGACACAGACAGGTTTTCAGCAGCAGACATCCCATCCACCAGCCCCAACCTCCAGCTGCACCAGATCCTCAGCACCCTGCACGAGGGAGGGATGCCCAACAGAGCAGGCTCAGCCACAGGGATATTGCCAAATCCCTGGGATGGTAGGCTCCCTCCCCTCAGAGCCATTCAGCTGCCTGTGAGCATCACCACAGCCTCTAACGAGCTGCCTAACCTTGCCCCTCTTCTCCACCCAGGCTTTAAAATTTAAAGCTCCAGCCAGCCCAACATGAATAGATGAGCAAGAACATCACACTGCTCTCAGTGTAGGTGCAGTGTTTTATATCTTCATTAATATTTCAGTCTCTCCCATCTCCTCCTCCTCCTGCAACTGGCCTCATTTTATTTATATCTGCAGGATACCACTCTTACTTCTTCCAAGTTCTTATCTGCTTGGAACAAGGCTCCCTACCGAGGGACTGCGCCTTCCCAGCACTGCCGTGTTCTGGCACGGGGAGAACTCCAGCCCCAAGGCCAGGGGATGAATGTGGTGCCTCTGCCACCATATGGATCCTCACATTACTGCCAAATAAGTGACATCTGGGGTGGCAGAACTGGGGTGTGGGTCAGCCCAAACCCGAGGGCAGATCCAGGTATCCGAGGTCATGCCCCACACATCGAGGCCTGTCAGATGGATGGCCCAATGGAGTTCTCTGAGCCCTGTGGTCAGTTGATACTTTTCTGACTTGATTATGAAGAAATTAAATTATACAAATATTTCATTAAATATCTTTTTAAGCCTATTAATATTAATATCAATTCCACCTCTTATGTGCCTGGCATTTAAAAACCCATTTTAAAATCTCAAACTAATTTAAGATTTACATCTAGAATACAAATCAGTGAGCAAGACTCCCCACTCTCTATTTTGCCTGGCACCCATATCTGCCCAGTTACTCTTAGATGTCACTTGGTGACACTCACAGAAGATGAATATTCAAAGCGTGCTCTCGCCTGCAAATGTTTTACAGCTTTCCGGCCACTGAATTTGTTTAAAGCTGCAATTATACCGAGCAGCCAGCCCCTGGAAGACCAAAGTATTCTGTTTGTCTGCATGTCACCACATCACTCGCACGCTGATACAGTTTCAAATTAATAATCAGAATTCTGTGCTGACGGAAGTAAAGTGGTGCTACAGGCGCGGGTGAGTTTGGTTTTCTGTCAGATGGAACCTTGAAGGGAGGCAGTCAGAGATGCCACCACCTGCTTCCCGTGTGATAGCCTCGCCTTTTCTCCTTCCCTACTGAACTGCCTCCGATTTACAGGCGTTCCATTTATTTATTCCAAGAGCCACTCTTTCTGCAACCATCTTGCACGACACACAGCTCCTTTTTAACCATCCAGAAGCCCAGGGAAAATGAAAAAATTATCTTTTCTGAGCAGCCATCCAACAAATGAAAGGTGAACAGAAAATTAGCATTGTTTAAATACTGGTACATCAAGGAGAACAATTGGGAGAGGCCTCTCATGCTGGCCAAGCTCTCCAGTGCCTGAGCCCCTGCCCAGGTTCTCTCTGAGGTCAACACTGCCTAGCTGGCACAAAAAAAGAAAAAGCTATTAGTGGCCCAGGCACTTCCCCTGACCCTTCTCTGTCCCACAGGTGCTCCAGGCACCGGTGAGGACCATTCCCAGGGGAGCAGATGCTGAACAGTGCACAAACTCAGCAGGGTTATCTGAGTTCGTGTCCTCTAGTGGCAGTCCATCCATGGCAATTCCTGTTCAGTTCACATGGTACAAATGATGATGGAAGAACCCTGCAGGCCATGTTTTCTGAAGACCACACCTGTACAGACCAGGAGTAGACTGCAAGGTGGTCACTCATCCTTGGGGACAGCACCTGGTTATCACACAGGGAGGGAGCCTGCCCCAGATATGACCAAGAGATGCTCAGCATCAATCCACAGGGCTCAGTGTCAGCCCATAGCTGACGCTGCAGCCCCACTCTCTGGAAAGACAATGAGGAACCCCATGGGTACCACATTCTCCCTTGTCTGGGGGCACAGGCACCGCAGTGTGACTGAGCAGCTCCTCCAACTATGGTCCTGTATTTCAGACTTGGCTGCCTGGGAAGCCCCAGGCAGCTCTACTGCTCAGACTTCCTCCCTTTTACCTCTGATGACTCACGAGCTTGTATCAAAATATTTTCTTTATAGCTGGCAAAATCTGAAGCCAAATTTTCCTTCCCTCTTACAAATGCACGTGTAAGTGCTGCAGATGCAGTCAGGGAGCTGCTCCTCTCCCATCCAGCTTGCAAACCTAAAGGATCACACGACATATTCTGAAGGGCAACACCCAATTAACATCACACTAAATAAAACCTCCTTTCATGCAGAAAAAACGGCACATCAGCAAACCCATGGACCTCACACCAGAACTGCCTGGCTCACAGTCAAGGCAGAACACAAGCAGGAACACTGTGGGAGAAGCTGGATCTGTACCCTGAGCTCTGTGCTGACCACACCTACTGGCACTTTGGCAAAAAAGGAGAGGAGCAAGGCAGGAGAGCATGGAGCCAGCCCAGGGCTGAGGGAAGGAGCTTATTTCCATCAGCACTGCTAGCAATCCTTAAGACATTGCTCTGCATCTTCGTGCCAAGCCACTCTGGTTTCTGGATGTCCTTCCTGCAGCTCCTGTCCGCACCAGTTAGCCAAGAGACAGCAAAGGAAGGCCCTTCTCTGCATGATCGGTACCTTAAACCAAACATCATTATCCTTTTGAACCAGAGACATACAGCTAAAAGAGATATTACTGGAGAGAAGACTCAAATAGCACTTTGCTATTTGCTTGCTACAGCAAGGGCTCCCTGGGGCCTCGTGATGCCTCAGTGTGTGTGCCCTGCCCCAGAACCACCCTGAGCTCCACCAACACCCTCACCTACAGCGCCCAAAACACACGAGATGCCCCATCCCAGATGAGAGGCAACATCCCTGATGGAACATCCCTATCAGACTGGCCACTGCATGCCCTACCCCAAGCACCCTATGGGATACATACACCTGCTGCGGCTGCTGGACCCCACAGCTCCATTCTCTTGGCAGGATAGGCAAAACAAACCCCAGCAGTCCTTATCTCATGGATTATTTCTTCTGCCGTCTAAATTACACAGCAACAAGAAGCTGCCAACGAGGTTCACCAACTGAGTTTCCTTTTATGGCACCAACAAGATCAGAAAACAATTCTCTGTCTCCTTGTCAGGTTAAGTGTTTCAATATCCAACTCTGTGTTTCCAGTCTAAAAATTTATGAATTTAGTGAGCAGCCTGTGGAATATCTTCCCTTTCTATCCATCTACTAAGAAAAGAAATTACACTGGCCATTTGTCATGATCGTCATTCCAAAGATAAGTAACAACTGAAATAACTTTAACTTACCTTAAGACCTGCAGCGACCATAAAAAACAGCTGCATGTGCAGGTTCTGCCATGCTGTAATAAGAGATTACTTTAATGTGATTACTCAGAACAAAGGTAGTAGAGGAACTAAAAACCAGGGCAAATTTATCATACTGCAGAGCCACTGTTATGTTTGGCTCATGAACGTTATCAGTGTGTAGCTAAAAATCACATCAACTGTGTAAGAGAATAAATAGGACTTGTAATTTTCATCTAAACAGCACTGAGGAAATGTGATTTGGGTTGGGGAAACTCGAGTTTCGTTCCCAACTGGAAGCAGCACACACATCCCTTTGGTTTCACAAATAAAGGGCACAGGTAGTTGTTTCTCATAAGTAAAAAGCAGAAGGGAATATGCAAAGTACTGTTATTTAAGAAGAAAACTGCTGGGAGCATTTTTGCTCACCCAAAGAACCTGCTGGCATCTGGCACATCCCAGCCCACAGCAGAAGGGCCACATTCCCCCCTGGACAGTTCAGCTGGGCTGTGCCCCCACTCTGCACCACGTGAAGCTCATGGCATTTGCACAGACATGCTTGGGTCCAGGGCACACATGAGCAAGGTCAAGTGGTTCCAGGAGGAGGTAATGGAACAGCCAGTCCTGTTCTTCAGCTCCATGTTTAAATCTAATAACAGAAATACTCACCTACCATCGGGCAGCATTGCAACACTCAAGAGGGCTTAATTTCACAAGTGATGGGGGTTAGCGAAGCCTGGGATGTCACCAATTTCTCCTCATTAGATGTGCACACCAACTCATGTGGGATGAAGGGCTGGAGAACAACGAACAACCAGGCAGCAGAGACAGGAGGAGCTGAGGGAGATGCTGAGGGTTTGCCAGACAGAGCCCCCAGCCAGCTGGGGAGCAGTTCATCAGGGTCCCTTTGGAAAGGACCAGAGGTGACCAGAGCCACACTTCTCATCACCAGACACTCAGCTCCCCTATTCAGCAGAACAAGGGGGCTTTGAGTGTCCCACCTTACATATCCCAGCCATTTATCTGCCCATGCACAGGCACAGTGGAAGCAGCTGGAATTTGTTCATTTGGAGCAGAGCCCACACCTATCAAGGGTCAATTAATCTGCTTGTCCAAATGCAGAGACAGGAGTTCAAATTAAATCTTGAGGCTCAACTGCCTTAAAAAATTCCTTCCCCCGAGGGCTCGGCTTTGAACAGCCATCACAACACAGCAAAATAATTAATCTCTGCTCAAACAGGGACTAAATGAGACTATGGGACTAAATGAGTTGGGGAATGTCTGAGGAGGGTTCTCGGAGGAGCAGCGAGGACCAGCACACACACAGTCTGTCAACACTGATGCTCACCAATACCAGCTACGAAATTTCTCCAGATCAGTGGCTCCATCCTGCACCAAGAGATACAGAAAATTCACCTCTCTGAAGCACAAATAAGGCAGAAGTGCCAAGACAGGAAGAGAGCACGGCGCAGCCCAGCAAGGGGAAACAGAGTCTCCAGATTCACTTCTGCAAAGGACTGAAGACATGCCATGCCAAGTGCTCACTTCATAAAAAACTCAGGCTTCTCTTCAGCATCACTTTGCAAAACTTTACATCTGAAGCAGAAACCAAGGGCAAAACTAATCGAAAGGATACACATGCTATGCATGGAATGGGTAGGGTGGGGGAGAATGAGGGATGGGGGCTCTGCTCCCTGCTAAATTTAGTCTGATTTTCATCTGCCTTGAAAGTGTCAGCACTAGGCAAGGAATAAAACAAGGTTAAAGAATGTGAAGTTGAAAGCGGATGTCTTCATGTTTATCTACAAAAGCAGCACAACTTTTAAGAGCATCATCCCAAGTGAGCGCGACGCAATGCTCAGCTGCCAATTTGCATAACAAATAAGCTCAGAGAGAGACTCTGCCAGCATGTCCACAGCCCACAGCCTCTCAAACATCCCCAGAACCCTCCTCCTCCTCAGTGAAATCCTCCTGACACTCACAGTGCAGCACAGTTTACCCAGAGCAGTTCCCCATCTGAGCAGGGTTTGGTTCGTGACCTCCCAGAACTGTGCAAAGGCACTAAAATAAACACCAAGAGAACAAACTGCTCCTCAAGTTGTCTTGGGACTTTTAGGAAATTCAAGGGACTCTTAAGTCCCTGATTCACTGCAGGGCTACTAGCACATCAGCACTGCAGAGCCAAGGAAACTCCAACAAGACTTGGAAGAGTTTCACTCCACAGCTTCTCCCAACTTTCGACAAGACTAGACTACATATGGCTACTATTTTCTTCACAGCATGTCTCATACCACCACTTGAGAGAAACCCAAAAATCCCACATAAAATCTGTGGACAGGCTCTAAGTCGTGGTTAACCACCGAGGATCATCTCAGAAAGAAATCTTGGGCGATTTGGCAAAGCAGGCGGAGAACCACCAGGAATCAAAACAGGCTTGTGATTCATCTGTGGCATATAACTGGCAAGAGGCACCACGTACAAGTGGAACAGTCCTGGAGCCTTAACGAGCTTGGCACAAGATAGGAATACCAGCACTTCTTTCCTGGGAAAAATGACACCAGCTACAATAAAGGTGCCCAAAATAAAGAGGCTCCCAGCGTTATTGATAAGTTCTACAAGTTTGTTAATAAAGGCTGCAAATTACCAGGCTGAAACCTGTCATTTACTAATCAAATTTAAGACTCATTTTCCTCCTACAGACACAAGATGAATTATTAATTCCTTCGTATCACTGGTTGAGGAGCAGTCTCCAACACTGCAGAAGATGAGATCTTAGAAGCTTCCCACCAGCAGCACTCGGGTAGTCACTGCAGCCGACACTGTGGTGAGCCTGGGGTCTGACATGGTGGTAGTGAGGGGTCCAATTTTCTTTGAATGAAAATTTCACTTGGATTTATAGCCAGAATCCAACACAAACATGAAGTGCCAAGAAGGAATTCCCCCACCTATGTACTTTAACACTGCCAAGGATTTGGGAATCATCAGGCTTTGGAGGCTGTTTTATTCCAGCCTCTAATGAGCATCCCGACACCACAACACCAGGATCAATTACCCCAGGAAGATCTCTCTGAGCACTTCTGAGAAAAAGGGAAGGCAACTACTACCCAAGGATTTCATACAAAATTACACACAGAGGCACAGCTTTAACCAAGACTCTGCTGTAGCAAAGCCATTGGATCCTGACGTTCAGGGAAGCCCAAACCATGGACTCAGCACCAGTGTTTGTTCCCAGCGCATTAGATGGAAAGTTCCATGCTAATGTGACATTTTACTATCGTGAAGAAAGCCCAATACTAAAATTAGAACATAAATCAGGCACAAATATTCTTCCACATGCAATCAAGTCGGCTTTCCACTCATCCTCCTTTATCCACCGGGGGGTCACAGCGAATTCCGCTCCGTATCCATTTGCTGTGAGCGCAGCTCCCTCCGAACCCCAGCGGAGGGGACCAGACAGCTACGCAACGTTGCAAACCACACCAGTTGGCTGCAGGTAAAGCCAGTGATTAGAAAGCTTGGAAATATCCCTTTAAAATCGAGATTGGAAGATAAATCCTGCAGAGTCTGGGATATTTATCCCGACGCGTTCCAACCGCAAGGCACGCCAGGGAAGGAATGACTTTAAATGCAGCATCAGCTTGTAAAAAGCAACAGTGTTTGGCCCGGAAAGGCCAGGGCGAGCCCAGGGGCTGTTTGGTGAGCAGGAGGCAGCCTTGAGGACAGGCTGCACACAGAGAAATTAATCTTTCAATTAATCCAGTCAACCTGAGCCAAGCCCTATAAAGTATTATCCATTTGTGTCCAGACCCGTGCAGCCAGCACGGCTGTGCCCAGATCTGAACACGGCATCCACACCAGGGGGAAAAGCCCATAAATCCAGCTGAAATTCCCTGGCTATCAGGGAAAACCACCAAACCACAAACACACACAAACTTTGAATCAATATGCAATGAAATAGAAGCAGGCCACCATAGGCCTTGCAAATTAAACAGCACGTTCACAGCGCATCACAACTCGGTGCATTAATAATTAGCATGTTCTTTGTTTCGAATTCAATGAATTTATATCATCCTTCAACACTGTTTAGCCAAAGCAAATAAAAAACACGCAAATCACATTACTTTTTCCCATCCATACAGAATGATCTGGATATTCACATTCAAATTTGCCATCGTGGATTAGCTGAAGGCAATTACTTGACTTGCTGAATTCTTTTACAATAATTTAAAAAGAGAACTCCAGTCTGTTCTAATAAGAAAAATGAAATCCCATTAGCTGTGTCTCCCATGTATATTAACATTTCTTTTGTTTAGAAAGGTTAATATCCCCCAAATAAAGGAGCACAGACTGCCTGTTAAAATAATTACATCATGACATTTCCAAAGGGTTGGCAGATAGACATGGCTTCCAGCAGACACAAACAAAATAAGAGGGCTTTTATAAAATTATCCAGACTTAAAATACGGGAGGAATCAGTGTCTCTGGATGCTCCAACCACTTTTGGGTGATTGGACTTACCTAAAGGAAACACTTTCCAATCCCTGCTCCCATGATACACAATCAGTGTCTCTTCTAGTTACATGGTTTGGGGAGGTTGGACCTTCAGCAGAACACTGAAAACCCCCAGATCTACCTGCTTTCTATAAAACTGTTCAAGAGCAGAGAGGGCCAGGCCGAGCTTCCACTCACTGGGGAAGGGAGTTTGGGATCCTGTCAACACAGCAGAACTTCTGAGCAGCACGAGCCAAACACTTCATAGTAAGAAACCCAGCAATATTTAGAACACTGTGATCCCAGGAATTCCCAGATCAGAGGGGTTAGAGCCTGTAAGTGCAGCTGAAGGCAGTGCCAGCACCTCCTGGCTGATGCACAGCAGCACTGTGAGAAGCACACCCATGAGAACCCCCCTGCACATCCCTTCACCTGGAACTGGGAATGCTTCCTGGTCATCTTCCCACTACTTGTTTAACAAGTTCCAGACGAAGAGAGCAAACAACCTCTCCACCTGCTCACTTCTCACCTGTGATTAGACACTGGCACCAATGTCACGGAACCCTCCCCGTCCTCCTCCTCCCTGCTCCTGTCAGGACACCCAGTGGATTTGCTTTGGGCCACTTCTAAAATCACATTTGGCTGTAACACCATTTGTGGCTTCTTGCAAAAATCAGCTCTCTTCATTGCATGAAATATTTGCATATTTTAAAGCGCTTGAAAAGCAACAAATGTTACAGTTTCCAAATGATTTTGGAACAAGCACATGTAATTAGCCCTGTCTAACAAATCTGCTCCCGACTGTGGTAGTAAACAAGTGAATTTAAGCCAAAACCTGTTTCAGAGACATCAAATGTCAAGGTCTGACTTCTGTTCTAACGGCCCAGTCGGAGCCTGGCAGGTAATACCTCCTTGGGGCTTATTTGCTTTGACTAAGCCCTGTTAGAGGATGAGACACCCTTAATGCTGCAGGTTCCTCGTGCACTAAAATGTACCATGGGGTTCTTGCAGTCTCCCATGGCAATTCCACTGTGGCTTGCATGGTACAAATGTGATTCCTGGGCTACAAAAACCACCCCAAACCTTTCCAAAGTGCCACCCCTTGCGCTGGGGCCGCCCTCCTCTTTGGGCTCTGGCACCAAGGCAGCAGCAAGTGAGTACAGTGCTGTGAGTTAACTTATCCTGGCAAATTTTGGAAGTTCCTTAAACAAATCTGCTTATGATGACAGCAGTCAGCAACGGGTTTGAAGCCAGACCTGTTTGTGAACCCTGCAGTCAGGCTCCCACTCCCACGCGCAGCACCCTGAGTGTCAAAGCAGGGTGACAGAAGGTGGCTCACTCCCACATGTGGTGACAGCACGGCCTCCCACGTGTCATGGGTGTCTGTGCCCCAACAGGGCACAGAGATTAAGAGATGCAGCTCCCCAGCCAAGCCCCAGCTCCAGCAAGCAGTGGGAATGCAGATCTGAAACTGAGTCAACCTCCACGCTGGAGACACCCAAACAGCCACCATGAGACAGGCTCCTCATCCACATGCAGCCAAAACTGCTCCACAGCTTCCTCATATAGGAGCTTGCAGGGAGAGGAGACTCTCCTTAGCATGGCATTTGGGACACAGGCAGGAAACCAAACCCTCCATCTGATTTAACCAAGGGGCTCTTGGTGACTCCAGGGTGGGCAGAAACACTCTGCTCCCAGGGCAGGATGCTCTGAGAAAAGTCAGCCCCATCTCCAGGTGAGAAAAGCTCCTCAAGACAGTGCCAAACCCAAGACCCAGGACATGGGGGGGTGAGAAGAAGATGACATAGGGGGTGAGAATCAGGACACCATCACTGGCTCCCTCCCCTTTCTGCGCTGAAACAAGGAGACAAAATTGGTTTTTTGCCTCTAGAAACATGATTTCTGTGAGAGCATTGGACCACAATACTGCACAGTAAAGAGGTTTAATATGATGATGAAAATCCATCTTTTCTTATTGCCTCTTCCATGGGCTGGGAATAAAGACTGCCTTCATCCTGAAAAGGTCATGTTTGCATTTCTGGTAAACACAACACTTTGTTTTTTCCTCTCCACCCAATATGCTCAAGTGAGTCACATCTGGCTGACTTGTCAAAAGATAGTGAAAGTTTGAGGAAATGGTGTTCCACAGATGTTACTGCCTAAAAATAGCTTTGCCACAACTGATAACAATTTTCTAGCTCAGTGGCCAAATATTCTGCTCCAAGGCATGTATTGCCAATCAAGATTATTGCAGATGTCAAGTTCAGCAACTTGTTTCTTGTCCTGTAAAAACTTTTCTCTCCTACCATCTCCTGTCAGCACAACCACATGAAATCATTCCAGGATTTCAACACTCCTACTGTTATATCACAGAGCTGAGACCTATCTATCACAAATATAAATTCAACGGTGCTTAATCTTCATCTTCCAAAGAAATAATTTTCAAATCAGGTGCCTGTAACAAACAGTTGTTCTCTCACAAATTCTATGAAGGAAAGTGCAGATTTGGCATCTTGGGGTAGCATCTTTCCAAGCTGTGTCTTTAGCAGAGACACAGAGAAATAATCACATTAGAGTGTCAGCCAATAAATACTGGAGGAGGAAAGCACAGACAAAGCAATTTCTGCAAACTCTGCTCGGATTGCTTCTACAGTTATTGATAACAGAACAACTGAATGCAAACGACGTCAGGCTGGCATAAATAAGAAAAATATCTTCTGGAAAAAATTCTATAAAATGAATACCGATATCCCATTGCCATCTAAGTTAAAACTCTGCAGAGGATAAAGAAGCTTCAAAAGCCGGTGCATTTACTGTTGAAAATTCTTTACATTCCATGACTAAATCACCAACGCCACGGAGATATTTCCATCTCCGATTCTGCTGATGTTCACAAACTGAGCTATGCTCATGTGGTTCACGCTGTCAGCAGAACCCCCTGACTGAACACCGTGTCATTCACGAGATAAAGTGTCCAAGAGGCAATTCACCAGGACTTAAACAGGAAAGAGCGATGACCTCAATCCCCTTAGGAAGAATCTCTCCCTAAAATGCCTTCAAAAAGTAAGAAAAAAGGATTCTGCAGGAATCCATCATCTCTTCCTTAAGTAGCCAGCCTTAACGTCTCGCCCGCTGCACTCCTGGCCTTCAATTATTCAGCATTTAAATGGATCCCTGTCCTCTCTAACAAGTGGCACACAGCAGGACAGTGGTGCCAGCATTACCCACTCTGTGTCCCTGCCCTGTCAGCAGCACTGGGGCTTGCTGCTAACACAGAGCCAGAGGTGCAGTTAATAACACAGCCCCCCAAAAGCCAACTTTGCTCCATCTGATTTTCTTCCGAGGAAACATACTCTGGATGGCACCACAGCCGCCAAGATGACTGAAACCTAACGAGGAGGGACTTTACACTCAACACGATCCTTTCTGTTTGGTTTTCTGATTACTGCTTAAATTCAGAAGTCTAATAAACAGATGGAAAGAAGGCATTTGCTAAGGCTTTCACAAGCATCACTTTAACTGATGGAACCAAGAAGATATTTTTCCTCAGCGCTGCTGAAAGAAAACATAAAAGAATTTCAAAATCCCACAGCAGTTCCTTCCCTCCAGGGGAGATGGATATTTGATATTCTATGTCTCCCTACGGCAGGACTGTAGGAAAAGAAGATGGCAAGGTTCTCAGGGGTGCTGTGTGTGCTGTGGGGCAGAGGGAAACACCCTGCAGCCCCAGCTCTGGGTTCAGCCCATCCAGAGCATTCAAAAGGCAGAGTACTGATGGAAAGGGAAGGATGGGACGGGCAGGACCTGCAGCAAGCTCTCAACAGAAACTGCTGCAATCCTGATGGGATACTCTGCTTCCCACCCCATAATCCTGATCACACACTGCTTCCCACCCCATGGCCTTAGACAGACACTCAGCATCGCTGCTAAGACGTGGCAAAAACTCAGAGGGTTTCTGGGAGGTTGTCTGCAAGTTCAAGAGAATTTAAGAGGCAAGGAGGCAGCACTCATAGCTCCTGGTGGCCCTGAGAGCTCATGGGGACATCCTGGCATCCCAGCCAGCTCCCTGCAGCAGCTGCCCAGCGCCAGGGCTGCTCGTCCACTGTGGGAGACACAGGGACAACACGGCCAGAACACACCAGAAATAAACATCTCGCAGAGAAAGTTTTGTAACATCTCCTATGCCTGTCACATCCAAATGTTCTTTGCAGAGACAGATGGTCCAGGCTTCTATTAGCAATGAATAATGAGATGTGAAGCGGAAGGTGTGAGATGCTGCTTAACCTTGCTTCCCCCCAGCACCTCAGTCCTGAACCATGCAGTATTTGATATTTTTGTATTGTAAACCACCAAGAAACACCACAATAATCACAAGTTTGCCATGCACCGGTTGTTTCACTCTTTAAAAACAAACCTGTTCCTATTTTAGCCTTCTTCAAGACTGGCAAAGCTGAACCATCTGCCACGAAATCACGCCAGAGCAGCCACAAACCAAAGGAGGCAGCCAGTGAGCATCCCACCATTCTGCCAAGTCACACCAGCACCTCCTCACACCTCACACCAAGTTATCCTGGATAAACAAGGGGTGCTGGACTTCCCTATGGGCTGTGGGATCAGTGAGACATAGTCCCTCATCTGTACTGCTTGCTCCTGGGTCCCAGCATTGGTGGGGCTGTGCAATGGGACAGACACTGTGGGCTGTGAGGGAAGCTGGCAGGAGTTCAGAGCCAGGTGCTGCTCCCAGCTGGAGCAGAGCCCAGGCTGGGTGCTGCAGCCTCCCTGAGAGACAATCTTGCACACAGAGACTGAGCTGAGCAGAAAAGAGAACATTCCTCAAGCACCTGAAAGGCAGCTGTGGAGAAGGGAAAACACATCCCTCAGCACAGACAGCACGGGCCTGGCAAGTTGCAACAGGTGAGACTGCAGCGTGGGATGTTCCTGCAGGTCCAGAGGAGTGAAACACCAAAACACATGGCCCGAGGCAGTCCTGGCTGTTTGAAAGGTCACTGCTGGCTGTGCCAGGAGCAGATCAGGCACTGATCTGAGCTCAGTGCCCCACTGCCCCCTCAAGCCCACCCCTACCAGAGAGGAGGAGCAGCTGCTCTGTTCATCCTCCATTCCTCGTGCTGGAGCAACAGAGCTTTTAGAAAGAATCATCTAAAAGTATTTAAAACATTTTGTTCAAATTAATGGGCTATTTCACACAAAAGTAGTTCCCTAGAGCCGTCTGCATTTGCAAACGTGCTTGCTTAACCGGTTTTAGCAATTTGTAGACAAAAGTTTGGCAACATGATACACCCATCCGGGGAATATACATTATGTCTTACTTAGATAAACAGACATAATAGCTACTCTCTTTTCAGCACCTCTGCTACCACTTGAACTGAGTAATACCCACAAAGGGTTGCTATCTGCACAGGGAGGAAGGTCAGAGCAGCCACGAGGGACCTGGTGTTTCATCCTGGAAGTGCAGAGAGGCTTCAGCAGAATTTCTGGGATCACCAGAAATGCAGACACTGCTGTAAATAATCTAAGTTGCCTTCAAAATCCACTTATAATGATGCTGCCCAGCATCCTCACTGCCCTTTCTCTCTCCATGACAGTAATCCAAAGTGTCTGTTGTGTCCTGTCCTGTCTTTATCAAGAAGTGGTGGTGTACAGGAGCAAGTGGAATTTCTATGGGAAACCAAAGGATTGTCTCAATTCCGTCAGGACACTGACACTGGTAAGAAGCCACATAGGGAGTGCCCTTTGTCCAAGAAACTTTTCCTATTGGACAGTTACAGCAAAATGAAGGAGACATGGAATGAAGAGTCAACCTTCGGTTGTAACTACACCATTAACATCAGCATGTCTTGTTTCCTTCCCAAATGAGGAAACCCCTCCCAGATGAGAGACGAATCTGATGCCAACGAATGACCAACAGGAACTCCACACTGAAATCAGGAGACACCGAGATTGGGGACTGTTCCTGCTTGAGCAACCTGCACCCAAATCCTGACAAAACATTAGAACAAGAAGATCTCGCATTTCCCTCCTCTGTCCAGACACACAAACACAACGTAAGCATGTCTGTGTGTGCATCTGTGTGTGTTTGTGTGTACACACACAGTGATGGGAGGGAGGGCCACAGCAACTATAGCAAATCCTTTCTTCAGGGCACATAAAACCCTCTCGCAGGAGTTTTAAATCCAATTTGCCACAACAAACAAAGGCATGACATGCTGTGTAACCCTCACACAGGCATTTACATTTCTTATTGTTAATTTGAAAAGGGAAACCACATTTCTCCCAGGCAGATGAAGCTGATGTCTCGTGATCTGAAGTGCACTCGCAGCTGAGATGTTCTGCCAGGAGGATGCTTCCTAAATGCTGCACTCAGTATTAATAGGTTTGGAAGCCTCATGGGATTAGAAGCAAAAATTAATCCAGTTTAACAAAGTCTAGGGGCACACTGTGCTGCTATAAACTCCTGGAAGTTCATCTGAAGGTAATCAATAACTTAACAAGGCACTTCCTACCTGTTCTGTATCAGAAACTGCAAAAATGCCGAACAAAATGATTTTTTCCCTGCAGTGTCTTCACTGACACAATGCTGCAAAAATTCTGTTTCCATGTATTGACCACTGAGACGGCATTCCCCACTGAGATGTTCAGATCTGACCCTTTTCAAAGCAGTCTCCTTGCTAAGGCACCTCCCTGTGCCTCACCCCCTTCCCACAAAGTTGCTCATGATTCAGGCAGATAATTTCTTTTTTAATCAGGACTCCAGTGGAAACTAAATTAACTCCTCAGGGCAGCCAGGGGATGATGCTGCCCTGAAGAACTCGCACCTGAGAGTTAAGGCTGTCAGATTTACTGATACTTCATGAGAAGGCATTTGCAGAAGTATCTGAATGCTCCTGATGGATGCAGGGACAAATCCCCATGAGGAGTGAGGGCTGGGAACAGGCAGAGACTGTGGCCTTTCACAGCTGGGGAAAGAGAAGTGGCAGACTGGTCAAGACCAGCAATGGCCACGCCCCCCACTGAGCCAAAATTCTAAGCCACAATTTTAAGTGAAAGGTTAAGCCTGAACTCATTCCAGTTCCTCGAGTACAAAGGCCAAGTGAAAACCCCCAGGGAGTACAACCTGTGACTACACCCCAGACAGGAGATGCTCCATTCAAGGATTCCAGGGTGGGAGGGGAGACAAATATCCATCAATCCTGCCTGCCACGGGCACACCCCTGCCTTGGCACAGTAGGAGGATTCACACACCTTCACTGGCCAAAGAGAAGCCCCCAGGCCACAGGATCTGAGGCTCCTCCTGACACCAAGCTACTGTTTTGACAATAGCTTTTCTTTACGAGACATTTGTCATTAACAAACTTTAGACAAGGTTAATGAAAGTTCTGTCACTTTAATGTCTCGCCTGCTTTAAATTACAGATGTCATCTGCCATGACTAAAGAAAGGGCACTGAGCAATAATACCATAAACTATCATCTCCAGGGACACACAGGTAATTGCATAGCTCATTAAAAAACTGTTTTAATTATTAATTGACCGTGTCAGAGTTGTCCTTTGAAGTCAGTTTTAATTTTTTTCCTTGCAAGCATGATGATTCCAAGCTGACCTACACAACTTTCTCCACCACCTCCAGGAACTGGAGGGAAGGCTTGGGACCTGGCTCACAGCACGGCGACTGTGGCTCGACAGCACAAGTGTGGCACACGCTCAAAGATTCCCAAATCACATGGGTAATGGTGTGAAATGAAAAGACTTGAGCAACGAAGTGAAAAAAAAAAATCCTAAATGTTGGCTGGCCATCAAACTTGAAAGAAGAAAAAAAAAATCTAAATGGTTGACAGGCTACAGACATAACAAAAAAAATGCAGGAAGGCTTTTGGTAGTTTGGTAGCTGCAAAATCATCCAAGTCACCTTCTGCATGGCTCCAACTCTGTCCCAGGCTGTGGGCCTGCACTGCAAGGTCCCTCCCACCTCAGTGACTCCGTGATGTGCACAGCAACAAGGATCAAAAATGGGCTGGAAAATTATACTGGGAACCCACACAACTGAATTAAAAGTTTCACTCCAGAGAGCTTATCCTCATGTTCCCACCTTGGGAGAGCCCCGTGGCTCCGGGGATGCAGGGAAGGTGTCTGGAAACACAAACACACAGAGACAGCTCTGCTGGACACTCAGCTCATGGGTCAGTCAAAGCTGTAAGGAAATTAAACACAAACCACCACCTCCATGAAAAAAACACCTGCACAAACCCTGCCTAAAATACAGAAAGAGAGCAAGACACAGAGCCAAGTTATCCCACAGAGGCCATGCATCCAGGAGAACTCCAAGAGGGGAGAAATCCCAGGCAAATCTGTGTGTGGGTCGGGTTTTTCAGCTTCTGTGTTGTTTTTTGTTAAACAGCCAAGTGAAAAAACCCCAGAGAAAGCAGAATGAGCTCACAAAGTCTCAGCAACCTACTGGGGCCTCTTGTCCTACAGCCCATGAGCTGATATGAGATGTTTGTACTGCAGGGAGGACTCGAGCACAAAACCATGTACTGCTCACCCCTGGGATGAATCACAGCCACTTCAGCTACTCAGCCATTCCCTGCATCTTAACTTCATCCTGATCTCACCCAGCATTCAACCCTGGGCAGCCACCTGGATCTTCATACCTGCCCAAGCAAGGGCAAATCAACTGAACAAAGAACAGCAACAGGAATTTGGAAAGGAAAATCACCTCTTTTCAATGAAAAGAACCACAACAGAGAACACAAACGTGCTGACTCTTCCCAAAGAGGAGCATTAGCAGAGAATTGAGTCTTTTGAGGATGAGAGTTTCACCCCAGCAGGTTTTGGGGCTTTGTTTTTCACAGAAGGAGCACACTGAGCATTACACAACACCACTGAAACACTGACAGCAAAATGCCACACGAGCCACTGGTCACAGAAACGCCAACTTCTTTGAATCACAGCAACACCAGGGACTCAGAAGCAGGTAAAGATCAAAGTACAGGCATCACACAGTTCCTTAATTGCCAAGTGCCAGACTGGGAGGAAAAGAACAGAGTTTCAGCTCAAGATAAGAAAACACCTTGCCCACAGGCACCAGGTAACTGCACACCTCAAGGAATGCTGCAGGAAAAGGGGTTTACAACGGCAGTGCTAGCAAGTCCCATTCCTGCTCCTTTGAACCTCATACCGAGGCAGAATATACAGTTAACTGTTCATATTTGTCTTGGGCACCAATTAATTGTACAAGGAAGCCCTGTAACACAGCCACCTTGATGCCTTGGCCTTTTCAAGCATGTCCTTTACACGTCAAGAATACAACTCATTTCTTTCTGGGCATAACCAGAAGACTCACCCTTCCCGTCCTGACTGCATTAAAGCAGCTCAGGAGAACACCCTGTGAGCCAACACTGAGATTACCAGAGGGCTGGGTCGGGTTTGTCCCTCTCCCAATTCCGTGTACCTAAGGCAGGGAATGCCAGCATCACCTCTCAGTCAGCAGTCACCCCAAGGCACCAGCACAGAAGTGTTTCCCAACAAAAACACAGCCAACCCAAATTCCTGAGCTGGAAGGAGCCTCACTTTGGGATGCCAGCCATGTATATAAACTATCACACACGCATCAACAGCTGCACAGCACACAGCCACCCCCTGCAGCAGCTCCCAGGTACGTCTCCACGCAGTACAAATGTGAGGGGAACGGGAGGTTTTAATGAAAGCTATGTTTTTATCGCAGAACTCCATAAATCCGCATCCCACTGCCCCACGAGCTACCTTCCTACCCAGCTCTTGCTCAAGCTATTTGCCAGTGTAATTGAATCCTTCTCCCAGACTCTTTATATTCTGCTCTGGTTTGCGGACAATGCTGCTGAAATACGTTTACCATCCATCTTTCTTAACGTGTTTAATCTAAATAGAAGACTCAAATCCAAGATTGTGCAGTTGATGGATAGCTCACCTTCTTCCACCAGCATGCCTTAAATGCCTCCTGCTATATTGCTCTCAGAAAGCTCACAGAAAACCTGCATTCGCAGGGATTTCAGTCTCTCCTACCCAGTGAGTGATCATATATTCTTATTACAGCAGAGTACCATTAAAAATTGATAAGGTTCAAGGAGCTGCCACATGTAAGACAGAGATATGTGAACACACTTAACAGACCCCCAGTGCCACATAAAACTTTCACCAGTTCTAGGCTGCAGCACTGAACCCATCACTCCCTCGGGCACCCCCTCAGTACTGCCTGTGGTGTTCATTTGGGTGAGAGACCCTCAGCAGCTCCCCAGCATCGAGGTGTGCTGGGCTGGCTGAAAAGGGGACAAAAATAAACCACAGGCAAAAAACATCCCATTTATTCCTCAAATCAGGCCAACACAAGCATCTCTCCCACACTTGCCTCATACCAAAACACCATGTGCCCCATGAAGTCCCAAGCAATTCCTAATGAAACTTCAAGCATGAAACCAGCAGAGGTAATAACTCTGCTATACCTATTGATGCCCTGTTATAACCGTGAGGGTGGTGAGGCCCTGGCACAGGCTGCTCCATCCCTGGAAGTGTCCAAGGTCTGCTTGGACAGGGCTTGGAGCAGACTGGGATAAAGGAAAATGTCCCTGCCCATGGCAGGGGATGTGGAATGAGATGAGCTTTCAAATCCTGTCCAGCCTGAATCATTGTGGAATTCTGTGTTTTATGTATTTAGATGCACAGTTGGGATGTTTAAAGGTATTACGTTGGAATCAACAGAGTCTGTTATTGATGCCACACGGTGTGAGAAATGCACTCCTATGTGCCCAATAAAATTTTGTATTAGAAGGCTAACTTGGGTGTAGTGGATAAAATGCCTGTGTTTTCCTGTCTCCAAGGGGCTTGGAGTACTGCATTGTGGCAGCACTCACAGTGAGGGGAATGCAGTCCTGCAGTTCTCATTGTGCAGTGCTCTATGGAGTCATGTGTTCCCAGATTTTACAAAAGCACATTTTCTGTGCTGCACAGAAAACTGCCTGCTCTTCCAACCACGACAGCATTGTCCCCTGGAGCAAACAGCTGGCAGCACTCCACATCCCATGGATTTTCTACATAATCTCTGCTTAATCCCAGCCACACCCTGTGCCCAGAATTCAGACTTTACAGCCCTGGAGAACATGAGGGGTCAGCCAGGGTCACTGCTGCCCTGCTCCCAGCACCCCCAGCCATCTGTTCAAGAGGCTGCAACACACTAAAGGTGCAAGTCTGCTTTCTGCCACAAACCTCTCACCCTTCCTCTTTCAGAGCAGTGCTTATCCATCCCTGAGCCAGAGCTGGGCCCTGCTTGGCTGCCCCAGGGTCCCTTCCCAGCCATTCCCCACCTGCTGCCACCCATTTCCCAGTTCCCACACTCACACTGCCAGCTCCAGAGCTCCACCAGCAGCAGGCAGCTGTGCCAAGGAAGCATCTCGCTGTCACCCTTAGCACACCTGGCAGCAGATGGGTGTTGGACGGGGCCCAACACAGCCAGGACACTTGCCAGCATCCCAGGGACTGACACCAAGTGACCTTTGCTGGTGCCCGAGACTTGCTGGAGTTCTCCTGGAAGACCTCGTTATGTTGAGTAAGCGGTACAGGAGTTTCACAGGACAGACATCCCAACCAGAGGCCTTGCTGTCCCTCTTTCCTTCCACATAAGGCAGCAAGGACCACCAGGAGAACAGGGATTACACAAAGTTGTGGAGTGATGGGGTTCCTAAACCCTGGCAGAGTAAAGCAGAAGCAGATCCTTCCCAGGGGAAGGAGAGATAAAGTAGAAAAGGTGCAATAATTAACTGAAATCATTTGTATGTCTGAGAACAAAGCTGCCCCACCAC
The DNA here is from genome assembly GCA_013397095.1 of Sterrhoptilus dennistouni. Taxonomy (NCBI): domain Eukaryota; kingdom Metazoa; phylum Chordata; class Aves; order Passeriformes; family Zosteropidae; genus Sterrhoptilus; species Sterrhoptilus dennistouni. The sequence continues at coordinate 563,689 of VWZU01010241.1, forward strand.
TCTCATTCCTAAAAGCTCAGCCTCACTTTCACAGCAAGGACAACAAAAATCTATGAGGTCAATGTCTCACATCAATTTTGCCACTCCTCCTCAGTCAATGAAATAGTTAATTATAGTTTTTCTCCTGGTTTAATGCAGGGAGAAGAGTTGACCACTTCATTTAATAATTTAGCTGAAATGTGTCCACACAAGAACATGTTAATTTCTCATTCAGTTTTCAAATTGAATCAATGTAGAAGCTGCCAACAATACAGAGACAGAAATGCCACCCCCCCTCACTGACAGCAGAGCAAACTTCCTCGTCCTTTATGAATGACTTTTGTCTCCAGGCCTGCAAAAGAAATCAATGTACATCCTGCCTGGAGACCGTGAACCCACCTGCGCCAGGCGGGAGTAATTGAGCACAATTAGACACACAATTCAGAGAATTCATCAAAAAGAACAAAAACAAAGACATTTCCCATTGGATTCCTTAGCTCCTTTCCAGGAGCACGCTGCCCACACCACAGCCCTGGGTTCCTCTGATCCTCTGCTGCACCCACGTCCTCCACCAGTGTGGGATGGCAAAAATCAGTGATTGTGTCTGGAGCTGGGGCTCCAGCTGAACACCCAGATCCCTGCTGAACACTCAGATCCCTGCTGAACACTCACGTTTCAGTGGAGCACCCAGATCCCAGCTGAACACTGAGATTCCAGCTGAACACTGAGATTCCAGCTGCACACCCAGATCCCAGCTGAACACACAGATCCCTGCTGGACACCCAGATTCCAGCTGAACACCCAGATCCCAGCTGAGCACCAAGGCTCCTTGATGCCCTTCACGGAACTGTGTTACCCTCTGGCTCCTGCCACACTCTCCCATGGAACCCACAACAATGATCTTAGACTAAATACTCTGCTGCAAACCTCAGTGCTTCCCTACACATTTTTTTCTAGAAAGATTTTTACCTACAGCTCATTGATTCTAGAAGTCAAATTAATTTTGCCCCTTTCCTCACAGCTCTAGAGCTCCCTGGCTTTTCCTGGAGGCCAGGGATCAGCATGCTAGCACAGCCACTCAGCTGCAAGGGGAAGTAGGAGGCTAATGTGAGGATTTTTTTCCCAGAGGTGTTCAGGCCATGGCTGTGACACAGTTCTGGTGGCTGTGCCCAGCCTGCTCCGTTCCACACCATCCCATCCCTCCGGTGTCCCGGGTTCAGCAACTGTTTGTCACAACAGCTCACACACACCCACACACTGCAGCCTTGACCCAACTGCCAACGACATTTTCTGTTCAGAGGTGGTAGCTGTTAACTTGACTAACTTTGGATTGCATCCTTCAGAGGCAGTTACTGCGTCTTTTTAAAGCACCGTCACATATTTGGACACAGGCAGGAAAAGAGTCAGGTTAAAGCTAAGAATGGTTGCTCCCCAGGTCACACTTCCCTGGTTTTACCCCTCCATCCTCAAGTGAAAAAGCTCAAGACTAAAAATGGGCAGAGCATTAAAAGGAACAACCCTGAAAACCTTTTCTAAGTGCTGCCCCGTGTCCAGGATCTCCCAGGAGGTGGAAAAACAAGTTACCCTTATGGCTTCACATCCTCACCTTCCCCAACAACACACCTGGCTCAAACAGGTCCAGGCTAAGGTGGAATTAAGAAGACAAAGGGCACTTGTGATGCTAACACTCCTCTCCCCATAAATCTCCTTCCTTTTACATTAAAGGAACCCATTGACAGCAAATGCATTTTTCAATATTTCAACCAAATATAGAATCACAGTGAACTCGGTCATAAATTCCCCAGGAGGCAGAGGGCTGGCTGGGGAGGGGAGGGAAGCTGCTGTTACACAACAGCACCGGGATGCCCTACTTTCACAGGATCCTGTGCTGCCAACTCGCTCCTTCCCTGCCTGTGCCGCACCTGCCGTGGCCTCTGCGAGCCCCACGTGCCCCTGCAAGCAGAACACTTTCCCAGCAGCAGGAGCCAAGATCCCAGCAGTATGCAGGAAGTGTGAGGGCACTCTCCTTGTTCAGAGCTGTCCCCAAGGTGCTGCAGGTTGCAGCCAAAAACAAACCCAGGCTGTGAATGAACCCAGGAGGAGCAAAGAGCCCGGGCAGAGCTGCTATTGCTCCTTTTTGAAGTCACACACTTCTCAAGGCAGAGAAGAGACAAGATGCTCCGAGAACAATGCTGCTCCTTACAGCCTCTTTTTAAGTCTGTCTCCAGAGGGAAAACTTGTGTTTGTTAAACCCCAACACATGTGAGAAGCCCCGACAAAGCAAATAAAGCTGCAGAGGTTTAAGTTGCAGGCAGGTCTTTACGGTTTATGGGTTGGTTTATGGGTCGCAGAGATCTGTACTCACTCATCTCTTGTATTACCAACTGCAAGAGGAAAATGGTCCTTAAGCTCTTAAGAAGCCAGAGGACAGGGAAATTGCTTAAGAGAGAAAGGAAGTGCTGAAGCACATGCTCTACAAATCAGACCAGCCCTCGTTTCATTCCCTGTAGGGGGTTTTCTACAGCAGGCAAGTCTGCCCTGCCATTGTTGGGCTGGCTGGCTCCAAATCAGGCTCTTGTCCCCAGTCTCCCACCTGCCCTGTGGGCCCTGGTGAAGGGGAGCCAAGGCAGCCTCTCCCCAGTGTGTGCCAGAGCTGTGTAGGACACACACCCCACACACCCCTCAGGGCGCTGCCATGGCCACTGGCTCCCAGGGAAGCTCAAGCTGCACAAAGATCTTATTAGTGCTCTAAAGGATTGTATTAAAAATACATGAAATATGCAGAGAATGGCACCTCTGGATGTGGCTGCACTGCCTGGAGCACCTGCACAGAGAGATAACATTGGAGCAGCCCTGGCTCTCTGTACCAGCCTCTCTGCTTTTATCATCCTGGTTTGGTGTTCAGGAGGTGCCCGAGCTCGAGATGGTGTCACACCAGCACCTGCCCCGAGCTCCACTGCTGCTGGACCTGGTAACAAGGAGTCCTGGGGCAGCTCCACCTCACAGGAAACAGCCTCTCACCTGTTGCCAGGCAGGAAGGAGCAGCAGCCTTTCCAGGGGAAATCCTCTGCTTTGGGAAGTGTATTGTATCAGTCTGCGGTCAGCACAAACGAGCAAAAAGCACCGTAAGTTGCAGCACCCACTGAACAATACCCAGGTGTGCAGAATCTTCTGTTCCATCTCACTGCCATGACATGGTACCCAGCCAGTATCTCTGTGACAGATAATCAAATCTTGTCTACCTTTCCTTTATTAATCCTTGCTTAATCCTCTTTCACATTTTAGCTGCAGCTTTCTTTAGGGTAAGTCTGATTTCTGAAAAGCATCAAAAAGCATCACCTTGACACCTGTCACTCCAGACCCCCGCAAAAACACCTTCCACAGAGCAGCATTGCTGCAGCAAACCCAGGGCTCTGCTGTTCCCTTGTCCCCATCTAACACAGGGCTGAAACCCCAAAAAGACAAATACCTGACACTTACAAAGAGTTTGAGTTGCCCCCCCAGCTCCCAGCCCTGGTGTCTGAACCACAGGCTGAAGGGAAGGGTCTGCTCCTCCTCTGCCATGGATACCTGACAGTGCTGGGAAAACACGAAGGAGGAACAGCAAAGTTTGAGCTTTAAATGGCTCTGGAGCAGAGTTCCTGCACACCAGGATAGGTGATCAGGTAACTGCATCCCAGCCTTGGTTTCTTCTCTGTGTTTTATTTTGTTGCATCTCCCAAGGCCTGGGGCTGTTTTTCCCATGCTGCTGATCATTCCTAGTGTCGTCTTCCAGCCTACATTCTCCTCCTTTGCCATCCTGTTGTGAGGTCACAATACATTTGTGACAGAGTTTCCATGGCAACAGACTGATGACATAAACATAAGCCGAGGATTTCTCCGCAAAGCGGGAGGAGCAGGAGATGGGCTGCGAGGCAGTGGGCTGCTCCTCAAACAGCTCTCTCCAGTGAGAGCTATGGGAATAGAGAACATTACTGGCAAAGTAAATTGCTTTTTGTGAAAGTGTTCTCTTTTTTTGAAGTTTGCCCCCGTGTGAAAGTCTCTAAGTCAGAACCTGCCCATTATTTTAATGTGCTGCTCGGTATTTAATAATCTTCTGCCTCAGACACCAGTCTGTTGCCATGGGAATGACAGCCGCACAAATACGGGATTAGGGCTATCTGGCAGGAGAAGAGAAATTATGAATAAGCAGTTACGTTCAATAATTAGTGAGTCCACGAAAAAGCCCCAAAATCATAAATTTAGATGGGAGCGTTTATCTCCATGTTTGAACACAAGCACGCAGGTGCTGCTGCTCCAGAACAGGATTCCCACAGCACACAAAGCTTTGGGGCTAAGTGGGTCCTGCCTGGGAATGCAATTTACCTTGCTCCTGTTCCTGTTTTTCCCTTCTCCCCTCTCCACAGGTCTGGATTCTCCCGAGACAGGGAGGTGCCCAACACCTGCCCAAGCCACCGTCCCCATTCCCCTGGAATGCTGATGCTGGGGGATGCAGCCTGGGTTCCCGAGCTCAGGAGGGAGCAAGGAACATCTCCTGCACATCCAGACCACTCTGTCCAGGCCAGGAGCTGCAGCTCACTGCAGCAAATTAAAGCTTTTAAGTCTATTTTTAAAAAAATAGGAAAAGCTTTCCGCTTTAATTGGAATTAGTTACAGCACTGCTGAATAACTGACCTTGAATGGCACCTGAAGCAAAACCCTGTGTTATTTAACCAGCTTCACAAGCAAAAAGACACTGGGAGCATCTGTGCCCACAATGAGATGCTTCTGTTTTCCTGCAGTGTGCCCACGCCTCAGGAAAAGGAGGATCTTCCCCTCTGCACTCAGCTGCCTGGAGGTGGTGACAGGGCTGGTAAAATGCAGCACACTCAAACAAGGAGCTAAAGACAGGGAAGGGTGTCCCACAGGACACCCTCCAAGGTTAAATGCCTTCCCTTATCCAAAGGAGTAGGGGACTTGAGATGGACAAACAAAATCACTGCCACAGCCCCTGCACAGCCAGGCTGCCACAGGGAGAGCCCTGGGGATGCTGCTCCCTCCTGCTCATTCCTGGGGGGATTCTCCCCACAACAGGCAGGGACTAAAAACCAAAGGCAGCTGGTTCCTCTCCTCTGCCTTTGCTGGGGAGGACCAGGTTTGTGTCTGTGCCAGAAAAACTCATGCTCTTGGAGCTGGAAGGATCTCCTGCTCACCAGCCTGCACCTCCTATTCACCTGAGATACCTCTCTTTTTGCATATCTGTGCTATTAAAATTCCTCTTCCAGCATGTAATTCCCTCTACTAGCTTTTCTTGCTTATTAGAGAAGACAAAAAGTATTCTGAGCATCTGATCAGAGAGATCTCATTTTCTCCAGGCACTCCTCTGAATTTAATTCTAGATTAAGCATTATTTAAAAAAACAACAAACCACCCCTGCTGCCTCCTACCTCCTCACGCTCCCTTTCAACACGGGGTTGGAGAACACTCCCAAGCCCAGGAATCCAGCTGTAGTTAAAAATTACTCCTTGAAGAGTTACACTCCTAAATATTCTATGGAAAATCAGAAACAGAAATCACAAGACAGGAAGGACTGTTCGGGTTTTTCCTACAGTGTTGTGAGAGGAAAAGTTTTAAGTCCTCCTTTCCTAACCCAAACAAGGGAAATCCCAGAAAATCTCTAAAAGCTGTTGAAGCATCTTTTTATAACCCATCATTTCTAGACTTACTAATGAAGCATCTCCTGGCTGACAACTGCCTGATCCGCTGTCCAAGCCCGAACCTGTCCCGTGCCAAACACCAGCGTTCAAATCCCACCTCTGAATGTGTTCACTTACCTAAAAAAAAGCCAGGAAAACAAAATTAGCACAAATGTAGCAACTTGGATATAGAACTCTGGACAAACACAAGTTTCAATCCAGGGAGGTGTTGACAGCTGCTCCTCCAGTTCTACAAATTCAGAAAAAAACACACAACCAGATAAAGCCTTGGCCAAGTAAAGCCCCTGAAGAGGAGGAGAGGTTAATAAATGCTGAAACAACCTTTGAGGCCTTTTTATTTATACCTACATACATATGAGCACAGGGATTTGACAAATAATACTTCTCAAATCACTCCTACAATGTTAAACACTCCGGAGTATTAACTTGCCTGTGCCTAAAGGAAATGGGTCAATTTTAATTCTTCAAACAATTCTTGCGTCCCAGCACAGCACAGGGAAGGGGGGCTGCATCCCCCAAAAAGGGGCCACCAGAGGAGCCTTTGCTGCCTTATCAGAAAAAAAAAAAAAAAAAAAAAAAACAACAGAAAAATCCACTCAAAATTAAAAATAAAGGAATTAGACAAGTGGGAACTCTTGACTGCACACACACACAAAAATATACTGAACACCTGCCTTTGCCAACACCTCTTTTCACTGCTGACAGCCACCTCCAGGAGCACAGCCCTATGGCTGGTGATACTGAAACCTCCTCCCAGCACAGAGGATCCCAGCTGAGCACTGAGATTCCAGCTCCAAAGCAGTAACAGAGCCTCTGAGGTGCTCCCAGGGCAGCACTTGGGCATCCTCGGCATCAGGAATGGCTCACTGCCACCTTCATTAGAGACACACATTTGACTGCTTGCCAAAAGGACAATTTTGGCAGGTACCTACAGGTCAGTATTTCTCCTTTTGAGCATCTTTTTTTTCCTTGGTTGTTTTTTTTTGTTGTTGTTGTTGTTGTTGGTTTTGGGTTTTGTTTTTGTTTTTGGTTTTTTGTATTTCCTCTGCAGCACCAACTGCAAATCCAGCAAAGTGCCACAGAGAGGGAAATCACCCACTGCTCCAATGAGCCCTGTGCACACAGGGATTAACAGGAATTACAGCAGATACAAGCAGCTGCCTGGGAAAAGTCTCCTTAAAAATAATACTTCAAGGGCTCCACATGTTTAGGGGGGCAAAAGAAGGAATGCAAGTGGGACAAGTGAAAACTATCCAATTTGTTATACTGGGCAACAGCAGGATGCTGCAAGAGCATTCCCGTGGTCTCACACTCCCTTTCTTCATATATTTTGGATGCTGGACACGTTACAGCAGCCCCACAGGCAGGACCCCAGCCTAGACCCCAAACCCTGCACCAGCACAGGCTGCCACCCCTCACACCACAATTACACACAGTAATTACGTATTTAATTGTTGCGCATTAATATCACCTCAGCCTACAATTACAGCTTATCCATGTAAACCTAATCAAGGAAAACCAGCATATTTGCATAAAAGTTGTAATGAAAAGTGTAATGATTTCACTAACAAGACGTGGATAAGAACGCGTATCTGTGACAAACACTTTGTGTCAAGGAGAATAGAAAACGATTTTCTTTCCTGAAGATTATTTCAGGCCCATTTAACACAATCTGTACCACTCCGGTGATGTGCAGTATCTTACACACATCAAGTCATATCTCGATAATGTTCCTGACTTCAAATAAAATTTCATTACTATATTTAGTTCCAGGATGGTTGGAACCGGTTGCATTGTTAAACTTAATAAAAACTGGGATTTGTGGAGTATTAGGCAATCCTCAGTGCCAGTTTTCCTCCTCGTGGATAAGGCAGCAGCCTTATCACAGCCCCCCCGTGCTGTCGTTTACATCCCAGCTTCATTTTCACCCATAAAACAAGCAATTAAGAATAAGTACAACTGCTTTGGAGTTCCCGAGGCCAGAGATAAAAATAAATTGGCTTTTATAAATTCACTTTTTGCAATGGTAAAACAAAGAACCAGCCCTAATCATCAGTAATTTGTTACCTCTAATTTCAGCAGCCAGGCTGACAGGCACATGCACCTGGATCCTTCCAAGCCCTGAGTGGGGTACAGGCACAGGAAGGCATCTCCTGAGTAATCAAACTGCAGCAGAGGGGCCAAGTTTCAGGGTACTGATCATCCTTTGCTCAGAGATGTGGCAACACTCACTCCATCTCCAGATTCACCTTGCACTAACAGCTCGGCATGAAGTTTAAAGCCCTGGACTTAACACTCTAATTTCAGTTTTCTATGGAAACAGTTAGACCTGTTCAGCATCAGGAAAGCATCTTCAATTTCCCACTTCTTAAATGTCATCTCCTCTTCAATTACAACTTCTTGCATCTCATCTCATCTCCTCTGGTCATTATCAAGGTGGCTCCTTAGAAAACCACATTATCAAGGTAAGCAGAGAATTTCCAGAGCAGAAATAAGAGACGAGGGAACGAGTTTGCTTTTTTGTACGTAATTTTGAAATCTATATTGCAAAGGCAGCAGCTGTACATAACATCTGGAAGCTTGCACTGCCTCAGAGTGCTTCTAGAACAAGGAGGAATCGTGCCAGTCTCTCCAGTACAATCCCTGCAAGTTCAACGGGCTTTATTTGTCTCCTTGACAACGCGCAGCATGACTCAGTCATTGGCTCCCTGGTAATTAAGAATTTCATTTTGAGCAAGAGGTCAAGACAAGGGAGGCACCGTGGCTGTCTCCCGGTGGGTGAGGCTGCAGCTGCCGTGGGCCCAGCGGCGCTCCCCGGCCAGCGCGCCCGCCAGCCCCGGCAGCGTCAAGCGCAGGGAAGGCAGACAGTCTGTGGGAGGGCATCTTGCACAGAGCTGCAGTTTAACGTTATCTATTGCTCCACCTGCCACTCTCTGTTTAAACACTGTGCCTCAGCCTGTGCCTGAGCACTGCCTGGAACAATTAGCATGAGAAGCTGCCTGGAACGGCGCGGGAGCACGCTCAGGGACGGGAACGCCGTAAGCGACAGCAGAGAGAGAAAACAGCCTGCAAAGTTTGCACCTTTGGCCAGCCCTCTGCACCTCTGATTTTAGATGGAAATGGCTACGGGCATTGTCAAAAACCAACATGGCACAGGATGGTGCCAACAGCAAGAAGAGCCCAATGCCAGTGATGATGCTACTGGAACATGGAGCCAACCTGAAGGAATGCTGGCTATGGCAAGGCCAGCATTGCCTGCCTCTTTTCCCACATCCTGGTCTAGGCCAGATCCCTGCCCTCACCCAAGGCACACCTGGCTGTGGTGACCCAGAGATCCCCCACATCCCACTCTAGCAGCCACCACACCTTGCCCTGTTGTGGATTAAGCACTTTGCACCATCTGTGCTCCCCTCCTGTGTTTGTATTTTGCCCGTTACCTATTATGAAACCGTGCGTATAATCTCACCATCAGTTCATCAAGGGAGAATTTAAACATGACACACCAGTAATTGAACTGCAGGAGGACCTGGCTAATTCGCGGCGGTGATTAAGAGCCACTGCAGACTAGCGAATTTTACAAGCGAGTGAACATGCAATAAAAATCTCGCTCATTTGTTTTGACAAGTGTCACTTCATATTAAAGGTACACTCCACCATGAACTCCAGTCTGGGAGCACAACTCTATTCCCAACATGGCCCCTCATTAAGTCCTAGACTCAGCAAAATGCTCTGCCATGTGCTCAGCTGTAACTGGGAGAGCTGGGAAAGCTGCAGGGACAGAGGGATGAGCCCCGTCACCAAGGGCAGCCTGCCAAGTACCATGTGCAAACAAGATACCTTTTCCATTTCCCATTTCATTTTTCTGCTCTCTTGTCCTTGTCCTTCGGCTGTATTAGATCAAAACCAGAGTCAAGACCAGCAAAAAATTCTTTGGTGCATGTTACCATTTCCCAGAGAATGAGACCAAGGCTGAAACACAACTTTCACGGATTTACGAAACACACCAGGAGCATTCTGTTGTGTTTCTTAGCTCCAAGTTACTTAATCTGAAGTGGTTAATGCTGGTGAAGGACACAGGCAGGCACACTGATGTTCCAGCCCCTGCCTCAAGACACCACCAGAGTCAGAGGAACAAAGTCACCTTCAGCACCCAGGAAACATAACCTCTGCAACCCACAGGAGGTTTGCAAGGACATCCCAAGGGGCACGGGCTGGGGGGGCAGGCTGCAGCTTCCTGCCACCATGATGAGTGATTTGGTTTTTAGTTTATTTACACACCTGGCTAAAAGTCTTCAGAGCTCTCTTCCCCGGCACTGGAAGTTCCCGTTACTGAGATCCTGGGGATCATTTCTGAGTGTGCGTGTGGGAAGTGCCAATGGAAGGAGCTGCAGCATCTGTGACTCAGCTGCAGTCTGGGGCAGGGCCGTGTGTTGGGATGCTCCTACTCAGCCAAAACAGGTGGGGAACCAGGAGCCAAGGAGCTCGCCCGTCACGATGCTAGCAGATGGGGCACAGACAGAACACGGGAGTTGACATGGAAACATCTCCAACCAGGCCCACACCCCTATATTTTTCATTTTTTTTTTATTCTAGGAAACTTTCCAGTTTCAAGAAACCAGGCTGCCCCAAATTATACCTGTCAGTGCACACCCCCGAGGATACTTCTACACAGGGCTGTTCACAGGCTCACTGGGAAGAGCCACAAAGCAGCAGTCGAGCCCTCACATAGAAAATCTCTTCTCAAGCAGTGAGAGGAGCTTCAAAAAGCCAACTCAGTTTCCACTGAAAAGAAACTCATTCTATGCTCCTGCCTGAACAAATTGTACAGCTTTCCATCAGGCACTTTTATACCCGTGTACTCAACAACTTCAGAGATCATTTTAAAAGAAATATGTTACAGGAGCCCTGCCAACCACAAAAAGGTCTTGTGACTCAAAAAGATCAAATATGAGAGGAAAAAAATACTTAAACATTTTTACACAAACCATTTGAAGTCAAAAGTTCAAAAATTAGTATTTTTACATGCCTGCTCACAGGCAGATGCCCTGAGGTTATTTTCTCAGCCTCTATCTCCAGCTATCTCCTTGTAACACTCCGCCTTCCGTGCTGTCTGCATCCAGGCAATTAACTTCAAAATTCTGCTACAGGCACGGGGTGCTTTGAAAATAAACAGGAAGATCTTTCAGAAACAGCCATGACTGAGCTAGGTGGGAAGAGGATGAGCTCTCAAACAGGCTCTGAGGTGAACAGCCTCACTGTACAACCCAGGGCACCTGGAGGAGGCTGGCAGGTGCCCCAGAACAGCCCACCTGGGGCTCTGCATTCCTGGGCAGCACCTCACTCAGCTGGTTCTGCACACCCAGAACAACGGGGTTATGTGAGACGTAGGGAAAGAGGCCTAGCCTTGTACAAGTTTTATGGAAGCCCTCAGGACGAGATGCAGGAATGGCCAAGGAAAGCTCTGTGCCACCATCAGTGTGGGGACAGGGACATGCTGTGAGCTGGGCAGCACCACCTAGCTGGGACAGCCAAGCTGCCCTAGGACCGGCCAGGCTGACAGGGACAGCCCACAGCACACACCCAGGAGATCATTCCAGGGAGTTCCAGATGGAAGTTGGGAAGCTCCTGCAGGGAGTTTTTCACAAAGGCGGCAGGAATGATGGACATGCCATGCTCACTATGCTGGCACCAGCTGCTCTGGCCACATAAAAGCCACCGATCAGCTCCTGCAATAAATTCCTGCAGGACCACTCGTCCACCATAAAGCTCACAGTGCAAGGTTTAATGCCACTATAATTTTTATGATCTAGGTTCACCAATGGCTGTACAGCCCAGTCTGAAATGGGATTAAACCATTTAACTGCTGGTGCAGTTCCAGCATCTGTATTCTGAGGTCTTGGCTTTGCAAAACCAGGAATTCTCTGTACCACAGCTTTGCTTTGCTGCCTTCCACCTGAGCTTGTTCTAATTCACCCCAGCAGCCAACAAACCCCTCTGCAGCTATTTTCTGATGCCTTGAGCTCTGAGTCCCTTCATCTTTCTCCTTCCAAGCACATCCAAGCCCTGGAGAATCCCACCCCATGAGGAAAAGCCTGAGGAGCATGCCATGGAGAGCTCAGCCCAGCAGGAAAGGTGAGTGGTAAAAGGCTGCTACAAGGAGGGATGAGGCTGAAAATCCTGCATGTTCCTCACAAGATGAGGCTGCCCAACAACAAGTTTAAATTCCTTGGTTATACTTCAAAGCTAAAGCTGATACCCTTTCTATCCCAAATCCCAGACTGCCCTATTTTGCATCTTATGTTTATACGGCACATGGCAACAATAAGTCTTGCAAAATATCCCAAATTGCTTTCAAAGTGGTGAAATGAAAACAGAGGCAGCCACCAGCAGGCTTAAGCCTGAGATCTGCCAGAAAATAATAATTAAAAAAAGAAAAAAAAGGATTAACCTTCTTTGCTGGTAATTTAAGAATATCAGTAATTGAAAAAACAGAATCTCATTTTCAGCCTTTAAACCAGGCAGAATAAAACCGTGCTGCTTTTACAGTGTTTTTGTTGCTTGGTCCAGCAAACCCAGCCTTTTAGGCAGAGTCTGTGGCAGGGATCAGCAGCTGATTCTTAATGAACGTTTCAGAGACCTTTAGTTCCCTTCAGTAGGAGTTGGTGGGAAGTGTGGAAGGTCTGTCTGTCTGGCCCTCTGGCAGCTGCGCCATGTGTGAGGGATCCCACCAGGCAAAGGGGGATCCTGCCAGGAAATGGGGGATTCTGCCAGGCAAAGGGGATCCTGCCAGGAAATGGGGGATCCTGTCAGGCAATGGGGCTGGCACTGGCCCTTCCGCAGCAGCCGCAGCCCAGCCTGGAAAGTTTTGTCTCGTTCCAGGCTCCCCATGAATTGCAAATCTTGAGGTTGCCACAGAAACTCTCGGGGTGCCACACAGCCATCAGGAAGCATCATGGTCATCTTTTCCATCTTGTTTGCTTTGCATCAGAGCACTTTAAACTCCCTGTGGCATTGGTGCTCCGCAGAACGATTCCCTCCACGCAGTTATTCCTGTGCAGTGTCCAAGCCGCAGTGATTAATCACTCCCGCTTCCTCGGCTGACATATCGAGGTGGGGAAACGACATCCTAAATGAGCAGAGCTGATTACCTGGGAAAGCAATTCTTCAAGATAGCACAGCTAACTAATAGCTCCATCTGCTACAAAAACACATTCCTGAGCCCCAGAGTGGTGGCAGGGTACAGCCAACAATTTTATTGCAGCTGCCAGATTTGAAATTGTTTGTCACAAGTTGCCATGAAAACGTGGGCAGCTCTTCGTCCTTCCTCTACCCGTCTCCTCGAAGAGCAGGGAATCTCAATCAGAAGGTCTATGGGGACTTGTGACAGGGATGCTGAAGGTGAGATCTGGACTGAAAAGACAACCTGATATTGTATAATAAATGCTTTGCCAGAACCATCCTTTTTTTATCTCTCTGATTCCAAGCAGGCTCAGTGAACGCCCATCCCCATGGGTGCACGAGAGGGGCTTCAGCCACAGTGTGACTTTAGCGAGGTTTACCAGTCCCTACTATTTACAGGTTAACCCATATTTTAACAGGAAAACATCCCAAACCCCGGGTGATGCCCGCGCCCACAGGAGCCCAGCCATTGCCAGCAAACGGCAGATCTTTATCCCACTGAAGCCCTTTGAAATGCAAGTTCGCCCCAGGAATGCTCCATATGTCAATTTTATTTATATTTTTAAAGTACGTGGGTACTACACTTTGCAACAATTGTTGCAAATTAATTGAGGCAATTAAGACCGATGACCGTCAGCGTCAATTTCAGGGTCACTCTCATGCAATCAATCAGCTGCCCAGGACTTGCTCAAACCTTTTTGCAGATTTTTTCCCTAGGATCCTAATATTTGGGTTCCTCCTGTTCCTGTTCTCAGCCCCTCCTGAAATCACAGCTTTAGGTACATTCAAATGACTTAGCTGAAGCTTTAAGAGAGTTACTGGGAAACTCCATTGCCTGTAATCTGCATCCATCCATCTTCCTTCCCCATCCAAAGCCCTTGAGAAAAGCTTGGCCACGAATGAAGCCACACTTGGAGGTTTGCTGCTCCAGGCAGGCACAGAGCAAACCTCCCCACGAGAGACAGCTGCCCCTGCTGGGACAGTTGTTTGGGTTTTGATGGCTTCTGATATTTTAACTCCAAACCACCTTGTTCTCCTTGGCTTCTCAGCACATCCATTTCCCTGATAGCCCTGCCACGTTCCCATCATGTGTCAGCAAAAGCCAGGAGCTCTAAATTAGGATCATTTGAGTGATTTTCTGGCTGTGGTTTATTTATTACATTTGTGAAATAAGTAAATTACCGTGGTATCCAGTGGAATGATAGAAGTTCAATCACTTAAGAAATCAGCCCATCAAACAGAGAACCACATGACCCTGATCTCAGTTTTACAACCTGATTTAATAACCTGGTTGTGCTGGTTGCTCACATTCAAATCAGAACTGAAGGACTATACACTTCTGTAATTAATACAAGAAAACAGTGAAGGCAAAAGCATTCTCCTAAAAATACTTAGCTTTTACCTAAACATATCTGTTGTGTTTCCCTCTGCCTTGGAAGGAGGGAGAAAAATGCCTCAGGAGCAGAGATTTCATAATTTCATTCAAAAGTCACCACTCATGTGTTGTGCTGTTGACAGCTAATTAAGTTCTCCCAAGGTAAAATAAATGTAATGTTTTAAATCTGCTTCCTTGCTTTAAAAAAATCTTGACTGATATTTCACTCACTTAATATTAATCAAGGAAATACAATGAAATAGGGAATTTGATTTCGCTTCAGCCAGAATCCCAGCACCTTCTCCATCCTGTAAGTAGGTCACTAATCAGGTCTGGGTTTAATTTTGCTCAATTCTGTTTCTTGGCACTGACAACGATCACCCTGGACACAAGTCCTGACTCGGCAGCTTCAGTGATTAGACAATAAACTCCATCTTGCTTTGTAAGGGCAAAAGATGTGGGAAGCTGAGTAAAGGAGACGAAAACGCTGAGATAGGGCACCCACACCTCCTCAGCCCTACTGAGAGTAGCTTGGAGAGAAAGCCTTGGATTTGTGCTGTTCTGAAGGATGAGGCAAACCCCTCCTGCACAGCACCACACACACAGCAGGGGGACAGACCCTCGGAGCTGCCTCCAGCTCACTGCAGCTCCCTGAAGGCCACGGCAAAGCAAAACCTGCTCCCAAAACCCTGCAAGAGATTCCTTCATTCTCTGACCAACACCACTCCACACCTCACACAAGTGGCAGTGCCCAGAGCAGCCCTGCTGTCACTGGCCAGACTGAACTCATGATTCAAGCACATAAACTATTCCAGCCAAAACCACTGGACACCTGAAAGCAGCTTCAAAGCATCATTTATCAGCTGTATCTGCTGGGTTGTTTTTAAAAACAGCCAGGAGAAAATCTATGGAGCCACATCCTGCTGTGAGAGTGCCAGGGCGTTATCCCGACGCCCTCACTGCAGCAAAGAGCCTTTTCCTCATCCCCCAAGAGGCCACGGAGCCGATATTTCAGCAATAATGGCCCATCCCTCCCCACAGCCCTAACACACATGGGAGCAGTGCCAGGAGCTACTCCCAGTTCAGGTGAGCAGCCCCTCCCAGCCCAGCGCTGCGGGAGCCGGGATCGATCGGCCCTGCAGCCGTCACCATCCACCTCCATCACTGCAAGGGCAACCCAGCGGAGTTATGGGATCATTTCTGCTCTGCCTCACCCAGAGCAGCACTACAGAAACCATAGGAACCTAGGGTAAACCACACATTGTGGGGAAATGGAACCTGTGCTAAGGACAGAGCACTGGGGCTGCTGCTCCACAGAAAAACAAACTGTGGCACCTCAGGGTGATGAAGAGCCACCAACGAGCCCCCTGCTCTCTTCCCAAGCAACGTCATCCTTCAAACTTGCTGGGCCTAAGGGTAAATCCAGGCAAAGGAAAAGATGCAGGCCAGCTTTGCCAGGGTGCTGCACTGCAAAACCTTCTGCAACCAAAAATAAATCTGTTTACT
Source organism: Sterrhoptilus dennistouni (assembly GCA_013397095.1). Taxonomy (NCBI): domain Eukaryota; kingdom Metazoa; phylum Chordata; class Aves; order Passeriformes; family Zosteropidae; genus Sterrhoptilus; species Sterrhoptilus dennistouni. The sequence goes on from VWZU01010241.1 coordinate 579,424, forward strand.
TTGCCAAACCAGAGGAACTTCATGTCCTCTTTGTGGCGAGTTATTCCAAGATGGTTTTCACACGAAGCTGCCAAGGAGAATGTGAGGTTTGTGGGCTGTGTGGAGGGGGGGTTTGGGTGCCTGGTAGAAGTGATTGGGCTGGAGGTTGTTTTTGAAGTTCTCTGATTTGCTCAGATTTCCCCTGAAGTGACCTACAAAAGCAAAGGGGAAAGGAAGAACTTGTGCTTATTTTCTTTAGTTTACTGCTGTCAAAGACACCTTAAAAGCTGTTGGGAGATATTTTTCCTCTCGTTTTCTTCCTCCGTGTTGTAAATTCAGGTCAGGCCTGTATTTGAAGATTATCAAAAGGCAAACTGGGGAAACTGTCTTGTCTGAAAAAGCAACAGGGGCTGCGTTTGATGTCCTGGGGGCTGCTCCAGCAGCTTTGCCACCGGGAGGGTCCATTGTCCCAGCTCAGCTGAAACAACAGGATCCAGAGATCTGATCCAGCTCTCAACTGGGGAGAGAGCACAGGCAGGGGACTGCTACCAGCTATTCCAGACTGAAACTGCTGAGGATCAGACACATGCCAGTTCAGCACTCCCCATTTGCACTGAATGCACCGGGAATGCCACAGGGCACCTGGCAGGGCAGGCACGGTGATGTCTGGCATTCCCTGCATTCCAAGAACAAACCTCTGAGGATAACAACTGCCTCCCACCAAAATCATGGTGCAAATCAAGAGGCCAAATCAAACAGGGACTGAGGATGAAACCCACTCACATCCACAAAAAAGGCACAAAATTGGAACACAGACTGCTCTGGGAATCTCAGCGCTCCAGAGCCAGGAATCTCAGCTGTATCGGCTCAATGATGTGCAGAGGACATTCCAGGCTGCCTTTCATGTTGTCTCCTGTGTGTTGGGGACAGAGGATGAGGGAATTCTTTACCCTGAAAATACTCAATTATTTTAATAGGATTACATTGGAGATTGACAATATTTAGAACAGTCCCTGGAATTTATTAGCCTGCCAGCACTCCAGATAAGTAATTTGAATGCAAAGATCCCTTAAACTTAAGTAACTAACTGGCAAAAAGCCAATTCCCACCCTCCATGGGTTTAGGCACAACACTAAGTTTTGGAAATGAGTTCCTGAACTCAGCAGTGAAACACCTCCCTCAGTCTCATACCCCAAACCTTTCACGGAGATCTCTTCTAATGATGTTTTTGCCTGATTACAAACACAAGGGCAGAGGAGCTAAACCCCAGAGACTAATTCTCCTCTTTAAACATCTCACATTAAGAACAAATCAAGTCATAAATTCACAGAACATGGAGTCCAAAATGACACAGATGAATGCAGATCATCTTCTGCACAAGAACACTGTGCAGCACAAAATGGCAGGACATTTAGACCTGGAACTGGCATTTTGGAGGGACATAATCATTTCTGTAAAGCCCCAAAAGAATTCTTGGCTGTAGGGAGGTGGCATGGCCTGAGGGGCTGCTGGAAATGTCCCCTGCTGCATTCCCAGGGACAGGACTGAGTCACACACCTGAGGAGGGCAGCAGCAGGGCGGCAAACCAGCACCTCTGCCTAACTGGGCTCCCAGCACAGCGCTGGGAAGATGTGGCTGGGGTCAGAGTGGCCCTGGGAGGGGACCGGGCGCTGTAGCAGCCCAGCACAGCCTCGCTGCCTTTCCCTGCTGAAGCAAGCGCCCGCCACACACAGCACGGGTTATTTACTTGGAGGGGAGGGCATTAATAAAAGAGTCATAACTGCTATTTACATAAAGCTTGACATACTCAAAGCCCTGTGCAAACATTAATCCTTAACAGCCCTCAGAGGAAGGTCAGAGTTATCCTCTCTCTGCATCAAGGCAATCTCTGACTGCGCTGGCAGCGGCTCCGGCTGCCCCAGCTCTGCTCCAGCCCAGCAGCCCAGGTGTGCTGCCACAGCTGCCCAACTCCCCTTGGACCCCCCATGTCAGGGACACCCCCAGAACTAAGGAAACTATTCTGTCAGCAAGACTGAAATCCCTGGCAGAACACTTGAGTGCTTCTCAGTGCTGGGCTCTGGCAGGAAGGAGTTCGGGGAGGGGAATCCATGCATGTGGGACTTCCAGCAAGCTCACTCTGGCTCCCCTTCAGAGCCTGCCAGCAGCCCCCAGCACATCCTTGCTGGAGGGTTTGCCACCAGCCCTGGCCACGAGCATCCAGAGCAACTGACAAAGCAGCTGGGGAGAAAAAGAAGGGCTCTAGAGGAGTTTGTCATTTTTCTCACAGCCATTCACCTTCAGTTTTTGCAGACAGGACAGGTCTAGTCTAAGGGCACACACTCAGGAGGGGGCTGCAGAGCTGGCAAATAAAGCAGCTGACAGCCCCACAGTGATGCCCACCCCCGCTCACTACTGCACAGCTGCCCCATGGGATGGGTCCCCAGAGTCCCCTGGACATCACACCCCTCTCCCTAAAGTGGAGCCACAAGGGCCAGCACAGGAAGCCACACGTGGAACTGCTGCTTTGAGCTCCAGGGGCAAAGGACGGGTTACGAAAGCCAGTGGACACCAAAAAGTCAACGGAGGAGGAAACAAAAGGGCGCCTGGGGTAAAAGCACGGAAAAATCTATCAGCAGAGTTCAGCTGCTGGAACCTGCCTGGGCACACAATCCTCTGCTGCTGTCACTGGGGATCTGTGCGGCCTTGAGCAGCCACGGCTCACCCACCCTGACAGGACACTGCTGCTGATCCACACCGGAACAAACACACCTCAAGACTCCACACTTGCCAGTTTCCACTCAGAAGGCTGTGCCCAAACATGCCAGCAGGTACCAGATTTCCTTCCTTCCTTCCTTCCTTCCTTCCTTCCTTCCTTCCTTCCTT
>VWZU01010241.1:582330-601712 GCA_013397095.1 Sterrhoptilus dennistouni
CCCAGGCAGCCTTTCCCCTGCCTCCAGCAGGGAGCTGTCCCAGCAGGGAGCTGTCCCAGCAGTGCTGCAGCATCCTGGCTGCCAGCTCCTTCTGGGGCCTCTGCTGAGCTTCTTCCCTTGAAATTCAACTTCCTGGCACCCCAGGGTGTGAGATACAACTTGGATAGGGGAAAGCAGGCGCCCCTTCCAAAGGCGGCCACACTTCTGAAAAGGCAATTTAATGCTCGCTTTGTGTTCAAGCTGGGGGAACCAAAGAGAGGAGAAGGAACATGTACAGGCATTATCCTGCTGGCCAGCCACCAAAAAGGTAATTAAAAACCTCCCCCCGAAAAGGTAGGTCAACAAAACCCAGCATTAATTCCTTGGATTGCCTAGCCCCTGTGTCTGAGCACAGGAGCCGTCCCAGCAAGTCCCTGGGATGTGAAAGCACATTTCTGTGCTCTGACACCTGGCCTGTGAGAGAACGGCTGTGGATCCACCAGTAGCCTCCAGGGGAACACGAGGGGTCGGATGGGGCAGGGGAAGCACAGTCCAGGTGTGCTGGGGATGCTGCTCTGCACAGAGGGGCCCCAGGCCACTGCACGACTGGTTATCTGGGCAGCAGAGGATGCACAGAGCCTGCCTGGGTCTGGTTTGGGCAGCAGAGGATGCACAGAGCCTGCCTGGGTCTGGTTTGGGCAGCAGAGGATGCACAGAGCCTGCCTGGGTCTGGTTTGGGCAGCAGAGGATGCTCAGAGCCTCCCTGCGTCTGGTTTGGGAAGCAGAGGATGCACAGAGTCTGCCTGGGTATGGCAGTGCTGACCCAGAGCAGGAGTGCAAGGCTTGGGACACTGCTGGAGCCCAGCCTGGCACCAGGAGAGTGTTTTCTGCAGACCACGGTCTGCACCCACAGAAAATAACAAACCCAGCTGGGCTGCAGTGCCAGAACCACTCCCTAGGGAACAGAAACAAGAAACAGAAACAAATCCGTCCCAAGCCCGGCACAGAAGCACTGTGATTTACAGCACAGGCAGGGCCATTACAGACCCAGCTCGGAAGGAAAAGGTCCATTAAAAGATTGCTTTTAGTATGAAATTTCACCGGAGATACATTTTCTCTTGTCAAGGGCAACAATTTGCCCACGTAATTTCAGACCTCTGTAGTAAACATCCTAAAAATACAGACTTTTGCAGCAAATCACATTATCTTGAACGGGGTTTGCTAAATTCTCTTCCTCTCCTGGCTCAGGCTGGAGCTGAAAAGCCACAACAGAGCTGGTGAGCTCTGGCCTGGCCCCAGAAATCTGCACACACCTGCCGAAATCCCACTGAGCAATTTTACAGAACACACCTCTGCAGCAAGGAAGGTTTAAACATAATAGTTATAAAACTCAGAAACACTAAAGTGCCAGGAGAGATAAGCACATGCAAACGCTGCCAGGAATGTCACTGGACCCCCTGCAAATGGACAACATTCAAAACCAAATTAGAAATTATCTAATAGTTCTGATCCTATCTCAGAAATAAAGATAATTTCTTTCTGCCACCCTTCCATGATCTTGGGTGCTCTTACTAGGAATAATTTGATGGTTTTAGATGCATTTTTTTTAATGCAGAGGTGTATTCTGCTCCCAAAACAAGACCCAGGGAGGCTGTTTGGATCCTCTGCCGCCCAGTGCTAAAAGCGAGTTCACAGCTGTCGTTAACTTTGCAAGTGTTTTGACAAACTTCTCCCGTTTTTTGAGAGGTCAAATTTGACAAATTTGTCAACAAAATCTCCTCTGAAAACAACACATCCTCATCCTCATCTCCCATGTTTTCTCTAGAGGAAGTGGTGCATCTTCGTTACATCAAAAGCAGCAAGGAGAGACACACATCCCACCAGCTCAGCAGCACCTCTCTGGTTCAGGTGTTTTTATGTGAATATTCACCTATCCATCTGCTAAGGGATATCCTGTTTTCCAGTCAGGGAAACTTTGGAAGCCGGTACCTCCACTTAGGAGGAGCATTTAGAGCACAGGGACAGACTCCCAGCAAAGCCACAGGGCCTCTCACCAAAATCTCCCATGGCCACCCGAGGTGCAGCTGAGGCCAAGGCTCTGCCAGCTCTCCCAAGGTAACCCAGGTTCCCTCAGACGACCTCTGCAAATGTCAGATCACCCACGAGTCACTGCCTTGCTTCTCACTGAAGTGAAGCCAACAGCTCGGAAATCCTGCATGCTCACACGATGCAGGAATTCTGTCCTCTTAACACAGGAGTAAGGACACTCTGCTCCTCACTCAGTTTGATACCATAGCAGCCCAAGGCTGTGGATTCACTTAACACTCCTTTCTGCCCTGAGTGAAGCCAGCGAGCGAAGCTACAAACAACCTCAGCACAAGCCTTATGAAAAATACCTGCATAGAAATGCACATATATTAAGGCTACAGACCACCGGGTACCTGCCAAAAATGATGGAATACAGCAGAGTTTACTTATTTCTTCTTAATAGCTCCAACATTCCACCTGAAAAATGGGTCCTGGAGCTACATAATTGGGGATAAAAATTAAGCAACAGTTGCCATTTGTCACCAGAAAGGCTGATGGCACACATTGCTCACAGGATCACCCAGAGCACATCTGATCCCGAGGTTCCTGAAGGCTGAGAGCCAACGGGTGCTGCAGAACCAAGGCCTAAACTGTGAGTCCAACATAACATCAAATATTACAAACCAGCAAAAGTGTGTTTATTGAACAGTGTGATTGAGCTTGTTTCAGTCACAGGCTCCTGCCTGACCATGACTCTTCTCAGAATGCATCACAACTGGGCCTCAAATTTAATGTAATTTTATGGTTTTACTGTGACACAGAATCGGGAATGGCTTGGGTTTGAAGGGATCTTAAAGACCGTCCTGTTTCAAACTCCTGCCATGGGCAGGGACACCTTCCACAGAACCAGGTTGCTCCAAGCCCTGTCCAGTCTGGGTCATGAACATTCCCAGGGATGTCCTTCCTCTCACCCCTCTTTTCTTGCGGTCAATGGGGCAAAATTTTTAAACCAGAACAGGCTCCTCCAGACACTGCTGTGCAACATCAGCAACAACCTGAAAATTCCCATCTTAGGAAGCACTGCCAAGCAGAGGGCAGCAGAAAGGTGCACTGTTGAGTGGTTGTCCCCCTATCCCACATGGGTGTAGGAAGCTTCTCCTGTACCTTCTTTCCCTTCCTGACCTCACGGCAATGCCAGAAAATAAAAAGAATCTTTTCTTTTTCCTTCCAAACGAATTCCCAGAGACTGTCACAAGGCCAGCCCCTTATCCATAGCAGTGATGGGAGCCTTTCATTCCCATCGCTTCAGCCCAGCTCTCAGTAAGACCTGCCACAAAGGAAGACAGTTTAACACCCTTTAATATGTAAACAAGTTTTCAGGAAACTGGAGCAAACAGAGAGGAAGAAAAACAGGTTTTATTTACAGATTTCCTGACGCTATGAAGGCACATTTTCATTTCATTCCCATACAAACAACCCTCTGCTGGGAAGTTCCGCCTTCATCTCCTCATTCACTTCTGTCGGTCCTCCCAAAGGAGGCAAGGAAGTATCTCAATCTTCACGCTTTTTTCCAATCACAAAGCAGCCCAAAATAAACACGACAAGGCTCTGAACCAGTAAATATTCTTAAGTACTTGACACCCAGTTCCCTCCGAGAGCTGCACAGATTGCACATTCACAGAACGCCGGGATTCTTCACACATTTTCCAGGCCATGTTTCCCAGAATTTACAGTTTCTTCCAAAATATTGTGCAACGTATTACACCACCAGAATACGCAACTGCTTGGCTGGACACACAAGATTGGTTCGTTTTCTCTTTTTAATCTCTTTCAGGTGATGTCTCCATACGTGATTTTTTCAGCCAAACCAGCAGTACAATAAAAACATTCCCTAAATCCCCTGAAGAGTTTGAACTATCATTGAACTAACATTTGCACTGAGCACCAACACTACGAAATTTGTTTCTAGGAGAGTGTTGGAAGCGAGTCCAATAAGTTGAAAGTCAATTTAATTCTTTCAAATTCAACTATCAGAGATCTCCAGCCTCACTAGGGAGAGAGAAAATCATATATATGTATACACACGGATCTATACACACACAGAGAGCTGTACCTCCCTGTCCTGGTTGCTCCTGTCCCCAGCTGTCACCCCCAGGAGCCCAGGTGAGGTGGCCAGCGCCGCCAGCCACGCGGCATCAGTGCAGTTATGACCACAGAGCTATTTTGGTTTTATGCACAGACTTTACTACCACCTTATAAAAGAAGGATTTCCAGAAGGCAAATGGACCGACGTCTCAAAATAGAGTGTTTACATTAACGCTTGGCAAGCAGAGCCTGCAAACAGAGATGAATAGAGATAAGCTATAAAAAACACCGCGGACGTTTACTTGCTGGAATAGGAGCTTGTAATCCAATTTCAGGTCCTTCTGCCAAGTGTTACACACAGCATCTTTGTGTGACGATTCCAGCCCCGTCCCCCACCGCCCCTCGGCGAGGATCAGCCAAGGAGGAGAAGCGGCAATTCCGGCGGAACGCTCCATTAAAGAGCCGTTTGGACGGGGAGTTACGAGCTGGGGATATCCAAACCCGCTGTCCTTCCATTTGTGCAGGCATTAAAAGATCGGGAAAGGACAATAAATGCTGCCTGAGAGGCACGGGGGATGCCGGAACGAGGGCGGAAAAGCAAACCTTTTCGCACCTTTCTGATGTTAATGGAGAACAAACAGGCTCTGCCTGCATTTGGAGGCTCGCGAGAGCCCTGCGGACGGAATAATTTCTAGGTAATTAAACGTGTCTGTTTGTTCCACAGACAAGACACAAAGTCACATAAAACAAGCCAATATGAGCCAGTCCTTTCTGGCTGAACCAGAGCAGGATCATCCTGGACCAGTGGGCACAACCCCACACCCCCGTACCATGGGACCAGAGCGGGGGAATTCAGCCCCAAGTGCTGACTCCACCCTCCAGAAATTCATATTTCTTTTAAAAAACTCTTAACAGCCCTCATTACATTAGGTTTTGGCGGTTTTAATGCAATAAGCTTTGTTTTTATAGCTTCTAACATCACCTGACATCCGGGAAGAATTCTTCTTCCGCTGGATTTTCCTTTGACACAACACAGCAAAGATCCCTAATTCAGTTAATCGCTCATCACATAAACAAAGAAACCTCTTGAGAGCCAGAGAGCAACACGCACATGTATTTGCAATGCATAAGAGGATTTTTTTTTAATGGTAACAATGCAATCTATTCAGTGTGAAGAGTCTGGGAGGCCAATTAAATACTTTGGGTTCCATAATTATAATTGCAGTAATGAATAAGAAGGAGCATTACAGCTCACACAATGCAGTTCCTCCTCAAGTCAATGATTCAGTTCTTGTCTGCTTTCAACTAACCTTTTGTGTCTCTTCATATCAGATCTTGCAGATTACTTTGAGTAGAATAAAAATATCCCCAAATATCCCAGGTAATGTAATACATTTGGCATCCCTTGATTATGCCTACACACAGCCTACAGAAGGGATTATGCACTAAATGGATAACACTCATTTTGATTAATTTTAGACATTAGTGAGAATTCAGTGAGGCTCCAGCTACCATCTGAATGCCCCTGGCAAGCCTGTGATGACAGGGGAAAGCTGAAACTTGATTGCCTGGGGTTTTTTTTGAGGTTTTCTCCCCCTTTGGAAGAGCTTTTCCTGATCATCCTTTGCCTGGAAAGCGGCTTTGGTAAAGGACTCTGCTCCCTCATTTTCTTCCTGCAGCAGCTTTTATCCACCATGTGCCTACAGAGATCAGCCTCGGGAAATTGAGGACTCACTCCCAGAAAAGTTAACTCCAAACTGCCCCATTTCTACTCAGACAAGTAAGAAATATGTTGTGGTTGATTGGGTTGGATGGTTTGGGTATTTTGACAAACATTCTCAGGGCTCCCCCAGTCTCGACGCCCACTGTACTTGGCTGCATTTTGAGAATCAATCACCTCACAGAAATCCCTTAACTTCTGAGCATTTCCAAATACATGAGATAGGGGACTTTTCCTATAGAATTATCACATTTTGTAGAACCTTCCCCATGATTTTGCACACAAAACAAAGCCTGAAGGACAAAGGGTTAACACTGGGCTGCAGCTGCAAAGGCACCAACTGCCCCCCTTTGTTTCCAGAGAATGGAAACAAGAGATTTGAGCAAATCCAGCTTTATCAATTCAAAACTTCAGACACTGCCTGCAAGAGAGCAAAGCAACATCCTTCATAGATGCACAGAGAAAGGGAAAAGTTAATTTTATTGATGGAAGACCCAAAAAAAGGCAGATTCTAATCTGGGGGAGTGAAAAATCTCCTGCTCAGCACAATAAATGGGACCTGGAGCACCAGACACTGCAGGGATTTATTACCCAAGGAGACAACAAAACTCACCTCCCCTCTGGGGTTAAAGCAAGATGCTTTTGGACTGTCACTGCTCATCAGGGGCTACTCTGAGGATCTGATCACCAAGGAATACCCTGCACATCGCAGTGTATTCTGCTTGTGTAACACCAGGAGAATCAGGCCTTTGGAAAACCTTCTGAACCCAGTGCCTGCCTCTAGAAACTCACCTGGGCACCCTGGGCACCTGAGCACACCTTCCCTCACCCCCAGCCACCCTTGGCTTACTTCTCTCTGGTACTTTCCAGAGAAAGTCTGATTCAAAAAGTCAACCCTCGCCTGGCTGAGGATGGCACACAGGCCAAAAGGAGCTCTTCAAGATTACTAATTACTCACTTACTGCCTTCTAACAGGGCAACTCACAGAACCTGTCATCAGGGCTGTTACGAGCCTCACCAAGAGCCCCACATCTGCCTGTAATTAATACAGACCCGGAAACGCCAGCGCTGCGCAGTCGGGTCCGAGTGTGCACGGCCACAAGTTGACATCTCCTGTTGACTGAATTAGAGCATCTTCTAATGAGCCTTGCTTCAAAATCATTTTACATTCATTTGCTCATGTCAGCATCAATGTATTCAGCATTATCTACCAATTAGTAAACCGGAAAACATTCTTTAGATAATCTAAAATCTCGCTAAAATATTCAGCGTGTCATTCATTTACTACAAACTGCCCTATAAAAACAAATTACTGGAACCAGCTGTCACAAAGCAACAAGTGTCTCAGGACAAAGTGGTTTTTAAACCAAGGGCTTTCCAGAACACATGTGATGCACTGGTATTCTGTCTTCATCTCCAGCAGAACTGGTCACTCCAGCACTGTCCCTGTCCTCAACAAGCGGGTGAAGCCACTACAGGCATTGATACCACCAGGAGGATGCAGAGCACTGTCTTGGAGTTCAGAAGGACATCCCAGGGATCAAGGGTGAGGGCTGGGAACGGGTTCACCCTTTGGAAGGATCCAGTGTTTGGGGCTTTCGCTTCCTGGCTCCTTGGACCAGTCCAGTGCCAAGGATGCATCACCATGAAGGAGGCACGACACAAACCAGGCACCTCCTGAGGTGTGCAGTCAGGGATGAGCTCCCCCGCCATTCCAGGCTTCCTCAGGACTCACAGGCTCAATGGGAAGGTGCTTTCTGCTAGATCAGGCTAGCAGGGACCTCCAACAGCTCTCCCCGTGCACACCAAGCTGGGTGAGCAGTGCCAGGGCTGCAGCTCAGGTAGGGCTCGGTGCCAGCCCCACATCAGCACCAGCCCAGCCAGGGCTGCTCCAGGATTCCCAACCCAGCAAACACCCTGACAGCAGCTTCCAAGCAGGATCATCCACCACCAGGGCAAGGCACAGCCCCAGCAGAGTGAGGATCCCTCCCCACCACACCATCACACTCCTCACTGCCAGAGCTATCCCCAAACCGTCCCCCCTCAGCAGCTCCACGTGGGGCCACACAAGTTAAGAAGACGACTCTGCGTGCCTTGGCAAACATAGGGCAAAACCATTTTGTTGGGGGTTATTTTGTTTTGGTTTTTTACTCAAAAGAATCAAAACCCCTTGGCTTTCCCCAGGGTACAGGAAGGTTGGTTTGGAGGGTGGCTGTTTGGGTTTTTTTTAATCTCTTGAGTGTGGCAGAGCAGTAAATCTTGCATTATGCTCTGAAGACTGTCAAGTTTGGGCTTCATTTTGGTCTCAGATTAGACTCCTGAAGCAATGAATCTTCCACCACAGAAGCCATTACCAACCCAGTTTTCCTTCATTTTGGACTGCTTTATTCCTGATTGTGTTATCAAACTCACCTCCAACTGCCTCAGCCGTGAGGGGCTCAGCAGAACCACAGGCTTCTCCTGCACCAGGAGAGGTTTAGTTGATATTGGCCTGGTCGGGGGTAGGGGGGGGAAGTCACCACCCCTGGAAGGATTTAAAAGCTATGTGGATGTGGCACTTGGGGACATGATTTAGTGGTGGCCTTGGCAGTGCTGAGTTAATGGCTGGACTCGATGATCTTACAGGGCTTTTCTAACCTAAATGATTCCCTGATTCTAAATTACCATATGCAAATTGTGATCATTAAAAGGCATTTATAAAAATCAAGTAAAACAGCCCATGAATATTGAAAAACGTTTAAGTGTTAAGTTAAACGACAATTTTCAAAACACACGAAGGAAATCTGACCGTAACCAACCAGTCCCATGAAATACCATATCTATCATCAACTTTTTAATTACCAATTGATCAACATGTAGACAGTGTAATAGCTTACAGCTTTTAATTACTGAACTATCAAAATTCCAACCAAAAAAGGAACCTCCAGAGATGAAACTGTAATGCTTGATTATTCACTGCTACATAATGAATGATTTGTTTTTAAACAAGATGTCAAGTTCCTCATGTAATCCGTCTAGATGTGTGACTCTGCAAAGCTCACACTGCCCATACTAAATACTTGGGGCTCTTCTTCTCCGTTCCCTGCTGACCCCACGAGTGAAGGTTTTTTGGGGATTTCCCCCCCTTAAGGCAAAACAGTCCTGAATCAAGGGGCTGACAGACAAACCGACTGCCAAACCTCGCTGCAGATCCACGCCTGCCGCTCCAGCTCCCTCCAAAGGGACAGGCTTTGCCTGGAAGGGAACAGAGCCTCCTTCCAACTTGCTTGTACTCCCGAGGAAGCAGTTCTGAAGCCAGAAACACGTGCAGGGAGGGTGGGCATGGACGTGCTGCCTCTCTGTTTGCACGCACAGCGCTGCCGGAGGATCTGGGACGCAGCTCCAGGTTCCCTTCCCTCAGCCTGAGCCCAGCCAGGCTGCGAGGATTTAAGTGTTGGCATTACACAGGGAAGTACATCGGGGTGGGGACAGGCTTTTATCTATGCCCTAAATTCAGCATTGAGCTGAACATCACATCCACAAATCCCCTCCACACACAACACAACCAGTCTCTCTCCCATGTTTTATCTTAATAACCGTTCCCACCTCAGAACTCCAAATCACCCGCACAAATCTCCCTTTCTGTGGGCAAAGATCCACAGATTTTCAAGGCCATGATCAAGATTGCAGAGCCCTCCACAGTCCTCACCCTTTGGAGAGGATTCTGCCAAATCCAGGCTTTTTGCGTTCAGAGAGACATTTCCCAGAAATACTCGCTCACAAATTCAGGTTTCTGAGTAGGGATGTAAAACATTCTGGAAATAAGACTGTTAAACAAAGGCAGTTCAAGCAGAGTCTATTAGTCAATTAAAAATAAAACTACTAGCAAATAACACATTTGTTCCTTCAGCCCAGTGGCAGCGGTGAACATTCCTCAGCCTACATATAACCCTACAGATGTTCCCTATGCATATCAGCCCCGGATAGCTGCTGCACAGAACAGCATCTGTTCCCACAAAAACAGGGAACAAGAGCCTTTTATTTTCCCTTCACCACAGCTTCGGAACCCCAGTTTTTACCAGCCAAACCCGACAATACTTCCCCCATAAATTCACCCACTCCAGCCACATCTGGGCTTTGATTTCCACATGGAAACCACAAGCTCCTTCCTTGCACTTCCCTTGGGAAGCTGCTCGCATGCCGAGCTTGTACAGATTTTCACATAAGAAATTCAGTAATCAGTCCAGGAGCTGTAAGCACTTATGACAACAATATCTATCAACACTTAACCATATTTACAACTAAATCATGTAAATACCAGGCAGCTTTCCTCTGCATGCTGATAATCTGGACAAATGAAGGCTGAAAAAAGCTGTTCCAAGAGGAGACCAGACAAACAAAACCACATTGGGTGGGAAACAAGCAGCGACAGCACTCCAGGATCACTGACAGCACTGAGGACATGATGGCAGAGCCCCAGGGCCACCCTGCCTGGTAGAGTCATGAGCCCTCAGCCATCCTAGCCATCCACAACACCTTCTAGTGCTTGGCTTTGCGCATATTCTGTAAATACGTGTATATTTCGTGTCCATTTCGTAAACACTTCATCTATGAGATTGGTGTATTTCTCAGAAAAACAGGGACAAGCTGCTTCAACACCTACCCAGAGCTCTTCCCTCTCCATCTGCCTTTGCAATCCTTATAAATCCTGGGAACCAATTTAAAATTAAAAATCCCAGTTTCAGAGAGGCTTTTCTGTCCCCCTCCCTCACTCCCCCCCAAGATGGACCATTTTATTACACCCATTAAACTGACAAAAATGACTTTTCAGCTGGTTCACTGAAATGCCGCCTCTACAGCAGTTTAGGCAAACACTTTCCCAGACCTTTATAAAGGAAAAGTGATTCCATATGTAATTGGATTTTTTGGCACAACAAAAATATCAAGTTATTAAAACTCTCACATGGCTTTGGATTGTGTCTTTAATGGACGCGGGCATCCTCAACTGCTACAAAAGACATTTTACATAAAGCAATGAGGAGCTGCATTTCCAAAGGTTTCCCAGAGGATTCAGCGACAGTTTTCAGCAAGATTTGCTCTTTGGGCAGTGAAATCCAGAACGAGAAGGGAATGATCCCACCTCTTTCCTTCACTATCCTCCTTGTCCATGCACACCCACCAACATCCAGACACATTAATTCCAGCACAAAACCCCCTCATCCCTCAGGATACCCACTGGATTAGCCAGTCCACTGGGCTCTCCCTGGGAAAAAGCAAATGACCAGGCTGAAAATAGCTTATTAATCCTCATATACTTCCTGCAGGAACGTTTCAGTCATTCCCTACCTTTGGACAGGATTTTTACACCCCCACAGATCCCCAACACCCACAGAGAACTAATTTTATTTCCTTACCCTGCTTTGTGCAAAGAAGTCAGATTTAGAGGGGTGCTGTGCATGAGGGAAAGAAACAGTGACTTGTGAATACAACAGGTTGTCCAAAAGGTATTTATTCTTGTAGGAACTGAAAGAGTCATTCTGTAGGAAACACTGAAATCCCATTTAGTGGGACTCTTGCTAAACCTCCCCTTTCTGAAACAGGGATGAGAACAATAGATCCAGCCAACCTCAATGCAAAACAGAGTATCCCAGACCCGACAGCTGGACCGACCTTCCTGAGCTGCATTCCACACACATCATGTCGTGTTAACAGGAAAATTTTGGATCCAGGAACTTGCTAATGAGAGCCTGGAGGAGCAAGTCATCCTTTAACTGTGCATCCAAAATTCCCCCAGTGTGATTTAAGAGCCCCAGCACTGGGTTTGCTGTAAACCCTCTGTTTACAAGGCTCCACAGGTTCCTACAGAGCAGTAAGTGATTTGCCTCCAAGTATTTCCTTTATTCCTCATCTCGGAGTGTCTCCCCTTTCCCTGGCAATGTCTGAAGGGAACACTGTTAATCTCCCGTCTATCCCACTTCAATCTCCACCCTTCCCAGGGAGAGAAGGAAGCTCTGCTCCTCATGCTGAGGAAGGAATACCTGGCAGTTATGGATTCAGAGAGTTGATTAAACCTGTGCCTTCTGTTAAAGATTCTGTGGAACAATTAAGGGTATAAGACCTTTAAATCGAAGGAAAAGCAGTTTGTGTGGACAGAGCTCAGCAACCTCAGCGTGGGATTCGCTCTCAGTGGTTCTGCCTACTGAAGATGAGTAACGTCTCCTTCGGAGCCACCCACGGAGCAGGAGCTGAGGAAAGCTGGTCTTTAACTGTGACAGGGCAAGAAAAGCCACAGTGTGTCGTGACCCTGCAGACACAGAATGATGCAAACCTTCATTCCAAGCAGTCTGTAAAATCACAGTAAATGAAGGGCAGAAAAGTGCCAAAGGAGAAATCACACTCACATTTTATGTGCCAAGAGAAATCTCCCCTGCATCCACTCTCCAGCAGTGACTATGGACAAGAAGCAGGTGCAGGTTACACAGGTCCTGCTTCATCCCAGCAAGCACCTACACGGGATGGGGGTGTCACAGTGTCCGACAGCCTGCTCTGTTCCAGACAGGGATCTGCACTGCCTCCCACCCTCCACGACAGGAATCCTCCTGCCAAACTGCACATTGCTTCTCCAGACTGCACAGCACAGCAACAAATGAGTGTGGCAAAAGAATGGATCTGCCTGGAGACCTGGAGCTGCTGTCAAGCCCACACCAAGACAACCCTTCCCAAGGCAAGCGGGGCTTTGGTTTTCTTTGTTCCTGCTGCGCCCACCCTGGAAAAGCTGGGAGCTCCGAGGAGCCTGAACAAACCAAGCGTCCCCCAGCAGCTCCGCTTGACAAAGCTGATGGCCGATGATGACAAGCACTCAGGGTTTGATGGTTGTCAAACCTTCCCCCAGCGCCAGGGAGCCCAGTCAGGCTGTCACCAGGAAATGATAATGGGAGGTGGCATTGGGACCTCGGCACCGTTACCCCGTCAGCCACAGCCCTCCCCGAGGGAGGCAGGCAGAGATCTTGGCACAAAGGCTTTTAGAAAGCTGCTGACGCCCAGATCACCACAGCAGGCTTTCTGCTTAAAACAGCCTGTGAATGCATGGCAGGGCCTGTCCTCAAACAGCTGAAAACAGCAACTAATTCCATACAGAGTGGGAAAAGCAGGAGGGGCAGCCCTTGGGAGCTTCCCTGCTTCCACCAAGCTTCTAACATCATATCTGCATTAGCCAATGCGAATGAAGACGTCAAAGAGGCAATGGGAGCACAGACAAATCCTTCCAACCATGTTTTCAAGCAAAATAGCTTAGAATGAGAATGCAAAACAAACCCAGCTACAGCAACAGCTCTCTAAATGTGGATATTTCAGGTTGTCATTACTATGAAACCAGTTAGGATTAGCTGAACAATATGGAGCAATATAGGGTTTCTGTGACCACGGCCACGGCAGCACTGCAGGTTGACTGTCCAGATCCTCTGGAGCACTGCCAGCATTAAGGGCTGGGGGGTGGGTAGGTAGATGGATGGATGGACACTTGCACCCAGCCAGCACAGAGGCACTGCATGAAGAGCAGCCTCTTGCAGCTGAGCCAGCAGCTCTCCCCCCTGGTTTGACTCAGCTGGACCATTTCAACACCTCTCCACAGATGAAGAGCAGCTGCTGCCCAGAGTTACCCCGTGCCACACCAGGGCAGTGAGGTAGGAATGGCTTTGGAGAAAGTCACCGTGCTTTTCTGAGGTCAGGCATGTATTGGCATCACGGAGCACATCCCAGAGCAGCATCACTGTGATAAACGTATGAAGTGAGAGCGCTCTCTCTGCAGAATTAGGGACAGATGTGCCTCTGCTTAGCTACAAAACCAGGGCCGTGGGGGCACAGGGAGTCTTTATTTCTGTGTGTTAGCCCAGAGGCTATGCAGGAAGTTCCCTTTCCAGCCCAGTTCTCACAGAGCCCGACTTTGCTGCAACCCCAGCTCCAAGCTGAACACGAGTAATGTTGAAAGTGCTCTGCCAGGGAAGCTGCCAGGCAGCCTCATTTAAAAACAGGGAAGTGGCAACAAGCAGTTCCTCATGCTTGATCCGATTACTCTGATCTCTCTTTTGACGCTGCAGACTCAGACTCGTATTTCTATTGCTGCATGGGGGGAGAAGGGGAGGGAGGGAATGTCACTTCACTGCTTCCTATTTCTCTCTTCCTGTCACACTTTGGAGAGGAGACAGACACTGCAAGAGCTGGACAGGAGTGAGGGTCTGGGATGTGCCCACCCTGCAGATGAGGTGTCACACAGGCCAGTGGTTCCCAAGACCCTACTGGACCCCACCCACAGCACCAGCACTCCCAGACCAGAACAGGCAGGCCAGAATGATCCCAACCAGCCTTGCTGGAGCTTGCCAAGCCCCAGTACGGTCTCATGCTGTCCATGAAAAACTCATCTCTATAAACAGCACTACTGCTCTAACAAAAAGGTCTGTTTCTGTACCAGATGTTGAGATCTCTCAGGTCCAAGAGTCATCACATTTGGGATTAGCACCCAAGTGTACCTCTGTGAAGGGAAGGCCTCCACTGCAGAGGTCCAGTCAGAGCCACCAGCTCAAGAGCCCTGCTGACGACGTGGGGAATGCGATGTCATTTCCATTCTGGAAGCAGACCTTGGAGGAGATCATAAATCACATTCAGGCCCTCACTAACTGCTAAAAGAGGACACTACAAGATCAGAGCGGTTTATTCCAGATGTAACCTGAACCCAGGGGTTTATACACCCAACTCTTCAAGTCTGAGCACAACTTAAGGAGGTGACCCTGTAGGCAGCCTTGGCTCTGATGGCTTGTTGGCACCTCCATAACCTGCAGGTAGAGATCTCATTCCCCACGGCTGCCACTGCTCAGCCAAGGGCTCCAGAAAACGGGACATTTCCTAGGGAAGGCTCAAGCCAGGAGTATAACTGCTCAGGGCAAACTTCACAGCTAGGATTGGCAGAGGAGGAGAGTTTCTAACACAACTTTTTCCCCACTGCCAAATGCACACCTGGGCTTTAAAAAATACTGGCAGTCATTTACTGTAAAGAGGCTATTCCCCCTCCAGTGCTGGCACCTGACTGGAATTGCCACTAAGAGAGGAGGGGGAACTGGGCTGTGACATTCAGACGGGACCCACAAACACAGGCGGGACCAAAGCAAACCCACCACAGACCTGCCAGGAGGCAGCACCTGCACGTGAGACTGTCAGCAAATCGACAACAAGACGGAGCTGCCAGCACTTCCAGAGACAAAGAAGTACCTAAAAAAGCAAAACTAAAGACATTTTCCACTTAAGCTACAGCCCACAAAAGTTTTATATCTCTGAGCATAGAGATGTGCCTAAGTATCTCTTTGATCCTTCAGACTGGAACTTAATGGGGTATCAAATATTCTACTGATTCACCTTGAGAATTTGAAAAGGGCAGAATCTTTGTAACGCTCAAGTTTTTAAACTACAGAAGAAGACAGTAAACTAAAACCACACCACAGGGTAAAAATAGCCAGCTCAACCCCACAAAGGGACATTGTTGGTCTAAAATAACCAGGAGTGGAGGGCAGCAAATGTCCCTGGTACAACCCACCCAAGCATTTTAAATGCAAGCAGCCACCAGCCCCATACTGTGGGTGAGCATGTGGTATGGGCTCAGCAATGGCTCCGAGAAACCCTGAGAACCAAATCTCCTTATGGATTTGTATTCCTTGCTGGAATTTGGAATGGGTGAAAAAGACTTGACACGAAACTCAGGTTTTCAGAGCCTCATCCAGCAGCACACAGTGGTTTGTGGGGCTCCCCAACACCCAACTCAAGATGCAAGAGCCTGATGTGCAACAAAGCAGGCAAACCTAGAGGTTCAACAGGTAACGAGGACACCGGGAAGAAGAAAAACTGTTTTCACAGCAAAAAAGGCTGACAGCAGGCGGGTGGTGGTCACACACATGGGCAGGGCCATCAGAGGAGTCGCCTGCAGCCACAGTATCACAGCTGGGGCTCACCCTGCCCTTGCAAATTAAACACTGGAATAACTAAATCCAGCCTGTGGCTGAACCACAAACGCTGGCTGATCTCGGCGAGGCAGGGCTGGGCACTGTGTGCACCCCAGCCCTCAGCCCACTGTGTTCCAATCACCGGAGCTGAGAGCAAAGCCTCGTGCAATTTCTCTTCCAACTCGCCTGCCACACATCCAAACCCACCCTTTTCCCCAGCACACTGCCCTGAATCGCCTGAGCCCACGCTGGGCGACCTTCAAAGCATTTGTGGTGGAGCTCCCTAGGAACCGCAGCAGCAGCTGCTCTCTGCAGCGTGCAATTACATCCTGGGAAGGAGACTGATTTATGGAACTTAAACAAGTACATACCACTCCTAATTACAACATTCCACCTAGGGTCTCTCCTTTATGGCAGGTTTCCACAGCGTCCCTTTATTTAGCGCCGGTGGGTTTGCACCGCACAAAGTCCCTCAGAGGAACAAGCACAAATTATTTTTTTAAACACATAGCATCCAGTTTCTCAGTAGACACTGGCTGCGCGTCCAGCTTTGCTTGTGCTCTCAAACCACTGTGTTAAGTATTCACTTCCTGGCTGAGCTCCAGGGAAGGCTGCAGCCTCACACTCCACTCCTGGTGCCTGCTCAGATCTGGAGCTGCAGACAGGAGCCGAAATGTTTGGATACAAGAAGGAGCCCCTGCTTTCCTGACAGAAGTACCACGAACTGCTACCAAAACCCAGAAGAGGAACAGGTTGTCAAAACCCCTATACAAAGTCTGACAAGAATCCCTAGAAAAACAGCCATTCAAGAGAAACATCCAGAAAACTCTGCCTACATGCAGGAAGGTGGGTTTGCTTTTTACCAGCAAATGTGTTCTGAGGAGTGCTTGGATGGTCCATTCAAACAGAGGGTGTATCCTGGCTGGAACACAGGTTTTACTCGGGGTGGCCTCAGGCAGATGCAGGGTTAAGGAGCTGACCCATTTTCCACCGAGCAATAGGGCAGGGAGCTCACCGATGGCACAGACATGGCCCCACCGGTCCTGGCAGGGCCAGGGGAAGGCTTGCCAAGTGTCCAGCCGAGGAGCCAGTGCTGTTTGATTACAAAGCCTTCTTTATTTACACACCAGGAAAGACAGTGCAGGGCAAACAAAGGCGACGGCAGCACAGCATCAGCAGAACGGCCGCTGATATGGCTGGGGGTCCCCGGGGCAGCGGCTCCTCTCCAGCCTCCTGTCACCAACAGCAGCCACCTGTGCCAGGGGGATCCCAGCAGTGCCCATCCTGGCAGTGCCCATTCCAGCAGCATCCACCCCAGGGATGTCCATCCTGTCCTGCAGAAGGTGCTGACAGCCGCCCCCTCCTCAGAGCCGAGCATGCATGGAGCACAGCCATCTCCTCATCTTCCCATCCTCAGGAGCCTCCTTGGCAGTGGTTTCAAAGCAGATTGTCATGCTTATGAACCTGGGCTCGACTGCCTACACGCAAGACAAATGAGCCCAAACTGCGACCCAGATGGACCACTTTATTCCCCAGCCCCTTCCCCGCCGGTGTTTGCGTCGCATGCAGAGCGTAGTGTGCTGCTGAAGGCCGGGGACAAGCAGACTCGCCTCGCCTGCATGCAAAGGCTCCTTGGAAACTCACTCTGTGTTTACAAAGGAGCCTGGCTTAGTGCAGTCGCGCTGGGAGCGCTCCCTGCCTCCATGGGGGGCTTCTCCCAGGCCGGTCCGATGTCAGCAGACACGGAGCCTGCAGCCACAGCCACCCCCGGCCAGCCCCTCGCAGCTCCGTGCCACGGCCAGGTCACAGCTCCACGCCAGCGCCATCTCCAAACACCTCCTGTGGCTTCTGCTGGGAAGTTGTTCTCCCTGAAGTGCTGAGTGCCAGTGCACACAGACTCTGAGTTCCAGCCTGGCGCTGCCCAAGCGCCTCAGAGTGAGCCGAGAGTGCTCCTCAGCCCTCGCCCTGCTCAGAGGGGCAGTGGGAGCTCCATCAACTGCAAAGTATTGGGAGCAGCTGGAGAGGAACCACAGAAATGCATGATCCACCCGATCGCACAGGCTCATCCCAGGCTGCCGGATCAGCTCTAACCAAGTCTCACTGCTGCCTATTGCTGTTCCAGTCGGCTCTTTGAAAGGAGGCAGCAGAGTCCTCAGCCTCACTCCGCATCACGGGGTGCCACCACGGCGGTGACACAGCGCTGGCACCACTGTGCCTCGGGTGGCAACTGTGCGGGAGACACAACGGCAGCACTCTGCGCTCAGTGCTGATGCTGCTGCCACACACTGATTCTCTCTTCACAGAACACTGAAACTAACACTGATAGCTTGGAAAAGAGAGGGAATGGGAGGGGAAAAAAAGGAAAAAAAGGTCCTCAACTGTAAGAAAATTTTGCCTAAATGCAGACAGTCTGGGATTTTATCCCGCAATTCACAATACAGCACCACAACCACAAAATATCTGTCTTCCACTAAAGCACCACAACCCCAGCTCACACCGGGGCACGGGTCACACGCAGCCACTGTGAGCCAGCATCCAGCCCTGCTTTTGTTTCCCTTCAGCAGCTCTGTGATCCCAAATCACAGTTCCACCCGTTGGCTGGGCAGCGGGGAACAGTCTGAGCCTGCCGGGCGATCACACTGGCCTCCAGTTAAAAACTGCTCTGAGAGAATTTGAAGTGAGCAAGACAGCAAAACAAAGGATGAACGCGGCTGTCCTAGAGCAGGGCTCGTTATTTCCAATCTGGACGTCTCTCAGTAGCAGGGTTCTCAGGTCACAGCGCCGGGAGACTCACCAGGCAGCGAAGAACACCAAACACACAAACAGCATCTTGTGACGAGACATCTGAGAAGCTACAACACACGGACCGCAGGAACCCCGGGCGCGGGGGAGCCGGAGCGGAGCGCTTTCCCGGCTCGCAGCGCTAAGAGCGGCCGCGGTGGCTCCTTTCCATCGCTCCGGCTCCCCGGAAATGGGCTCGGGACAGCGGAGCGCCGGGATCGGGGCAGAGCCGCCCTTCGGGGCTGCCCAGCGCAACCGAGCACAGCTGCGAAGCGCAGCCCTTGTCGGAGCCGGCGGGAGGGCACCAGCCCCGGCCCCGGGCACACCGAGAACAAGCTGAGAACGACCCCGGCGCTCTCCCCTCACCACCATCCCACCAAAAAGGCCGCCCGGGAAGAGCAGGGAAGGCATGGACATGTTCACGGGCTATGAATAAAGCTCTTTGTTCGCCGGGCTGGCGGCCCCTTTGTCCCCCCTTTCCTACGAGCGGGATTCAACAGATCGCTCAATGGCCTCTTGTTCTTCCCAAACATCCCGGACACAGCACCCGCTCCTGCGGCCGTGTGGCCCCGTGCCGCCTCACGGACATACTGGAAACGTGAACGGCTTTAACGGGGGATGCTCGAACCGAAGCCATCGGACACGAGCGCAGGTCGCTGTTGCGGCTGCCGGGCTCGGCGGGGAGCGATGCCAGGCTGTCAGGGCGGCTCGCCCAACGCACCGGAGACACTGCACCCCGAGGGTGCTGCGGAGGGGACCCAACCGGCCCCGCTCGGGGGGCCTCGTTAGCCTCAGTTAATTAGCGCCCGCTCCAGCCTCAGCGC
>VWZU01010241.1:602896-646528 GCA_013397095.1 Sterrhoptilus dennistouni
CCCGCGCCGCTGGAGGCGGTGTTGAGCCTCGGCGGCTCCGGGGCAGCGGAGGGGCCGGAGCCTACGAGCCTCCCGACGGCGGCGATCGGGGCTCGGAAACCGCGACCCGGCAACCAATCCACCTTCTCTGCGGATTTTTCACCCCCGCAACGGATTTAAAAGGAGGAAATTAACAAGTAAAGCCCAGGAATTGCCCCCTGCCGTTCCCCTGAGTGCTCAGCTGTATCGTAACACACAGC
This sequence comes from Sterrhoptilus dennistouni, assembly GCA_013397095.1. Taxonomy (NCBI): domain Eukaryota; kingdom Metazoa; phylum Chordata; class Aves; order Passeriformes; family Zosteropidae; genus Sterrhoptilus; species Sterrhoptilus dennistouni. The sequence goes on from VWZU01010241.1 coordinate 603,136, forward strand.
AAACGGAGCGGCCGGGGTCACCGGGGGATTCGTCCCGCCCGGGAAGGATACAAGCTTTCCCCCCACCGACGGCATCAGGAATGGAACCATAGAATCGCTCACAGTGGGTCCATGCAAGCGTTAATGGAGCAAACGCAGAGGATGTCAAATATTCCCAACCTTATTAATTAGGTTATTCCAAGTTAACCTGAGGCAGGTGAATTGTCAGTTCGACTTTATCATCCCAGTTTCTGCCAAGCTTGAGGTTAAAACTGCCTGGGGCAAGCACTGAGTCACACTGTGGGGCTAGAGAGAGCTTTCACCCTTTGGAATGTGAAACCAAGGTGGTTTCACACCCAAGAAAACCCAAAATGCTGCTGCCTGGGTCTTGGTTTGGGGCATCACCCCTCCCTGTATCCCCGCCTCTCCATGCCACTCTCTGTCTCCCACGATGACAAGCCTTTCTGCTCCATAGCCATGCCAAACATCTGTTTCCTGCTCAACAAGCAGAGTTTTGGGGCACCATAGCTATTACAATTCCGTAACTAAGCCAGCTTCACCCCAGTTAGTGAGAAAGCGCTTGTCTTGTGATTGGACCCCAGATTCCCTCCTCTCCAGGATAACTCCAGCCCCACTAAAGACAGCAGAGCAGCTGTGCCATCCCACATTCAGGTATCCTGTGTACCTGTCCCTAATTTCACAGTGCAGCCCCCCTGCAGGATATCACACATTGCGACCTGCTGTGGCTCAGGCATCAATTGAGACACAACCCATATTAACTAAACAGGTTTATAATAATTCGAGCATTCTGAGGGTGAGGACAATAAGTAGTAGGAAATACAATTTGCATAATAAATATCAATATCACAACAGCTAAAGCAAACCATGACAAATTATCTGCTGGTAAACGGCCGGGAGATTATAGAATGCAAATTGCAAACCCTGAACTCTAGGAAATTACTTCCTCACCTCCCGCATCTTGTTCAGCAGACGGAGGGGGACTCAGGCTGGACTCAAACTGGCGATGTTCCTGCTGGAGACATCTTAGTGCCTTCCATTATGCATCAACTTTAATTTCAACAGGAAAGCGATTTCCTCTGTCCTGGAAGCTTAGCCTCAGATTATTTGTCACAGAGTGTTTAGCAGTGATGCTGCAGCAGCGTGAGGTCCGTCGGCAGTGATTGAGAGCTGTATTAAATCAAATCACCATCAGGCAGGGACAACACAGAGTGGCAGTGGGAGCACGGGCACAGGGGCTGGGTCATAAAGGACCACAGAGACTGAGCTGACCCATGAGCATGGGGGGTGTAATCGAGGGTGTTACGGTATGAGGTCACTCCCTGAGCCCTGCTGGCTGAGTGGGCACTCACTTCTGAGACTCTTTTGTGCCAGAGATGCTGGGAAGCTCCATGCCAGCTCTGAAGCAAGGCCCAGGGAAAGCCGTGGCCCAGGGAAAATCAAAGGGCCAGCAAAGCTTGTGGATGCCACTCCAGAACTTTGGATCAGGGTGAAGAGAGGGGCCAGGGACAGAGGAGAGGGGCCAGGACGCTGCTCTGAGCTGCTGGCAGTGAGTGCTGAAGTGCTGCACCCCCTGAAATTGAGCTGTCCCCAGCCACCAGCTACAGCTGTAGTGATGCCCACACCAGAGATCAGCTTTCCTTGCCTTGACATGGGTAAAGAGCGGCAGGAATTCCTCCTGGGAGCCTCACCCGTGCCACTTGGAGACCCTTCCCATGTGTCATTCTGGCTCCCCCCACTGTGGTTTAGCACATCTCAAAGACCAGATGGTGTTTTTGCATTTTAAACCAAATAAGCCATTGTTTGTTAATTCAGCCTTTAAATCAGAGCAGAAATGAACTTAAAAATGAGAATTCCAATCTGTGGTATAATTCCAGAGACAGAGACAAGCCCCACAGTTTCAGACACAGAGAGAAAGGCAGGAGAAGGATAAAGGCGATTTTTGCTGTATCCCCCTGTGGCACAGCACAGGACAGTGGCTTGGACATGCTTGGAGTGGCATTTGGAAGCAGGATGAAGCCTCAGATCCATGGATGAGCTGCAGCTGCTGTCAATACACTGGGCCAGGGATTGGAGCAACCCTGGTGCAAACTGGTGCCAGTCCTGCCGCTGCCACCATTGGGAACAGTCTTAGAGGACACAACATCACCCAAGGGGTGGCTAATTACAAATAACAGACACTAATCACATCCACTGTGGAAGAATTTATGGTAGAAGCTGTTTTTGGGTGGAATTACAAAACCATTGATCAATTAGTTCCATTTCCTTGGTTTCACAGAGGAACAAAGGGAGCCAAGGTCCTGTTCCCTACACCCGTGTAAGAAGGGAAAAAGAATCCAAAGCCACCCAAGTTTTCTCCCCTAGAAAGGGGCAATCCAGAACTCGTCCAGGTACAGCAGGAGTTACCATTCCTGTGTTGCCCTTTGAGCCTCACATTAAAGGTGCTGCAGAGACCATGACCAAACCTCTTCCCCCACACCTGGCAGTGTTTGTTCTCTCACCGTTTTCTGTCAAGAGAAATAAAACAGTTGCTGATCTTGGGGAAAGCGCCGGCTCTGAAATTTTCAAAGAGCTGCATGGAACTTTAGCCACACAATTCACATGAAAGCGGCACAGGGCGAAATCCTGTGTAACTCTTTGAAAATGGAGGAGTTTTGTCAAAAGGAGTCTGCAGAAGAAATAATCAAGTTATAGCATTTTGGATTTAATGCCTCGCCTGAATTCCATCTCAGTGCTCACCGGGTGTGCCGTGTCCCCTCCTCCTGTGGGACCCCCCAGTGGGACACAGAGCATCTCCTCAAACTTGTCCCCAGCCTGGGGACTCTGGAGATGCCTCTTTAAAGATCAGGTAAAAGTGCACAGCCTGATTTCCAGGCTTTCATATGCTGTGACAAAGTTGTCATTGGCCACGCTCTCCCTCTATAAATTCAGGGTTTAGTTACAGCACAAATCTCTCCCAATATATTTTATTTATCTGCCTTCCACTGCAATGAGCAACAAATTTGTTCAAAGTTTCCAGAGGTAAAATGGAAGCTGTGCCAAGGACAAAGGGAACATGAGGTTGTCCAGCTCCATCAGGGCTGGGAGCTCTGGGGGTTGGTGGCCAGTCCTGGTACCCAGAGCAGTGGTGTCACCTCTGTCCCACTCATGTGCTGGGGCACCTGCTGCCATCACCAGATTTTCACATAGAATCTGCACAACCTGCAAATTCACACAGAATCCAGCCCAATACCTACTGGATAGTCCCATTAGCCCCTTTCCTGCAGGTGTGGGGGGCTGTTTTCAAATTTTCATTTTTATTTCTAGAGCTAAAAGATTCCATTTAATTATTTTTGAGCCACGAGTGTGACAATAAAACGCAAAAGTATTTTGATTTTGGAGCAATCCTATTGAAGATCTGAGGGGCTGTCATCAGTGCAGCATCAGTCTTCATTATCTGATTCTTTTTTCAATTGGCTGAGCTTTACAGAGCACAGGGCTCTTTCAACAGGATGATAAAGGGGTATTTGAAATAAACAGAGAGAGTCCCCAGCCAGCGAGTACCTCGGATTGCTGCGGACTGCGACTTAATGCTAACTCCTGTGAACTCCAGCTTTTTATCTTTTAATAAAAAAGCCATACAGATGGGATTCTTTGCTCAACTAAAACCTTTGTTAAAAAGAAAAAAACCCACCAAACCCTAAGGAACAACAGATACTAAATGTATAAAAGTTCTCCCTGAGCAAAGTCTCATGCATGGATTTATTCAAGACCTCCCAAAAAAGAGAACACTTCCATGGCGCTGATGGCTGATGTGTTGCTGTCCCAGCCCTAAGGAGGAGTGGGCTGGCTCCAGCTCTGCTCACACCAAGCTGGGGTAGGAGACACTGCTCTGACTCCCCCTGATATGGAGCAGGGGTGTTTCCAGCCCTGGGACACCTGAGTTTATCCAAAAGTCTCATTTTTGCCCCAGGTCCAGCCTTGTGTTTTGGCACAAGGAGCTGCTACAACTGTAGCATTTAGTGCCTGATAAGGTGTGGGCTCCAAACACTCACTTTCCTCTCATCTCCAACAAGCACCACCAGAAAGGTTAAAGCTCCCCAGTCTGCTGAAACAAGATGAAATATTTTCAGATGGTTTTAAAGAAGCAAGATTATTCCCCAGCGTAAGGCTAAGGCAGGGCCAATCCAGCCAGCCTGGCTCCCCTGCCAGCCCAACCTTTTTACTGCTGGAGAATGAGGAGTAAGCTATAATTCAGATTTTTAATATATTTTTAAAACACATATCTAATTGAGAAAGGAAAGGGACAAAACATTTTATGCTCTTGCATCATCCTTCCTGCAGATGAGTCTCTAATGCACCCGTGCCATAAAAAGCAGAAACTGTGCCCTCTGCATGTTGTCGTGACAAATTTCAAATCAAGAGGGTGCTTGAATGGGATTTATTACAATTGGAAGACAAGAAATGGTAATCTTTATGAGCCAATGACACAGAGCCTTATAATAGGAGAATGAAGTATCATTTTAAATGTAAAGCAAATTAGATTACTGGGGTCAAACCCTTCTACAGAGACATCATGTCTTCAGAGTGCCTCGTGCATTTGACATCCTCTTTTCAGGTTTCACATTAGCATTTAAGTGTTTTCTAAGTGTGTTTAATATTCTTATAGGAGAAAAGTGCCTGGAAAAGTCAAGACACTGAGATCACAGGGAGGGGAAGAAGGAAGACATCAAAATAAGTGCCAGGGAAGCCACAGCCCAGTGTGAGGAGGGCTCCAGCACCACTGACACTGGTTCAGCGCAGTCCACTCATGAACTCAGCCTGTGTCTCACAGCAGAGCTGAGGTCAGCTCCACTCACCTTCCCAGCACACAGGTTTCAGTGTCAGCATCTGCTAGGAGCAGCCAGGGCCACTCTGGCAGTACCAGCCCAGCCCCACGCTCCAGACAGGCACCACAGCAAATTATTTGGGGCTTTTTGTTTGTTTGTTTTATATAAACTGCTGGGAGAAAAAAAAAATCCCCCCTTTTGATCCCATCAAAGGCCATCTTCCTCAACATCTTCCCCACCACATGATGTCTCATGGGTGTTGTCTGCCTCACCTAAATTCCCAAAAACCCAACTCCATCCCAGTGGTGCTGTTTGACCCTGGGGTTTGGAAACATGCAAAAGGTGCAGAAGCAGCAATCACTAGTTCCCCAAATCACAGGACAGGGATTGAGTCTGCTAAAACACTCTGCTCCTCATCTGCACAAAGTGAGCCTCATAAAGCGACCTCTAAGGACACCAGCAAATCCAGTGAGACCATCCATTATAAACACACTGCTACCAGGAAAGGACTGGTTTTCCTTCTGGCACCTCACTCCTGCAAGAGGCAGCTGGGCCTGAGCCAAAAAGTGAGGCTGAGATGATTACACCAATGTGAATAAACACCTGAGCACACAATGCAAAACTGGGGCCATTTCTCTGATTTCAGAGACTTCACATCTTAATCATCTGTCAACACCACATGTACCTGAGCACAGTGCGGAGGAAAGGTCTCCCATAAGGGATCCAAACACCACACATGAAAGGAAGAGCCTTACTTAGCCTAGAGGGAATTTCAAATGAGGTTCAGCATTACTGCAGCTCTCCCTGTCAGGAGCAGTTAGGTTTTCACTGACTCCTTTTGTACCAGCCAAGCTTGCTTTGAAGAATTCTCAAACATCTTCACCTTCAGCTCCCATCTGTGCTCCGGCTCATTCCTGGCACGAGGAGAGAGCTCCAAAGGCTCAGCCAGGGCTGGGACCCAGCTGCAGCAGATGCTGGGCAGCAAACAGAAGTTTACCACTCCTGCCCCAGAAAAGCTGCTCATCTCAGCAGACAAACACTGCTGGAGGGTTAGAGGAAGAGGAAGCTGGCTGTGGCACACTGCTGGCCAAAGCTGACAGCCCAGGAGCATTTGTGGTGCTGCTCCAGGACACACACCAGGGTCACCAACCCCTCAAACCAAAACAAGGAGGTTCTGTTGGGACTCAGTGCTGATCTATCCTCTTCTTTCCAGCTGCCCTTCTCCTCATTGGGGTGCATCCTTCTTGTTCATCACCAGAGACAGGCTGTGGGCATCGGCACAGGCTGGGGAGAGAGACAGTGGCTGCTACAGATACACAACAAGCAGGGAAAACCTCAGTGTGCTCCTCCCCTGAGGTGAAGTGCAAAGATATCACAGGGGTGCTCACTAAAGGACTCCAAACATCTTCTTAAGCAAAGTGCTTTGCCTGACTGGGGATTTGGGAGGGCAGACAAGGGCAGGCTGATCTCCAAATGGTCTTCGGGAGATAAAATGAGAGCTTTGCTTTCCAATGGGATTGCTGGGCTTGCCGGCCACCAACCAGGGTGCTGCAGACAGCAGCATTTGCAGGTTGCCATTGCAAAACTCCTGCCATTCCCTGAGCTGGACTGATGAGACCCAGAAGTCTCTGAGCACAGCCACCCTCTGCTCATCATCCTCTGTGCCCTTCCTCCCCTGTTCAGTTCCCAGCAGCATATCAGGCTCTGTGCATGGAGCCATTCTATATAAACACGCCACACACACACGTACACGAGGTTTTAAACATGCATCTTAGCCTGGTAATTGTGGGGCTTTTGTAAGCTTGTCTCAACTTGCCGACAGCTACAGAGGAAAACATAATTCGTTAACTCTATGCGAGTATTAAAGAACAAAGCTGGAACTCCCATACAATTATATTTTATCTCAGAGCAAGGTGAAATCATTAGATATTAGTGAAGTGCAGTGGCACAAAAATGATCTGTTAGCGGGGGTTCATTACATTGTATTTCCAGAGCCAGGAAGATCAATGTGTTCATGCATCATGAATTAGTCTCATGCCTTCGCATTCGCTGCTCTCCGGAAACCCAACATGATCTATCGCTAGCCATACATCATTGTTCCAGCCTCGCACAGCAATGACAAAGCTCCAGTTTCCACTTGTCACACTGACCAGCTGCATTTTTCTGCACAAGAGACAAAAAATATCGAGGAGGAGGAAGAGGGTCATTTCTGGGCCAGGCTTCGCAGTAAATTTCAGCCCTTCAAACCTCGCCTGTTTCTGTAGATCCATCACTTTTATAATCTGTGCCTAAACTTGCTTTCCTTGCTTATATCCAAAGCCTGGAAGAGCTGAGGGAAATTGAAGGAATAAATCCATTAAGGGATTCTGCTGAACGCCTTCCTGCTGGTGCAAAGCTCTGCCTCCTTGGTTGCATCCTCTGGGCTTGTGTCTGGAGCAGAGGGGTTCCCATCCCTCAATCCATTTGTCCTCTCCCCCTCTGAGTCAATAGGAAAATACCACTTTCCCAAACACCTGTCAGTGTGAGCTCTCTGGAAGAGCCTCCTCTTCTCTTTCATTGTTCTTCCCTCGGACAGCCAGATCAGGAGATGCTGCCTCCACCTTTGCTCACCACGGACCACGGCAAAATCCTCTTTTTCCCTGCTATCAGAAGCTTAAGTGTTCCCTTTTCCCTCTTGGCCACAGAAACATCCATGGCTGCACACCGCAATTGATGATGGAGAGACAGGCAGAGCATGGCAGCTGTGTGGCTTCTCTCACTTTCAGCACTCAGCCCCTACCCAGACTGGAGCAGCAGGACAGTCCTTGACTCTGATGTTCCCTCACCACCCCAGAGCACCTCTGAGATGTCACTGTCCCTGTTTCACAGGGCACTGAGCTGGGGACCCGTGTGTTCAGCCCCACAGAAATTAAGACAGCACCTGGGTCTCCACCACTGCCCCCTTCCCCACTCATGAGCAGCCAGGCAGAGCAGAGGGGCTGTGCCCTGCCCAGCTGGAGGGTGGCTGGGTGGGCAGGAGCTGCCTTGGCACTGCCAGCCCCCCACCACCCAGCCAGGCACACACAGGCACGCATGGGCCAGGCTGCAGAGTTTGTTTTTTCAAACCCATTGATCAGCACTCTTTGAAACATGACAGTGTGCCAATACTTCCCTTGTTACGTGACAGATGACTGCACGGACCCAGGGCTAATGCTGCTCTCGCTCCTTATAATTCACTAATGCTCACAAAGCAGCTGACAGTGGGCTGAGCTCTTTAGGGCAAATCGTTTCTTTCCTGGCCTCGGATGCTTTCAAGGCAATGATTCAGCCATGGCTGGTCCCTCAGACTCCGTTTGGGTCTGTCTGAGCACCTGCCCTCCCCACCAGGAGGGAGCTGCCAAGCCTTCTGTGCCCTCTCCAGGGAATCCCAGGATCACTGAGGATGGAAAATCCCTCCAGGAATGTCGAGTCCAAGCTGTGCCCGATGCCCACCTTGTCACCAGCCCAAAGCACTGAGTGTCACCTCCAGTCCTTCCTTGGACACCTCCAGGGATGGGGACTCCAAACCTCCCTAGGCAGCCCCTGCCAAGGCCTGACCACCCTTTCCATGAAGAAATTTCTCCTGGTGTCCAATCTGAGGCTCCTCTGGCCCAGCCTGAGGCCATTCTCTCTCCTCTTGTCCCTGTTCCCTGGCAGCAGAGCCCAACTCCCCTGGCTGTCCCCTCCTGTCAGGGAGCTGTGCAGAGCCACAAGGTCCTCCTGAGCCTACTTTTCTCCAGGCTGAGCCCCCTTTTCTCCAGGCTGAGCCCTTTTCCAGCTCCCTGAGGCAGAATTACGGTCCCAGTCCTCCCTCTCAGCCCATCCCCTGCCCGTGTTCACCTTCGGCGGGGCCGGGCAGAGGCTCTGGCCGGGGCTCGGCTCCAGCCCTCGGCCTGGCCGCGGCTATTGACGGCGGCGGGCGGGGAGCCTTTCAGTGCCTCTTTGTTGGTTTTAGACAATGACTGTTGCCAGAGCTATTTTCGCTTCCTCTCCCCCGCTTGCCCCCTCCATACAGCGCTGGGGCTCTTTTTAAATTTTTTTTAAATTTTTTTTTTTAAATCGATGGGCTCAGATAGCGCCGTACTCAAAGTGACCTTTCGAATCCCAGCCGGAGCCAGGTCAGCTTAAATTGTGCTCTCTGCCCCCGCAGAACATGAAAGACTTTTCATTCCCGGCTGAAGGGCCGGGGAAGAGCGCGGCTGTTTTGAGGACATCCACTGTGAGCCCGGGCCTGGCCTGAACAATAATCGGTGGCTTCGTGCCCTCGGTGGCAGCACCGCTCTGCCGTGACCAGCACCATTAGCTGCTGCATCCTGATTTTTTGGCCACCCTGTTTCTGCACTTGGAACGGCAGCTGAGACATCCAGCTGAAATCCTGAAACCTGAAAGCCCGTGGAAATCCAGACAAACCTGAATGTTGTCTCCACAGGGGGTTGGCAAGCATCCCACCGAACATGCCTGGCAGGGAAGCACAGCTCTGAAAGGCTCCAAGGCTTTGCAGGGCCCGCAATCAGCCAGGTATTTTGTCTGCTGGAGAAACCAGAAACTTCACTTTCGTGCCCTCCAGTCCATAATTCACACACACACCACTAAATTCTGGCATGTGCAGCACCACAGAGCATCACTCCATGAATTACACAAGCCAAATGGATTCCCTGTGCCCTCTGTTTCCAGGTTAGGTACTTTCCTCCAGCAAAGAGAAGGAACAGAGCCAGACATGCCATGCTCAGCACAGGCAGGAGTGTCTCCTCTCACAGGGAAGCAGGAACAAATTGCTTCTATTTCTTGAAACCTCTTCCCTGGTGTACTTTGCCCTTTCCAGATGGAGAGAGGAGTCAGCTGGGCTCTCACAGTGCTCTAAATTCCCCTCTGTTATGGCACCACAGACAGCCGGTATCAAAAACATCCGACTACAGAGTGTTCCTTACTGGAAATGGCCAAATATGCTCTGCCCAGGATGTTCTCCATAGGGAGGGACATGTCAGGGCTGTGCTTTCCCCAGCCTTGTGCTGCCCCATACCTCTGGCACCAGAGGGTCAGATACACCCAGGATGTGTGACTGCTCAGCATCACCTCAGCCCCTCCCTGGAAGCAGTGCCAGTGCACTCCAGCATTAATCCATGGGCCAGAAATGCAGGGAGCACAATGGAAAACGAGCATTGCTGTACTGATGCAGTTTGGAAAAAGCTGTTTGTTCTCTACAGTAAGCACCCTGCTCTCCCAGCAGAAATCCATCTTCTGCTGCCTGAACTGATTTTTTCCCCATTTTATTTCAAGAAGATGCTCAGCATCTTTTAGCATTTTACTTGAAAATAAGGACCTCAATGGTTTTTCATACTCAGAGCTTAAATGAGTAGCTTGCTAATTATTTACTTGACCACTTAGGCTTCTAATATCTGCAAACAGGTTTCAATTTTCTCATTATTAGGAATTAGTCAAAAAGACACTGTGTCACTACAAACAATCAATGACTTTGATCATATTTCCTTTGCCACTATTGGATGTTTACAAATTTAAGCTGTATTAAATTACAATTGGCTTCAGAGGTCCAGATCTTATCTGGGCTGATTTGCTTGGTGAGTGGAGGGGTCGCACAGTTGAACTCAAGACTTGTTGGACTTGATCCCAGCCAGCTACTGATAAAAAACCCAAATGTTTTAAAGATAGGGAAAGGGTGGGGGAAAAGCTTATCTTTGGCAGGGCTGGTGAGTTGTGGGAGTGTCCCCAGGGCTCACCATGGCTGCAGTGAAGAGGAGCTCATGGAGGTGAGGTGGCTGCTCCCGCATGGTGTCTGTCCCTGGGAGAAGAGGGACAAAGCAGCATCCCTGGAGCTGGGGGGATTCCACTGGGAAGGTGGTTCCTGCGCATCCCACTCTTTGCACACCCTGACCCCCCACACCTGATCCTCCAGGTTGAGCAGAGGCCCCAGCAGCCACCCCCACCCTGACTAGGTCCCCAGGGGGCCTGGAGGAACCCTTCAGTGTGACAGTCAAAGCAGGGAGTGACCAACCATCACGGGCAGGCTCTGGAGTGGCATCACGCAGAGATGCAAACCCTGCTCTGGACATTTTATCTGATTCCAAACCCTCAGGGAATGCAGACCACAGCACAAGGTGCTGCAGGGCTCCATAAATATTTAAAAGAACAAAAAACAGGCTGGGTTTGACAGGGACCTGGCTCGCTGTGACTCGGCCCTCATCCTCTCCCTTTGCCTGTGCTGGGATCCTGGCCACCCTGAATGTTTTAAATTAACGTCCATGACTCTCCTGCCTCCCTGGCAGCACCTTGGCTTCTCAGTGAGTCACAGCAGGCCACCGAGCTGGGACAAAGCCCTGCATGTGTATCTCACTCACCTCTCCAGCCTTTGTATGTGGCTTTGTCTCCACGAGCTTTTGTAGAGAGACATGCACGGGCTTCTCTTTCCTCTAGAGCCTCTTCACAGGCTGATTTGGACTGAAGGGTGGAGGAAACAAGCTCGTTTTTCTCGGGCATTGTGTTAAAAATACCTTCACCTCTGCAAGAAGCAGCTGCTGTTCCTTGCTGGCATCTTTCTCTTTCAGACCCTGGTGCCCGTGGTTAAAGGGACAAAAGCACAAGGATAAATTGAAGGGACAGTGCTGCAAGAGAGCTAAATATAAGTGCCCCAAGAACAGTGTTTCCCAATTTGAGCGTTGTTTGCTGTTGGATTTCTACTCCCCTGACAAAAGGTCCCTTTCACAAGCCTCTGAGAAAGCGAGCCCTGGGAGCACATGGCCAGAGAGGACGAGGACTGTGGCACATAATGGCTCTTCTCCCAAGTGCCAAAAACCAGACACATTTCACTGCCCTTGCCTGGGAATGCGGCTGCACACCCCTAATGAGGCTCGGTGTGGGCTGGGTGGCCCCAAAAGAGCCCCAAGCCAGGGAGCAAGATGTGATCAGCAAACCTGAAACTTGAGGGATTTTAAGTGCTTTTGACTGGGCATTTTATTTCGGCGTAGGACGCATCCAAGAGATCTATTATGGCTGTCAGGCGAGGCTGGGGCTGCAGAGGAAGAGTTAAGTGATGCCCAGTGACACTTGCTGTAATCAGATTTTCACATTGTTTGAGGAGATACAGTTCCTGAGCTCCCCAGCTGTCCAGCCTCATAACCAAACACATCTCCCAGCATAGGTGGGACGCAGCTGTAACTGAATTCCCGAGGAGGCCACGGAGCCCAGCACCAGCCTGAGCAGATCCAGGAACAGCCCAGGGTAAAGCTAATGCTGTGATGGAAAGCTAGGTCACCGGAGCTGCTCCCCTTCCCCTGCGCATCATCTGTCACCCAGCTCCACATGGAAGTCAGGGAATGTTCTCCTCAGCACAGCCACCAGCTCACAGCCCAGGCAGGGGATGAGCCTGGCTGCAGCCCTGGCACAGCACATCTCAGGGGGCTCAGCCAACAATTTCTGAGGTCAACAATTTAGGAAAAAACTTCAAATTCCCAAATCACACACAGGTTATTGGGGTTTTTCCTTTCTCTCTCTTGGACAAAGAGCTCACTGGAAAACAGGAGTTGTAAGAGAAACGTATGTGACCCAACATGTGCACACCTCAGAGCTGGAACCCTGACTGCAGGATGAAGCCACCACTGAGCTAGTGCCTGTGCTCCACTGAATCTGGAGCCTGGGAGCACTGGGTAGCCCAGGGTGCCTGTGGGGATGGCCTGCAGTGACTGAGCCCTGGACACAAGGCACTGCACAAACTGCACAGGAGTGCAGCCCAGAAAAGGATGGGGGCACACACAAGGATGCACCAGTGGCTGGCAATACATCCCTGCTGGTGGTGCAATAAAGTACATAAAACCCTTATTTTTCTTAATTATTCCTGATATTTCACCTGACATGTTGTCAGCTTCCTCTGAGAGCAACGATAAATAGTGCTTCTCATCTCACACCCTCAGGGAAAGCTTGCTATTTATTCCTGTGATGGGCAAGACATCATGACTAATTAGGAAAAATGGGAGCTCGCTTGCACCCCAGCAGGAGAGGTGTCATCAGCACCTGCTCTGGGGGAGACAGGCAGGTTTGGGCTGTGGACCTTCAGCAGCTGCCCCTGAGGCTTTTGGTTGCTGCGGTTTGAGAGAGGGGAAGGGTGGAGAAGGGGTTCCTCCGTCCCCCAAGGATTGAAGTCGCAAAATTAATGGATATTCCATCAGGTAAGTGGTCCTAAGTGTGCAGATGCATTGTCAGACAGACCGGCCAAGAGATAAATTATTAAATTATGACATTGGGGTGTCCCTCCACCCCCACTCAGCTCCTCATGGACCCAGGGAGTTCAGCCTCTGCACTCCCATCACAAATCCCAGCCAGCAGTGCCATTCCAGGGGTGGAAGGATTCATTCCTCCTCTTCTGCTGCCACCCCCCACACTGCCATCCGAACAAGGTGATGGAGATCACGCTGCAGAAGACAACTCATGGCAACTGCAAATACTTCAGATTAAAATAAGGAAAATTAATGCAGAAGTTTCTGTGACCACAGAAAAGAGCAACATGTGCTGTAACTCTCAGATGTGCACTAAGCACCAGAGGCAAGGCAGCCTCATCCCTTCCCTTCTCCCTTCTTCCACCAGAGGTGGATTCATCCTAATGAATGTCCTCAATGCACACACAGGGGTAAAACCCTGCTGTAGATGCAGAGACAAGGCTGGTGTTCACCAGAGCCAGTACAGCTCCCTGGGGAGGGGGAAGGAGAGGCCCACATCCCCAGCCAGTCACAGCATCTGCACAGCAGCCGGGAGGGCGCTGGCAGAGCCTGTTCCCGGTGACATGCGGCAAGGGCCGGGCAGAGCTGGAGTCTTTATGTTGGGAAAACTAATGAGCACAAAACTCCTCTTGTCACCGTCGCATCAGCGAGCGCCGGCGCGGATTGTCACAGCCTGTTCCGCACTGTCATGTCGGGTGAGAGTTATTTGTTTGCAAATTCTACCTCGGGGCACCAGCCCCCTCTAAATAAGCTGTCAGAGGCAGCGGTGGGTGGGAGAGGTGCGTGGAGGAACCTCCTCACAAATCGATGTAAAATAAGATTTCGCAGTCGGGAAATCTCTTAACTGGGAGCTCAAGGCAGGTGCAGGCAGCCGTGGGGAGCAGCAAACCTGGAGCAGCATTCCAGCCCTGCCACGGGCCCAGCAGCACGAGCTGCACTGGACCAATGGGAGAGCGCCAGCCCCAGCTACTGGGGCGAAACGGGGCACAGCAAACTCCTGCGTCAGCGCCTTATTTATCCGGGATTTGTCTTGGCTAATGTGCCGAGGCTGCCAGCTCTGCTGCCTTCCCACCCATCCTGCTCCGGGCTCCTGGCCATGCTCTGATGATCCAGAGCTCCGTGGGGATTAGCAGCTTCCCCCAGAGCCATGGGGCTGGGAGGGAGGGGAGGTGGATGGGACAGAGCTGGAGATGGGCAGGGGGGAAGGTGCAGCTTCATCATCAGCCCCGTCTGCCCAAAAACTCTGGTGCCAAAGAGCTGCCCTTTTCTGCCGGGCTCCGCAGGCTCCTGGGCGCCCATCCAGGCGGAGAGCGGGAATGTCGCTCCTTCCAGCCGAGCTGAAAGTCAGCTCACACCCTCTCCCTCTTTTCTCACGTTCATTTTGGGCTCAGTGCTGCCTCCCATATGCCACCAACGTTCCCCATTCATAAAACCCCGCGCCTCGCTCACGTCTCCGCAGAGACACTCTTTATAGAAGGAGCCAGGCACCAGAGCCTGCCTGCCAAGCAGATTCCTGAAACCAGGAAGACTCCAAGAGTTGTGAGAAAATATGGAAATGACGTCTTCTGGAGTGCAGGTGGGTGGAAGGTGGGAGATGCCCTCTGGGGCTCTGGCATCTCAAACTGGGCCAGCATTGGCCCTGCTCATCATCAGCTCACTGCCTTCCCTCCTCAGGGGCCAGGAGGGAATTTGTCATCTTCGGCACAAAGTATCCAACCTGTGCTCAGAGCATCCCACAAGCAAAGCTCCCAGAGTCTCTAGAAGGTGAGGAAAAAGTTTCTTCCTTAGGAAGAGGAACAAAAAGAAAAAAAAACAAACAACTAGAAAATACTGGAACACCCAGACATTTCTTCACTCAGCAGGGACTGGTGGAATTCCTGTTTGCAGATACAGTTTCTTACAGCAAGCCGGTAAATTAAATTAAAGCTATTTACTCTGTATTTACAGGCTTACATATAAATCTCAGAAAACATTTTAGCAAGAGAGGCAAGAGGAGGAAAAGCATTTTCTAGGCTGAATATAAACAAACAAGGCCATGAACCTCCTCAAAATTCCTTATTAGCACAGGGAGAGGGGAGCTGGGGGTTGGAAGAGTTAGGGAGAGCAGCATTCCTAATTTGCAGGTAACAGGAAAGAAAAAACCATAGTGGTGCTGTGTAAGGGAAGAGCTCTCCTGATCTCACATCTCCTGCCTTCACTGACTGTGGCACCAATGCACAGCACCACCACACGTGGTGTGTGTGACCAAGGCAAACAGACCCATCTCAGAGCCAGTCCCAAGGGTTTAATGAGTTGGGAGCACATTTTCCACCTTCAAGGAACAATTAGCAGGCACCATCCATTTTAGGTTATTCTAAGTTGCATGTAAGGCTTCGCCTGGGTCATCCCCAAAAGCTTCAAGGCAAAGGCTGAAGTTGCCACTCATTTACACCCTTTCCATCGCTGCAGAACCAAAGGAGAGGTGCTGTTAACAGCTCGAGCACTGTGGGATCCCCACACTCGCAATATCATTTTTCTTTCTAGATAGAGTCGGCACTGGTGGTTACCAGGCAGGAAGGAGCTTGGCTTTGGCACTCGCTGTATGACCAGTCTTTGCTGTCAAGGGGCACAAAGACCCAACCAGAAACCCCACCCCGGAGCCAAGAAACTGAGCCACATACTCGGGGCATGAGGTAATGAGTTTAAAGCCACTCATCTAAACATACAGTTTGTAAATGATTAGCCCCATGTAATGAAGCTCTCTTTGCTAGTGAGGCATTAACCAGCGAATGTATGGCCTTACTGACTCCAAGCAGCTCTTCTTTCCTGCATTCTTGGGTTTCCCATGAAATCTTTTTCAAGATGAAAAGCCCCATTTCAAAGCCACTCTTCCCAGACTTCCTCTGCAGTGCAAGCAGGTGACCCCACGGCCACAGCACAGAGTCAGCACCCCTCAGGTCCCAGCATATCCCCTCTTCCAGAGATTGATTCCAGCACTGGAGCTGGATGAGACCATATCAGAGCCAGCCCTTTTTGAGGCCACAAGCCAACCTTGCCAGTGTTCAGCCTGGTCCCCAGCTCTGAACTCTCCTTTCTGCTGTGATTCAAACCAGGGCAGCCGATTCCTCCTCTCCTCCCACACCCCAATGTACCTAACACCATGTCCAACACCTGCCCGGGGTTCCCCTACAGGACACCTGTGTCCATCCCAGCTCCAGCTTTTCAAGCAAGAAACCACCCCACACCCCTGCTGTGAGCTCTGCCCCAAAATCCTCAGCCCCACCTCCCCCCTTGTTTTTTTTGTTCGAGTACAAACTCGGAGCTAAATCAATCCTTCCCAGCGCTGTGCACCGGGCCGCTCGCCATGCCCTGCTTTCCTTTGAACCTCACCTGCTCAGAAATAAAGAGCTTCAACTAATCTATAAAAATATTTTGGATGCTGTGTTCAGCAGCTCCAGGTTCCTGCTTTCTTCTTGTCCTCCCTGATTGACACAGGTGTCTAAGAATAGTTTACATTTGATCCGGGTATCATTAGTGATGATCTGGCAGGCGCTGCTGGAGCTCTGCCGCGTGCCCGGGGAGCCGGTGCCACTTTCAACCTCTGGCTCTTTGTTGCGGAGCGCGGGCTCCGTGCGGGTTACAGAGCTGGGGCTGGCAGGGGATGTTTGCTAATCATCCTGGTGGCTGCAGCCATCCTGCGTGCTGACAATCAGGCTCTGGCAGCTCTGTCTGCAGGCAGCTGTGGTGCAGCTGAATCTGCCACCGGCTCGGGCTGAGCCGCAGGCCCGGCAAAGTGGGGAACGCTGGAAGGATGGAGGTGTGGCTCCTCACATCCAGAGCGGAGCTGGAAGTGCTGCAAGCAGGGAGAAAGGACATGGGGAGCAAAGTGATTCCTCTTGCTCTGAGTGAGCCCTTCCCCAGAGGAAGATGGAAGTAGAGGGAGCTGGCTGACGGCTCTCAACCTATGACACTGAGTCCATTGGCATGACAAACTTGGCACTCATGGCTTCCCTGGATGAGCTCAGCACATTCAGTAGCACTAAAGAGCTTGTTAAGCAATCCCTCGGTTTTCTGCTGACTTCTCCAGCCCTTCTAGATGGAGGCAGAGCTGGCACCCATCCTGAAATGCCAGTGTCACTCTTGGCTCCCTGGGTAGGGCACCATTAGCCCCGTGCCTGCTGCAGCTCCCTGCAGGAAGAAAACACCTGGACAAGCCCAGAGCCCTCTGTCTCCCACAGCCTGGGATGGCAGCAAGGGACCAAGGGGACACCACACGTGGCTCAGGGCTGATTCTCATTGTTCGTCCTCTGAGAGGGGGAGCAATGACCTCAAACCCTTCAACCCCAGGGTGAGAGGCAGCAGCTCAGGCTCCATCACAGGCACTTCCAGCAGAGACCACTCAAGCAGGAGCACACAGAGGGAAGAAATTAATGTTTCTGCAGGAGACCAAGCAACGGGCTCAACAACTCCCCAGATTTTCCTCTTCCCTGGAGCAGTGTGTGTGGAATGCAGTGTGTGAGGAGCAAGGGCCCCGCACCGAGCAGGCTGCTGGAGAGGTTGTAATCCAAGCTTAAGGACAAACAGCTGGTGATTAAACAACAGATGGGAAGGAGGGAGAAGGGGACAGATTTCTTTCCCCCTCCCCTGCTTTTTTTTAAAAAATGTTAATTCATTCCCCTCTCAGACAGAATGCAGAGGAGAGGAGACACCTCAAACACACTCTCCAAAGCAGAGGAAGGGTTTAATTTGCACAGATGTTCGGGAACAGAAAATTTTCCACAAAGTGTTACAGCCTTTGGGAAAAGCACACACTTAAAATAAACCTCTTCCTACCTCTTCCCAGACCAGAAATCCCCAAAGCTGTAAATTCTTCCAGGGAGAAGACCAGGCAAGAATCTGGGCTGGCAAATAGTTTTGCCCCAAAAAGCCCAGCTATTCCAGCCCTGATGCCTCATCCTTCCAGGGATTTTCAACTTCTGAGAGAGTGCAGAAACCCCTTCCTCAGCATCCCAGAAAAAAGGATCAGACTCTGAAAGAAGCAGGGTGCCATAAAACAAGAGCTGGATACTGCACTGCTCCTCTCCCCACAAGCCCTTTGAGATGTCTCCCTGCACAAGAACAGTGGGGAATAAAGCCAGGCATGGTTTTAGCTTGGGTTTTCTCCCTTTTCTGCGGAAAGAGCCCTCCTGTGCAAATGAGCACCATGATAAAGTATGCAAGACAGGCTTCCCTTTGGAAATGGGAGATTACAGCCGAGGGATCACAGGAACACATGCAGAAAGCAAGGCTGCTGCTTCTTCCCCAATTATTGTGCACTCTCGGCTCTATTTTGTTGACCTCGCACATTTCAATCAGGCTCCAGCACATTCTGCCTTCACCTGCTCTGAATCAAAACCTGGAGGGCTCAGATCTCCCTGCAAAGGAACCCTTTGATAAACTTGTTACGGATGCCAGGCAGCTCTGGTTTGGAGGGAGCCTTTGTACAACACCATTGCAAATTTATGTCGTCACCCGAGAAAGTTGCGGGGTTTACTTGGCAGCGTGTGGGAAGGCAAGGGAGCTGAGACACTCTTGATTTGCTTCAGCAACAAAGGGCTGGAGAGGAGGAGAGCACTCCTCAGCAACCACGGCCAAGGGGAGAGCTGCTGAAGCTGGATCTAACAAAAAAAAACTAAAATCAAAACATAGAGGAATTGGGGCACTCTGTGCAGGGTTAAAGCCAGAAACATATGGCATTGCCTTCGCATTTGGCTTGTCAGGCAGCCAAGGATCACTGTGGCTGCTTTAAAGAAACACTCACCCACAGCCCGGATGCTCAGCATTGGGGTTCCAGGAGCACTGTGGGGGCACCTCTTGAAGAATCTGACACTCCCAGCTCACCAGGTCAGACCTGCAGGCCCAACTCCCCTGTACCCACTGGGCACTTCAGTGTGTTTTGCCTCTCCAGAACCAATTTGTGCTCCCCACTGATGGCTCCACACTCAGACACTTGAAAGGAGAGGGCTGAGGCTGTCTGGGTGCAGCCTAATTATAGCTGTGGGCTGCAGAGGCTCAAGACAAGCTCCATCCTGAGGGTTGGACCATTCTGCTTGAGCACTCAGGGACTCTCCCACCTCTGCTGTGTCCCAGGCAAAGCCGGCTCATTTTTCACACAAAAAATTATTCTTGTCCATCTGCACAGCTCCACAGGCACCGGCCACTTTGTCCTGCTGTTTTTCATCTCTGTGCTAAAGCTTCCCTGATATTTCAAGCTGTTCCCCATGCCTTTCCTCAAGGTCTCTCTGAACACATCCCTTGCCTGGTGGCGGCAGATTCAAGAGGGAAACCGACCACGCACCATTCCCTGCTTCATCCTCTTGAGGAAGGCAGCGTGACACAGAGCTGAGTTTAAGAAACCATTTGATCATTCCACCCTGTTTTCCTTTCAAAGACAGAAAATCCCACAAGGTATTTTATGCTCCTAGAACATCCCCCTGTGCCCATCCATGGCTGTGCAGTCCAGGACCCTCCCTCTCACCCTGGAGGGGCTGAAGTCCCGGGCATGTCCCCTCCCCTGCCCTCCATATCTCTCTCTTTCCCTCTGCATGGTAGAGTTTATTTTTGTGATGAAAGCCCAAGCTGGATTTTGTGTTTTTCCATGGTTGTGGCTGTTGGCTCACAGACTCTCCACAGCAGTGAGGGAATCCAGCCCCTCTGGCGCTGAGCAGAATAACCCAGCACATGGAAACTCCACAGGGTAATTGGAAACATTTGCTGCTGCTGCTCTGTGGAGGCACAGGGGCACCAGGAATGTTTTCCTTCTCCCCCAGGTTTGTCTCATGGAGCTCCAGCACCTGAGGCTGAAAGAATTTAGCAGAGTTCATGACCTGTACAGCCCTCAAACCCAGTAGTTCAGGCATTTTTGTGTTCTGAGTTGTCTCTTACCTGAAGGGACTCTCTTGTCTTTCAACCCCCTGTTCAAAGAACTGCCAAATCCATTACTGAGCCAAACCCAAGCTCCCTGCTCTGAGCAGTGAGTTATCCCTGGACTTGTTTGGAGCAGATAATGATGACAACCTCTGTGTTGGATTCATACCTGGATGCTCTGGATACAGCTAACACCCAATAGCCTGCAGGTAATTTTGGCATCCTTGGCCCTAATTCCACCTCCACCCAGCCTGGTGACCAGGGCGGCCATCACCACCCTGCTCCTTTCTCTTCTCCCAAATCTGGGGGACAACCCCTAATTTCTCATGGCCATGGATGAGGAGACAGGGTAGAAGCAGCACCAGAGATTACAGCTGCCAGGCAGCTCAGGGTTGTTTTGTGCAGCAGGAGCATGTTCCAATCCAGGCAGGATGCTCTGACCCAGCACGCATTTTTCCAAATTTTCCAAACACAGCATTTCCTCTCCAGCCACGCCACTGCCTCAAGGGAGTGGGCACAGGACCGGGAGGGAGCCTCAGAGCATCCATCCGTCCGTCCGTCCGTCCATCCATCCATCCCTCCATCCATCCGTCCGTCCGTCTGTCCGTCCGTCCATCCATCCATCCCTCCATCCATCCCCCAGCACTGGTGGCGAGAGCGCCAGCAGAGCTAAAGGTTGTTCTGCACCTCAGCCCCCGAGAGCAGATGGAGCCAAGGCAGGATTGTGTTATTTCTACTGTACTGCAGCAGAGCTGAACTGAAAACTGTAATAAACCTCACCCAGAACGTCCCTCAGCACAGAGCAGGGGAAAGCAGCACAGCACAAGGGAGCTTAAGGCAGCCACGCTCCGGAAGGCGAGCCAAGCTCTGCAAAGCTAGGCCCTGGGCTCCGGATCACACACACTTCCATCAGACTCCCTATGATTTCCTGTTCTCTGCTGCTGCGAGGTGTAGGACCACATGAAGGAGGATAATTCAGCTATCACTTCACTTGGCCCTGCTGAATGGGCAGCAGACACAATTAAAATCCTCAAACATGTGCAAAGCCAGAGACAATTAGTTCGTATTCCAAAATAACTTTGCCTCAGCCACAAATGAATGTGCCAAAGTGCCAGAATAAGTCTTGAACTTGCAGATGCCCCTGCATGAAATTTAAACCCGGCTTTCCCTGTTCTCTCCACCCAAAAACACCGCTCTGAGCATGAGAGAAGGCATTGCCAAAGCCAGAGATGCTTCAGTAAATGAGATGCAGGAGCCAGCGGATCGTTCCAAGTCCTCCCCCGAGAAAGCAAGCTGCTTGCAAACAGATTTGCAAGTAGTGAGGGGGATAAAAAAAAAAAAATCTGCCAAGTTACTCATTCAGGAGACATTCAAAGCAGCCAAAGGACAAATCTCACTACACTGTGCAACATGGTGCAAAAATCCCGGAGTATTTCATCAGAGGCGGATGTGTCAGAGCCATCAGCAGGGCAGTGCCTGAGCTCTCTGCCCAGGATGGTACAGGGGGTACATGACAGAGCAGGGCTGGAAATGTGAGAAAGACCCCTCTCCTCTGTGCCCCTGCTGCCAATTAACCACTACCGGCTTTGCCCTCAGCGAAGTTGCTCCAACCTGTGTCAGTGAACAGCCTCAGTTTTGTGGCAGTGCCTCCAAAGTCCTTGTTCAACCTCGGGAACACCTGAGCAAAGCAATCACTCCAGATGCAATCTGGATCACCCTCCCAGCCCAAGGATGGGAGTTTATTAGGCTGCGGCCCACATCAGAGTTATTGTGCTGTGTTAAATTTATTGGTACTATCTCACCTCATTAAATGCTTAAATAGACCTGACAAGACAGAAAAATGGGACTTAAAAAAAAAAAGGAAAAAAAATGGGGAGGAAGCTGGTGTTCACAGGCCTGGAGTCACCTCTAACGCAAGAGCCTCCAGAGCAGACAGGGAGGAACAACAAGGGAAGGGATGTTCCACATCACCAGCACAGCTGACATGCTCCTTCCCAGGAAACCCCGAGAAAGCTCTGGCAACACTCTAAACTCCACTGCCCTCTCCAGCCAGAGCAGAAGGCTGGGATGAGGAAGGAGAGAAGGGAGGATCCATCCCACCCGTGCTGTTAAGCTTAGCTCAGACTGAGCAGGACAGGGCTCCCACCTCACAGCAAGCTTGGTTCTGGTTTAGGGGGGCAGCTCAGCATGAGGGCTGTGGGACCCCATTGCCCTGTGCGAGGGCTCTGTTCTGCTGTTATTACTTCGTTAATTAACCACCAACTGACTGTTAATTGTAGGAGGTATTTATTACAGAGAATCAGCTCCCAGGCAGTTAAAGGTCAGCGAGAGGTTCAGCTCTTCGGCTGGGATTTACACATACTCCACACCTGCAGGGGGTGTCCAGGGAAGCACCATCCCAGATCCCCGTGCACACATGGAGGTGACAGCCCCTCGCTGTGGCCAGACCCGTGTCTGCATGTGCTGCTCCGGCTTTCTGAGCAAATCGTGGGCAAAGGGGCCAGGGAACAAGGAGCTGTTATTTCCCCATTCCAGGGCTATTACAGCTACAGAGGGAGCAATGCCCACTGACTGAAGCAATGAAACTCTGCTCCCCAGCTGGGATCTGATCCGAAACAAGGAGTCAGGACAGGAATTCCTGCACCCCGAGGACTGCAAATGGCTCCAGGCATCACCAACCCCACAGTGCAGAGCAGGACAGGCAGATGAAGTTCCTTGTCCTCGTCACAGGTGCTTTGTGGCTGGAGGGAGCCATGAATTCCAAGTTGTGCATCCCCAGACAGTGCTCAGCCCGCTGGAGTCTCTCAAGGAAAAGATGTGCCTGAAATCTTAGGAGCAAGTTGTCACACGAGAGTTTTATCTGCCCTGGGAGAGCCATCCCTCACTGGAGCAGCTCTGCAGTGCCCATCCCTGTGCCAGGCACGGGGAAACGCCAGCCTGGACTCCAGCAAGGCTCCTTCACCAGCCAGGTGTGCTCCTCAAAGACCAAAGATCTCCAGATTCCCCGGATGAGCCATGCAAATCCCAGCTAATTGCTCTGGGGTGGCCTTCGGCTCTCCTCAGGTCGCTCCCTGCCTTTCCAGCACACTTCAAAGTGACTCTGGGCCAGTGTGTTCTGCTCCCTAAAGGAGCTGCACTTGGGCACGGGCTGCTTTTCCCACAGAACTGCCTCACTCTCACAATGACAAGGAAGATTATCTGGAGAGACCTTCGCTCTCATTTAACAAATTAAATGACTGGATTTTTCATGAGTTCAGCATCTGAAGTACTACGCTGTTTTTGAAAATCCTGGCTGTAAATGTCATCACGCTGGGCCCTTTAGAAAAACCTGACTGCAGGAGTGGCTGGGAACCTTTGAAACCCAAATCCTGCGCTGCTGAGGCACTGACCCTAAATCGATCTTATTCAGGAGCAGACACCCATCTTTGGATGTGAAATTTACTCTCTACCTTCATTTTTATTTAAAGTGGAAGCATTATAAAGGAGGCAAATAATGAAAGAGCTGAGCATCCCTTTCCCCCACGTTTCTGATCCAACAGCACCGAACAAATCTCACACAACCAGGTCCTGTATCCCACATCCTTCTTTTCCTTCTTGGAGCATCCATGGGCAGGCTCTCACCTTTCCCAGGACAGCTCCAAGGGCACAGAGCCAAGGCTGTCACACCCTTTGTTAACACCATCACGGTCCCTGTGTAAAGTCAGAGCATGGACACAGAGGATGCCCTTTCCTCTGGTGATGCAGAGTTCTCCCTTCTCCCCCTAAAACAGGCTGAAAAACCTATCCACAGCATGTTCCTCCCCATTCCACACCACACAGAGCACGTGGATCACAGCGGAATGTCCACAGAGCAGAGCTCAGGCCCTGCTCAGGAACTGCTGGTGTGGGCAGAAGGAAAATTCAAAATAAATAGAAATAAATCCCTGGATAGAAGCCAGAGATAGAAGCCTGCCTCACATTTCAGCCTTTATTTCCAGCCCTGCAGAGGGTTGAAGGACCTCGAGCAGGGAGCAGTGTTAGGTGCACACATGTGCTGCCCAGCAGGTCCCAGCCCAGCAGGCTTTCCTCTGGTTTGGCTCCAGCTGCTGAACTTCCCCTTCCAGCAGGCTCAGACTGCAGCCTCGGGCTGACACTGCTCACTTCTGCATTCCAAAGGGAGCTGCTCCTGTCTCTGCTGTCTCCATGCCCTCATCCATGTCCAGGGACCAGCTGATGAGGGGGCTACAAAGCAAAGAGGGCTGTGCAGGAGAGCAGAGCCCTCACATCTCCTCCTGGTTTGGCCCAAGAGCTGTTGCAGCACCTCAGAGCCTCTCCAGCCTTGCTTGTAAAGCTGGAAGAGCACCAAAAATCAGCATCATTCCTGCTGTGGCAGCTCCAAAAATGTCCTGAGTAGGGGAGAGGAGGATGCGGAGAGCCTCCCTGCCAGTGCTTCCCCTGGAGAGGCTCTCACAACACAGCCCCAGCCCTTACCCTGCCTCCACACCCACCAGCCACCCTTCACCGGGCACAGCATTGCACCAAAACTACACCCAAGAGCACAAACCCTCCTGTAAACCCACAAATTTAATATGCAGACAGTGAATTCTTTAAATAGAGCCCTAAAAAGCAGCCTCATGCTGCAGGAAAAGGGGGAGTTCGGTGTATCGAACAATAATAGCAAGATATTATCAATGTAGAGCTGTGATTGTGCCATACAAAAAATAAAATACACACTGGTTAATCAAAGAACTACAGACACTTTTAAGTAATCCCAACTCTGGTTTTGCATAACTCCATATACTGCCAGCAGCACTCCTGTCGACCACAAGAGACCATCATATACATCAAAAATTCTCCTTTAAATTTATTTTCTGTAAAGATTGGTCTTTTGAACTACAGTGGTGGAAGCTTAAGGGTACAAAAATTTGCCTTTTTTGTCTCTCTGTCTCATGGAGGATGCTGATCTGTGGGGAAAGTGCTGCCACAAGCCTCTGTGCCTTGTCAAGATACCGTCCTTTTCATGGATCACTTCTTTTATCAGCCACTTGATTAAGACATTAAAAGAAGGAAGGTGAAGGAAGGTTGTGCAGCAGGAAAAAGGCAGCAAGGAGCTTCCTCCCCCTTGAAGGCTGCATAAAAACTGCCTGCTGTCCTTCCAGGAGCTGAGCTTATTGGGCAGCTTAAGCACCTCTGGAGCTGCCTCCCCTGCCCCTGGCTGGGGCAAAGAGTCACCAGGACCAGGCAGAGCCACCAGGACCAGGCAGAAGCACTGCAGAGGGAACAGCCCCCAGGGCAGTGGCTGGGGTGCTCTGGGGAGGTTCCAGATCCAGGAGCAGGACCCTGGTACCCTTGGGATGTGGTTGTCTTGGGAGGGGAGCTGGCAACAGGCTCCTTTGCAGGCACCTGGCAGCATGAAGGGCTCAAGTAACCAAGCTGTTGGTCCCTCTGCATTGGAATGGGAACAGGGGGTTACGATTTTATTGGCTAAAAGTGTCAAAAATAGTTATGGCCTCAAGGCACAAGCACGGCTGGCTGGAAGCCCTGGGGGTTGGAGGGTTTGAGCTCAGATGTGGGATCTTTCTGAGAGATAAAAGTGGGACATCACTGCCTCGACTTCCCTTAAATCCAGCTTTATATGCAGTGCTCTTACATTGTCAAAGAAGTTCATAAAAGTTAAATTAAATACTTGCACTTCCCCTGTGAGACATCAAAGCCCTCCTTATTGTACCAGTGGGGACAGCAGAGGTGCAGGCAGAGCCAAGCCCAGCATTCAGGGGTGTGTTTGAGAACATGCACCAACACATGCCCGATATAAACATTGTGTGTAGCTGAGGCTTTCATGTGTTCTACAAAGCCTGGAGCACAGAAATCCCTGCTCAGTCCCGGGAGTGGTACCAAAGGCTTGCTAAAAAAATATCTGTTTCAACTTTTTTGTGCAGAACATGTTTAGTCTGGACAAAGAGATGAAGCGATTTTCTTTCACAATGACTGGGAGGCAAAGGAAGGATTGCAGGAACATCAGGCCTCCCACTGGCTGTGAGCTGCCTCAGCACCCACCAGGAAAACCAGCCAGCCTGGAAA
Organism: Sterrhoptilus dennistouni; assembly: GCA_013397095.1. NCBI lineage: Eukaryota > Metazoa > Chordata > Aves > Passeriformes > Zosteropidae > Sterrhoptilus > Sterrhoptilus dennistouni. Next base: position 629,129 of record VWZU01010241.1, read on the forward strand.
GCAGCAGCAGGATACCTGGGAAGCCCTGCCTGGAAAACAAGCACTGAGCCAAGCCAGGACTGTGCTGAGGCAGCACAACCAACCCCATCCAGCCCCAAGTCAGAGCCAGGGATATTTTGTACTGAGGGGCTGAGGCCCTGGCACAGGTTCCCAGGGAAGCTGTGGCTGCCCCATCCCTGAAAATGTTCAAGACCAGGCTGGACAGGCCTTGGAGCAACCTGGGATAGTGGAAGGTGTCCCTGTCCATATCAGGATGTGGAACCAAATGAATCCCAAAGCCTCTCCCAAGCCAAGGCCTTCTATGGCAGCGCCAGCAGCACTCCCTGTTCCCCAGCTCCCATGGGGAGAGTGAGGAGAGGATTAGGGGGTGGGTTCATTTATGGAAATCTTGGCTCCGAGTCCCAGTAGAGGCTCCAGACTCCCCAGTGTAACCAGTGCATTAAGGGGGGAGGAGGCACATCCCTCCAAACGTATTTACTGCCTTTAATAATTCATCCTGGCAGACGCAGCCCAGATCAAGCGGGTCCCTCGGAAACCAAAAGCCTTTCTGACTGCATGGATTGGGCTAATATCTTCATAAAAGGTTCTCAGTCAGACCTCCTCTCCACATCAGCAGCACCAAAGGAAAACTAATAGCTCCAGCTGGCACTCATTGAAAAGTCACTTAATATTTCACAATGCAGGGAGCTTTGTTTAATGGGACACGTTGTTTTTCCCTAAGCAGTTGGAAAACCCCTTGACATCATATTAATAATGTCAAGTTTTATTGGCACTCTGATTTGAAATGATATTAAACTTTTCAGACTGTCTCGACTGAAGTAGGAAGCTGTTACGATGCAGAGAGTTTGGATAACTGGAAAAATAATAGGTCTTGTCAGCCACAGCTTCCACACTGCAAGGGGATGATGTGAAAATCAAGGAATGGGCATTCATTCTCTGTCCTGTGTATGAGACGTGATTTCTGACTGTGGACACTGGCTGGGCATGGGAGATGCCATGGACGAGGGAATAGGAGTCAGTGCAGCAGCAGCTGGAGTGCAGCATAGGTGGTATGAAGCAGAGCCTGCTTCCCAAGATCTGCCCCTGAAGCAGAATTACCTGAGGGGTTGGTTATGCCCAGGAGGAGCTGGACATGCCCTGCAGTGCCCAGTTCCTTCCACACACAGCCCCAGCCTGCTCAGGCACCTCCTTCCCTGAGGCACAGCTCTGCTTGAGCTGCCTGTGGTGGTGAGGAGCTGCACAGAGAAAAAATAAGTCACCTAAATGCACGATAAACTAGAAACTCTTGTATTATTTTCATAGACATGTTTCCAGCTTGCCTGCTGTCAAATGACTCTTCATTACCAGTTTATTCTGGGCCACTGCCTTAAAGAAATGCAGTTTTGACAACCAAAGGCTGCTCGCTGCACCTGAAGGATGGGATTTTAAATTGCACCTTTTCTCTTGCATGACATGAAGCGGTGATATTGTAACTGGGTTTCTCAAGAGGCTGGAGCAGCCCCTCCCCAGGTCCAGTCTGCAGCCTCTGGAGCTGATGGGATTTACTTGGCTCCATTAAGACGGTGCAGAATGTGCTCTGGCTGCTGCATGTCAAACAGCTGCTCTAAGCAGGGGCTGAGCCTGTGCCCGGTGAGCTCACTCAGGGCATAAATCGTCCTTACACCACCTAACAGGCCACTCTGCTCCTCTGAACCTTCAAATACCTTCATCAGAGCTCAGACTGACTTTCAAACCAGCTCCCCTACAAAGAGCAAGCAGACACACGGCCCTGCTCCAGAGGGAGTGTCCCTTTTCTCAAGTGTTTATTTATGAGTTCATTTTTATAAGGCCATAATGAGCAATATTGCAATTACAAGTGCATTACAGATGCAGCTTGGTGGATGTCAACCCACCAGGAACTGCTGCAGGGAGTCCCCCCCACCCAATTCCTGCCTTGCCCTGCCCTGCCAGCCCTGCCCCAGCCCCAGAGCAGCAGCACTGGTGTCCCCATATGTCCTCCACATGGCAGCCCCTGCCCCGGACACAGCAGCCCCTTGGCTGCCTCTCTGCTGGCAGTGGGTGGCCTGAAAAGGTGGCCTCTCATTCTGATTATTTCCCACAACTGTGCTGTAAATCTCATTTCAATCATGGTTTTCTAGTTTACCAGGTGAATAGCCCTATTCTTGCTAACAGAATAGCCAATGCAGAAACTCGAGCTGTGCGTGGGTAATTTACAGGACAAGCTCAGCTTCACTCATGCAGATTCTGGCTTTTACTCTGTGTCAGATTTTATCAATCAACAATTAACAGGGTAAGGGACATTTCCAGTAAAACCCCTCTTTCCAGTGATGTCTATCCCAGAGCCCGGGGCAGTTTGCTGGCTGATGTGCTGCTCTTCCCACTGCAATGTCATCTGCTGCTCCCTGCATCCCTCCTCTCCACTGCCACCTCCTCTGGGGACCACCAGCCCCACCGAGGGTGTGCCAAGGCCAGCACTGACCTCCCTCCTAGTTTTTGCAATTCGTCACAAGGTGTATGAGAACATGGGGCCCAAGGCCAGTGGCCAAAGCCCCAGAAGCCCACAGTGTGTGGGTCTGGATACATCAGGAGCACAAAATCGCAAGAGCAGAGGATAGAGCAGGCACTCCCCAACACTCTGTACAGCTCTATAAAGGAGGCAGGCAGCGACTGCTCTCAGGGAGTTTGGGACTGAAAAGAGCAGCATCAAGGTAAGGTCCCAGCTTACCTCTGGCATGCCATAGATCATGCATCTTCCTATTAATTGGAATGCATTGTGGACTGCAGTGTCTCCAGGTTTATATATAGGCTTAGACACTATTGTTAGCAAATTTATACAGCCACACTCGCCGGCGCTGTGCTGCTCCAGAAATTAAACAAACTCGCTCTCAGTGGGAGAGTTATAAATAAGTGACTCGCCCACTCACAAGGCTGATCCTGCTCCTCTCCCAGGCAGCAGACACAGAGCTCCTTCAGCTCCTGCACGCAGGATTCAGCAGGAGGGTTATGTGGAGATCTCCCTTGCTCCCAGCTGGGTACACAGGAGCTGCAGTGGGAGCATCCCCACACCCCTGTCCAGCTGGATAGAGTGAGGTGACAGTGGGTTATGTGATGCTGCCTCTGCCACCCCCAAATCCATCCTCCAGCTCCTCTAGGGGGGGACAAGGTGGGCAGATCCACCAACAGCACCCTATAAAAACCACAGGGATGAGCTGAGAGGAGTTAGCTCACCAGCACCAAAGCCAAATCCATTACCAGCAAAGTTCAGTGTAGCAGAGTGACAAAAGAGAGAAGGGTTATTAAGAGTCTGAGGTTAAGAGAAATTACTGTTATTTGGTTTATTTAAAGCCTGTTAGATGTTGTTTATCAGGGCAAAAGCTAAAAGTTCATATCAGGTTCCCAGAGGTGAAGAAGGGATTTTCCCAAGTGTCTGGTGAGGTTCAGTGCCCAAACTGCAGCACTTCCAAGAGTATTTCTGGAATGTCATTAACATGCAGCCCCCGAAGTCAGGCTGTGCTCAAATAGCTCAATTTCTGACATGAAACTCGATGTCACTGGTCTGTTTGGAAATCTTGGCATATAATTTCAAATTAATCACTCCCCCAAAACTCCACATCTGCCATCAGCAGCTCCCTCTAACCTGCCTGTTTGTACATCAGACCAGGGAAACAAACATTTCTGGTTATGCAGACGAGGTTCTACTCTCCCGGATAACCACAGGTAGGAGGAGGCTGTGCGTGCAAAGTGGGGACGCAGTGATGAAAACATCATCTGAAATTAAACTAAGTGCAAATGAAAAGAATTTTGCAAGTGCTCTTTAAGTGCATGAAAATGTAACAGGGCCGAGGGCTGTTTGGCTTTAGAATGTAATAAAAATGCCTGACTTGCTGATTTTCATTCTACTTGTGTGTAAGGGGGATGAAAACATGCCTTAAAGAAGTTCTTACTGGAGGTGGATTTCTATTTTTACCCCCCATGGTAATATTAGAAAATGTTCCTAATTATCATTATCCTAAACAGAAGCATCTTTACTGGGGAACTGTGTGCCACAAGCCAGGAGGGTTTGGAGAGGGAGAACAGCCCCATGCAGGTTCTTGGAGCAGTTCAGCTTGGGGTGAGTGTGGGGGCCAGTCAGCTCCAGCAGGACTGAGCACCCCTCAGTCAGCCACGGGATTTGGGCACCCCAGGGCGTGCCCCCTGCCCGGGACACCCCGGCTCCCCCTGCATGGGCCCAGCCACAGTGTCTGTTTCAAGAGTCCTCAACCTTTAATAATCATTTCTGCCGCTATCTGAACACTCCCTAATTCATCCCCTTCTGTCCCTGAAAATCTAAATACTATTTAAGTTAATGCCCTTCATTTTCATTTATAAAGACAGATACAAAATAATTATTTCCTATCTCTGCTGTTTCCTTATCTTCTGTCCTAATAATTCCTCACTGTCTCCCTTTCATCATCTGTCTGCCGTACAAGAAACTTTTCTGTTAGTTAAAATATTCTGTGTGTTCGTTTTCCTCCTCTTTCATATCTCACTGCTTCTCTCCCCACCTGCCCTGGCTCCCCCCTCCCCAGCCTGCCCCTGCTTTTCATGCTCACCCTTCGCACTGATTTTCACATCTCTGCTGTTTGTATTTCAGCTGGCAATCGCGTATGCAAATGCCGGCATCCCACCTCTGCAGGCTCTGCTTTGATATCCCTGCCCTGCCTGGCTGAGGTGCTTTGCAACCGCATCCGCTCGCTCCAAAGGACGGCCCCGTCCTCACCCTGATGAAAGCGGCGAGGCGAGTGGGAACAGACGTGTCTCCTGGTGACAATTTGATTAAAAGGAAATAAAGGTGTTTTGTGTGGGAGACCAGCCCTGCCGGCGCCAGAAGACAGAGCCCCCGTCCTCCAGCAGCCAAGGGCACGGTGTTGTTGTGGAGCTCGCTGGCACCAGGGAGTGTGGAAGGGATGGACCTGGCCATGGGCCAGCAGAGCAGGCTCAGCACCCCCAAACCCTCTGTGCTGGCCTCGGCATCCCCAGAGCACCGGGGCTGCCCTTTGGGCTCAGCCCAACACCCTCAGCAGTGATTTCCAGTGGCTGAGCATCCTCTTTGTCCTCCCATCCTCACTTCCAGGGGAGCCCCGAGTGCCCTCCCCTGTGCACAGCCCGTAGGCAGAGCCTGTTGCAGTTGTGAGACCAACACCCTCCAGACTCACAGTAATTACAAATATCGGCCCTGGTGAAGACAAATCACAAATCCAAGAGGATCTAAATCAACACACCAACCCCTCAGAGCTGGCTTTGGGGGGTACCTGGCAAATCAACCTTCCTTAAAATGCTTGTACTTGCTACCTCCCATCCCATGATACTAATAAAATCTTGTTGTGTGTGTCCATATACATTCATTAAATCCCTTTTCTCACCCTCAGCCCTCGGTGCAGCCTGTCTGCTCTTTTCTCTACATGGAGAATTTTCTCTCACTCTGCCTGGAGAGTGTTTGTGTGTTTGCAATCAAAAGAAATGGGAGCGTAAGTGTTCAGAAATTGACAGCAGAGCTCAGAGCAGCCGAGATGCCCAAATGCATTTCTAACAGCATTCCCTGGGAATGGCTCCAGCCTTGCCTCTACCCTCACACTATGGAAAATAGTGCATCCTCAGCACCCCACTTGCCCTTTTCCAAAACTGCTCCAGCTTCCCAAAGATGTTAAAGTTGACTCAGAATCATTTAATCATGGCAGAGCTGTAGGGCCCCGGTAACAGCTCTGGGTAACCACGTAGCTCTGGCCAGAGAACAAAGAGCTCTGTCTAACGCTGTCTAGCACAGAGCCATCACTTCTGATAAATAATTTTGACTAGTGACTCATCAGCAGCCTATGCAAGAAGTATGTATTTAAACCTGTGCAGCTTAAACAATTGTTAAAGATGTCAGTTTATCATGCAGACAGTTTTTATTGAAAGAAGAAGGGAAAATATCATTTTTTTAATTAATGAGAGCAGACCTTATCTCAGCTGCTTTTACTACACTGTATTTTGGAAAATATTCTTTCATTGTTCACAATTGCTTCTCTTTGTTGGACCCACATGCCAGCAGCCACATTTCAAAAGGCTTTATAAACATTAACCAACAAAACCTCAGTGCTGGGAACTGCAGAAGTAACAAGTGCAGAAAGAATAATCCACCTGCCTGAAGTTATATTAAATCAAACCCAACTCATGAGCAGCACCAGTGTTTTGGCTGCCCTGTGGTAGCCGAAGCTGTTCATGTGCTGCCACTCTGGTTTTCCTACCCCAGACCCTGCAGGTCCCAGTGCCCTGCTGGGAGCACAGGGCAGGGCCAGGACCCCCTGCCCCGCCCAGAAGGGACCATTCCCCTCATGTTTTACCCAGCAACTGGATTATTTATTTTTTCAGCTGCTGTGTCAGACCTAGGGTCAAAGGTGAGCACTTCCCCCTTCCCCCAAACTCCCTAAATCACTCCCTCTGCTCCACAGAGGACCTTGAAAGTGCATCTGGCTCTGAGCATCCAGTTACAGGCTTTGATGAGCTTTATTGCCCTGAGAGAAGGAGAGTGGCACCAGCACCTGGGCAGGACAGCTGCTGCCCATGGCTGCCCCAGGGGTCAGCAGGGATGGGATGAGGAGGCAGCAGGACACCAAAGGCAGCTCCCCATCCTCACAGGGAGCAGCCTGGGAGGGGAAAGCCAACTCTTGCACCATATGGGATTTTAAATTAATCCTGTCAGCTCAGCTAACGGGGCTGCCAACATTACAGACAGCTCGCTGAAAGCTCCTGAAGGGCAGCAGGGCTCCTCCAGCTGCTGCCACTGCTGCTGGGCTGGATCCTGCAGCCCACAGCCCTCAGGGCCTCTCCCCACCACACAGCAGAGCCCGGGGAGTCAGGGCTCATCTGAAGAAGTGTCCATACCTCAGGGGCGTCCAGGAGTCTGACAGATCTCAAAAAATGAGACTCTGGCTTCAGAATGGCAACTGCTAAGAGGAAGCAATAAAAAGGCAATGGATGATCCATAAGGGGCAGAGTGGGACTTCTGTACTGTCTCATAACACACAAGAACTGGGGCTTTCGATAAAATCAGACAGGAAGAACATCCAAGCAGAATAAAAAAAACTTCTCCAGCACAGTCATGAAGTTGCTGAAGTTATTGCCAGAGAAAATAAGGACAGGAGCCGAGCAGGACTCTGGGGGGTCTCCATGCTCACACGGCCCAGAAACACCCAGGCTCCCTGAAACACACGGTGAAATGATTCTGAGGAGCGTTTTAAACCTCAAATTTCATCCTGAAGAGTAGCTTGGACTATAGAGAAGCCGGGATGAAGCCTCTAGCACAGGGCAGATAATGACACATTTAATTATTTGACCTCGAGTTTTGTGGCAGAAGCAGCTGCGGGAGCAGCACAAACCCTCCTGGAACCGCCCGGACGGACCCCGAGCAGCTGGAAGGGGAAGGGGCCTGCAGGTCTCGGACCCGCACTCACCGCCCACCCTGCGGACGGGGCAGCTCCTGCCCTCCCCTCCCCACCCCGGGAGCGGCTCAATCAAGCCCTGATGGACCAGCGTGACGCTGGCGCTGATGAAATCCGTGCAGCCGTGCGTGCTTGAAGGGCTGAGAGAACTCTTCAGCCAGGTCCCTGCTGTGCTCTTTTCAGGAGAGGTCCTTTTAACTCGCTGCTGCTCGCAGGCCATCGCGCTGATTTAAATGTTAACACGCTCTCCAGGATGCAGGCACCTCCCGCACGTCAGAGGAGCGAGGAATGACGGCGGCAGCGGCCGGAGCGGGGCTGCTCGGGGCCCGGGACAGCATTCCACAGCATCCCACAAGATCCCACAGCACCCCACAGCATCCCACAGCACCCCACAGCATCCCACAGCATCCCACAGCGTCCCGCGGGAAGCGCTCACTCCAGCAGAGAAACCGAGTTGTCGATTTCCTGTAAATAACGGCGATATTTACCAAACACCTCTTGCAAATTGCAACAGCGATCGGAAACAAAGGCGACAAGGAGAAAAAGCCACTCAGGAAACAGCCAGGAAATCGTCTGGGGAATATATTTGGAGATTTGCGAAAGCTTAAGCCTGGGACACAAATCCCTGTGCTTTGTCCGTAACAATAGGGGATAAAGGCTGCTGTAGCTGGCCCGGCTGTGATGGAGGGATGTGGCTGCTCAGGGCCAGCTGCAGAGATACGATCTGCCGGGGTTCACAGCACTGACAGCGCCTGCAGGATCAGCGGCCGCGGATTTTCTGTGACAACGAAGGGAAAAGCCCTGGCACGATGTAAGACAGGCTTTACCCAAAGGGACAAGGCTGTAAACCCTGCTTTGGCTCAGAGAACAGGGTTTGAAATAGGATAGAAAGGGGCAAATCCAAGTGTAGACAAGCAAGAAGAGGTCAGGAGCTGCCTGCTCTCGGCGGAGCTGGAATGAGCTCCCAGGAGCTGTTTGGAGATGGACACAGGGCACGGAGCTCTCGGGACAGGCGGGGATCGCCCTGCACGGACCTTGCCGTGGGAACAGCCCCACCACGAGGTCTCAGACTCGGAAAAGGTCTTTTATTCCCTGCCCTGGCCACTTTTCTGTCCCCTGGATCCACTGATCCACCCACTGACACCCTGCTCTGGTCCTGCCTGCTGGGAGTGTTCTGGCAGGAGGAGGAGGGAGAGAGGAAGGCGTGTCAGCTTCCCTGTCTCTTCCCAGCTGGTCTTTGCAGCAGCACTGAGCGCCTCTGAACAAGGCTCCCTGTAATCCATCAGAGGTGCTGCTGCCCATTCATGCTCCACAGGAGCTCTGCTTCTCCACTAAATCCCTCAAGCCATCTCCAAATCACCTAATCTCCATCTCCTCCACCTCCCTCTCTTCAGTGACCTTCCTCCTCACAACAGTATCTGCAGGCTTCCAGATAACTCCCTCACATCCTTATCTGCAGGAGTAGTTCAGCTGCTGTCCTGGCACTGTGCTCACACAGCAGAGGGGACACACAAGGCAAGCACCAGGAGGGTCCAGACAGGGATGGAACAGCAGCAGCGTTCCAGCTGCTCACCTGAACCCCCAGCAGCACCTTTGGTTTCACACTGAGGACAACCTGCAGCACGTACAAGGCCAAAGCCTCCCAGCAGAGGAGGCCTGGGCAGCAGCTGCACCAACCAGTCAAATCAGCCAGCAAGAACAGGGCTGTTACCATCAGGTTTCCTCTTGTCATCCCCAGAGCTGTGTCACCCCCCTGGATCAGTGATAAGTCTGAGGAGCAGGCAGACTCCTCCAGAACCTCCAGTGCTCCCCACACAACATATCTACTCACACTGATGGCCACTGCAGTGGCCCTGACACCTCCAAGGCTGCCAGCAGCTGATCTACTACACTTGAAAGATGTGTGGTTTCCAAACCAGACGGAATTCCCAGGTCTCTCATAACCCTGATCTCATTTCCAGCAGCACAGAGCTTCTCTCAGAAGTCTCCCCACTGTAAACAGACCCTGTAAAGAAGCAGATGTTGGTTCTGCCACACTAACGAGGCGTGCTGGTGTTCTGGGGGTGGGAGGTGAGGGCTGGTTTCTCCCAAGGAGCTGGCGGGGTGCAGAGCAGGGGCTGCAGCACAGGGGTTACTCAGAGGTTGCACACAACCTCTGTTCAGCATTTCAGCCTGGCCTCTCTGCAGCTAATGAATGTTACAGGAGGAGAGGCTGGAGGGAAATGGAGCAGAAATGCAAGGTTGCCATCTCAGATATCATCTGCCTCCCTCCAGACAGGCTCACACAGAGCCACAGCAGCAGCAGCTGTGGGGGCAGAGGGCAAAAGGGGCCTGGCCAGGGTGGGCACAGGTGAGGGACACGTCTCAGCCTTAAAGCTGTGCCCACACGCACTGCCACGTGCAGAGGAATCCATTTCCAGTCACATTTGTGACTGAAAACCAGAATGATCCTGAACTTTCTGTTCACCCTGTGGGCAGACAGAAGCCCAGCTCCCACCCTGGCCCAGGCACCCCCTGAGCCCTGTCTGCAGCAGCTTTTCCATCCCACTGGGACTGCATCAAAGGCTCTCCCTGCCCTCAGCACTTCCCAGCATGCAGCAAATTGCCACAGCCAAAGGAGATTAAACGATGGGCTGGGGATCTCAGGGGGAATCTGAATGCTGTCCCCAAGCTGCTGCCCTGCTGCCCCACCAGCTCACCCTCTTGCTCTCCCTGGTGTCCCTGCACCCTGGGCATGGCTTTCTGACAGGCAATCACAACACAGAGGCTCTGGCATTTTCTTAGAACACCTCAAATTGCTTTTTTTACACCTCACTGCTCAGTGCCAACCCCAATTCGTGTTATTTGTGCATTTGCTTAGAGAACATTACCTGATCGGTCACCCTGCAAGGGAGAGGCTGGGGAAGAGGCTGAGGCTTCTCCCTGTCACCAGAGCAGGTCGGGAACAAGGGAATCTCTGAAAATATTGTGTAAAGCAGCCTCCCCCTGCACTCGGGGAGGGTCTCAGCACAGGATGGCACGGCCCAGGACAAGGGACAACACCAGGGCTCCGTGTGCCTGCTGCTCCCAGCTGGGCAGGGGCCTCAACAGGAGAAAACAAACCGGGCACATTTCTGTGCGTTCCCTCTGCTGGCAGAACCGGGAAAAGGCAACACCCAAAAGCCTCAGGAAGATGTTGGGACTTGTAAAATATACCTAAAAATATCTGTATTCCCATCCCTCTCCATGGCACATCAGCTCCTCAGTGGGAATTGCCCCAGAGGACAACACAGTCTGGTCCCTCCCTCCAAGGGGGTGAGGGAGGCCAAGCACAGAACCCAGCAAGCTCCATCCATGAAATCACATGGAATAGGCAGTGTGGCTCTCCAGCATGGAGTGAGGGTCCCTGGGCCACCCAACCCCTCCCTGTCCACATCAAACCACCACCCATCAAACAGGCACCTTCTTGGGGAAAAGATGCCAGAGCCACTGCAATTAATAATTCTGTATTAGCCCATCCCTCCAAGCTGTTCCTGCCTCACCATCTGCATGTCCTGAAATGCGAGGTTTTAGTCATAAATGCCAGGCCTCATTTTGGAAATTTATAAGCTGTTTTGCTTCCATTACCTGAACAGCTTCCAGCTACAGTATCCAGGCATTTTAATTCCCTCAACTCCACCATGAAATGGCACAAACTTCACAATACACAGCTCTGGTGTGATAGACATGGAAGATTTCATCATTCCAAGGAATTTCCTCCTTCCTCTGACTAAAGCCAGGTATCTAGCAACTCGAACCTGGGCTGAAGCACACCAAGGCATGGGGACATGCAGGAATATTTTGGGATGTATATTCAAGAAAATTGACTCATTCCAACTCCCATATTGCAGCCACAACCCCTGATGCACCATCAATTAAGAGCAGCAATAATTACAAATGGAAAACTGCAGACCTCAGAGCAGATAATGTGTTGCCATTAGATTAAGTAGTCATAGAAATCAAAAATAAAACCTATACTTGGGCTAATTAAGCCCACTCACCATCTGATTAATAAGTGTTGTCATACCATGGAAAAGCACCAAAGAGCCATTGTAAGCAAACCAACACCACTTGGTGTCCATGTCACACTCCCTGGCAGAGGGATAATTGATTGCCCAGGGGCCATCAGAGCTCAGGCCCTTGCAGCAGTGTTTGGGGGGAAATAAAAGCAATCTAAACCCTGCCCCTGGTCAGTCCCACACTCCTGACCTTGCTGACAGGACTGAATCAACCCCAACATTCCTTTGAATAAATAACCCACTTGGTGGCTGTGATTGTGCTCCCGCAACATCTCCAGGGCTCCTTGGTGTTTGCATTCAGGACCAGAAGGAGGGAACAGAAAGAATGATGAGATTTACAGACGTGGCAGCATATCAGGTAAGTGCAGGATGGATAATGATCCTGAAACTGGAAATGTGATCCAGGGGAGCCCAGGAATTTCAGGGTGCTACCAGAAAAACCTGGAGGAACCTGGGGGTTACTGATGGTCACAAAGTGACCACGAGCCAAGAGCAGGAATAACACACTCCCCAGGACACAGAGGAGCTGTGCTGTCCCCACGGTGCTGTCACAGCACCAAGGCCATTGAAGGGGCTGAGCCTGGCCCAGGGCAGCTCCCCTGAAGGCTGTCCTCTGCTATCTCCTTTAAGCTCCATGTTCCCATGAAATCTGTTTATGGAAGATCCACAGAACGAAGATAAAAGGGGCATGACAGTGAATTTAATTAAATATTTGAGGATTTGGTTTGGCATTATTTACTCAGAAAGGACTCCAAGCTCTGGGTTCCAGGTTTGGTTGTTACTGTGGAAACCAGCTGAATGTGGATGTATAAAAAGAAAGGGCTCATCAATTAAATCATTTAAAAAGTGAAATGAAGCCTCGGGAAACACAACATGACAGGTTGTTCTGTATTGAGGAGTCTGTGCCCCGATGCTTTGCTCCAGGAGGACTCCAGGATCTCGAGCAGCAGTTCCTGATCACAGCTTACAGGAGAACCAGTGGGCAATATGCTTCTCAAAAACCCAGTGCCAGTGGAGCAGGAGCTTGTAACTGTGCAAATGTCCTGGCTGCAGAGCCCTCACCCTGACTTCAAGCGCCTGCATAGCTCTGGATTCACTTCAGCATAGGTGTGGGTTTGTGTGTACCTGTTACACACTCCCTGATCCCACCTGCCACCTTCCTCAACCTCTGCAAAGGGCTCCAAAACCTTCAGGTGCAAAGAGGTGTAAAATAGTGCAAAGCATTATTCAGCCCCCCTCCCAGCCTGCCGGGGGGATTGAGAGCTAAACCACTGCTTGAAATGGAAAATCTGAGGAAATGCAGATGGAATTTGAGGTCAGCTCAGGATTTGCACCTCATCAGCATTCAGCAATGAAGGAAAATCAGCAAGTGAGGGTTATCAGGGGCTGGGAAGGCCTCGTGCCACCTGTCACCCTCCCCTTGCAGCCTGGCAGCCCCCCTCCACGCCATGGGAGGAAGGGTCACCACCCCTGTCACCATGCCTGTCCCTCCCGGGGGGGCTCAGCCCAGTCCTGCAGAGGGGAGCAGGGAGGGGACTGAGGAGCCTGTGGTGGGTCCCGGGCACTGGGACAGCTGGGATGGCCACCCCCATCTCTGCAACAAGAGCCCGGTGCCCCAGCAGCTGCTCAGGGCCCTTCTGCCCCGGAGCATTCCCGTTCCCAGCAGGAATCCCGCAAATCCCATTTGCTCCCGCACCTGCCGGGGAGGGCGGGCGGCTGCACGAGGGGAGATTTGTCTCACCTCGCAGAGCAACGATGTGCTCACAGGAGCCGAGGGCATGTTTGACAGCACCCATAAGGTTTTCTGTCACACTACCCAAAGGATCTTTCTTTGCTGTCCAAGCACCATCATGATTTAACACCACCAGAAGATGGATTTCCCTTTTCTTTCCTCCTGTTCCACTCCCCATCCTCACTCATCACAGCCCAGCCTGCCCAAATGAGCTGTCCCATCTGTCACAGCAGGGTCAGGGGAAGATCCACAGCCCCCGTGCCCGGCTGTCAGACCCCAAAGAGCAGCAGGGGGGACACAGCTGGTGTGAGTACCCTGCACCTCAGCTCCAGTGCCTTCCACCAGCCCAAAGGGAAGCTAAGCTCACACCCAAACCCCTCAAAACCTCCTTATCAGAGGAAGCTGGGGCATGAAATGCCCCCTGGGAAGGGGAGGAGCTGCCCAGAGCCCCACAGCAGCACCCAGAGCACACGTGGCACAGACAGCTCTCCCCCAGGAACCCTCAGAGGAGGAGGAACTGGCAGCCAGGACTCTTCATCGAACAGTTTAAACATTATTGATTTTTCCTACTGGCTGGCACCGAGGCCCAAACCCCAGGCAGTGCAGACATGATTAAAAAGCAGTCTCTCCTCAGACAACTAAGACACCATTCTCCTCCAGCGTGGAAGCAGCAGATGGAAACGCAAATGAGCTGCTGGGTCAGCTTTGTTCCCAGCCAGAGGAGACAAGGGGAGTGTTGCATCAGAGCATCCTCACCTGCCCCCTCCATACACAGGAGAAAGATGGAGAGGGTTTACAGATACATGTGAGCAGTCACAGCTCTCAGTCCTGTGCTGAAAAACTGCCCAGCACCACAGCTCTAAAGCCAGCAACCCCCCAAGCACCTTCTGACACACACTCTGCATCAGCAAATGACAAACCCTGAGCGAGGAGAGGAGGCAGAGTGGTGCTAAAGGGATCAGAGGCTGCCTAGCCCCGGGCTCTGCCCCGCCAGCTCACTCCAAGTGTGACGGGCTCGACAGGGCTCAGGGAGGGATGAAGGGCTCCGAAGGGCTTTTCATGCTCCCCAGCAGGAGGCTCATGCTTCAGAATGTGCTTGTAAATGCCAAAGTCCCCTGGAGCTGCAGGAGCCTGAGCCAGCTCTGCATGTTCTGCACTGGTCCTGCCCCGAGCACCCCTGCATGTGGCATCTGAGTGAGCTGGGGGCTGCCAGCTCCCCCTGTACCTGGGAAATCTGGAACCCTCTGGAACCCTCTTTTCTCTGCTAGAGAATCAACCACCTCCTTCCTGGCCAGCCTGCAGGAGAGGCCACGACGGTGAAGCATTTCCCTTTGCTGGAAGACATGAACTCTCTCTAAACCCGGAGCAGTGCTGAGCGTGGCAGCAGCACCTGCAGAAATTGAAGATGTACTTTAATGGCTTTGATATCGATCTGAAGATGGGGATTTTGCCTTTGACATTGGAGCACCGATGGAAAGAGGAAAAAGGCAGCTTGAGTCCCAGGGGGAGGCTCCTGAGCACCCTAAGCTGCTGCTTGTGGGCTCACAGGTACACACAGCACACCCAGGTCTGGCACACGAGAGCCACACAGGGCTGGGAACAATCCCTACACTCCCTTTAGGGTTTGCACCCCTGAAATGGTGTCTTCTGAGCTCCACTCCTCAGCCACATTCTCAGCAGAAAGCACTTGACAACCATCCCAGCAGCAACAGTGACTGGGCAGTGGAACTGAGGCCTCGCTCCCCAAGCAGCAGAAGAACAAATCCTGAATTTACAAAGCTGAACCCAAGCTCAATATCAAAACAGCCTCTGAGCTTCATGATACCCAAACACCAATGGAGAGGCTTTAACCATCTCATATCTCTCCTCAGTAACCTGGAACTTCAAGATAATTTTCTCTTTTTCATTCCCCCAGCTTCCCTAAAGAGAACGAGTGAGCCAAATGGACCAGCCTATCAGGAAATCTTGATGCACTTAAATAAGAAGGCAATTAAACACTTTAATAAGGTGAGGGGGGTGCAGGAAGGAAACAATTAAAGCAAGCTTGGGATGACCTTAAAGTCTTCCACTATTGTGGAAGGCTCAGAAAGTTCCTGGCAAGTCTGTGTGATGATCAGCGCCAGCACCCATCACCTCAGAGAGCTCAGGGACACTTCTGGGCACAAAACCTTCCCCAAACCCACTAACCCTGCCTGTTCCCTGCTGGCTGCTCACAGGAACTCTTTGCCCATCGTTTGGCAGTGAGAAAAGCCAAGCCAGTGCCCAGATAATGCTCTCCTGGGCAGCAAAGTTAGTGCACAGACCTCCAATGTCCCCAGAGGGTCCCAATAGCCACCCACCTCACGTATTGATGACAATAAATGCCTGCACTTCCACGGTATTTTACAAGAGGACATCAAAGCCCTTGCAGACTCAGAAGGGCCTGTGACACCCTTAACAAGTGCATTTTTTAGTCTCAGTTTTATGGATGAGGAAATTGAGGCTGGGAAGTGGAATGATTTGCCTGCACAACAGAAGAAAAGAAGAAAAGCTGGAAGGAAAAACACAGGAGCTGTCTGTCAACCCCTGCCAAGAGGAGCTCCCAGGGAGTCGCCTCCCTGCCAGGGCTGAGCTCAGACCACCCAGCCTCTCCTGGGGTCCACAGCCAGCACTGGGAGCTCGGAGCACTCCTGAGCACTCCTGAGCACTCTGGATCCTCATGCTGAGAGCCTGAGACACGGAGCAGAGGCCTCTGTGCAGCGATTACACGGCAAAAGGGCTTTAACAAACAACCGCTGCACAAGGGTTATTTGTTCCTGCATCAGCCAAACACTGGGCTGGGGACCTGCAGACAGCAGCTGCTGTTCTGTGTAATTTGAAC
Source organism: Sterrhoptilus dennistouni (assembly GCA_013397095.1). Taxonomy (NCBI): domain Eukaryota; kingdom Metazoa; phylum Chordata; class Aves; order Passeriformes; family Zosteropidae; genus Sterrhoptilus; species Sterrhoptilus dennistouni. Next base: position 645,218 of record VWZU01010241.1, read on the forward strand.
AGGCCCCCAAAGAGCAGGGCAGAGGAGGAGCTGCTCCTGCCCAGCGCCTGCTGCGTGTCCTGCCCAGCCAGGTGCACCCCTGGGTGCAGTGGGAGCAGAAGGGGAGGTGTGACAAAAGGCTGGCCAAGAGGAGGGTAGGACAGGGGTGAGCCAGGGCAGAGGATGGCTGGGAACATCCCTGTCCCCCAGGTCTGGCTGTGCAGGGCAGAGCAGCCTGGCCCCCGCTGGAGCAGCCTCATTGATGAGCCTTGTCATCGTTCCTCAAGACTAATTTTTTTAAATTGCAAAATCTTACAGAGCTATTAACCTCAAAAGAGTTTAACATATGGCAGCGCGAGTCTCCCTCTTACCCTAATTATAAGGCTTGCAGTAATGGGGCTGTCTTTTAAGTTACAGCTGCTATGCTTTTGGCTTTTCACTAACATTACATCCTGTTAAGGAGCTACATTTAATGCATGCAAATTGCCAGAACATCGAGTGCCTCGGACCAGCGAGGGGATGCATTTAAGCAACAGCAGCAATATCCCAGGGTCAGGCTCACCCTGCTGAGAGCTCCCTATGATCCATCAATCAAACTCCACTCATTAATTAACTAATTCATTAAGTATCTTCCTAGATGAAGGTTCTCCAAGGCGGAACATTGTGTTGACAGCGACGTCCTGTCAGCACTTAGCAGTACAAGCCCCCCTCCAAGCCCAGACACCCCAGACTCAGGGTGGCCTCAGCAGAGCTCCGTGACCTCGGCTCCAGGGAAAGAACTGCCCAATTTGCCCCACCTGGCCCAGGATACCCCAAAAATGCTGTAAAAAGAGAGTAAACCCCTGGGGTTTTCTTCAGGCATAATGATAAAGTTTGAAAATAAAAAATAGTAATTAGTTAATTAGTGACAAAGGGTTTGGAGAAGCAAGAAGGGCCCCCACTGGAGCCAATGTCTTGCAGCCCAGTGGTGAAAGTGCTGCCACTTTCCTGCCAGATACAGCCCAGAGCCGTGGTGGGCTCTGCTGGGAATGGCACAGCTTGGAGTGGGCCTGCCTGCAGCCTGGAAAGGCTGTCCCGGGGGAGTGTTGGGAAAGCCTGCCCGAGCAATGAATGGCATTTTCCTCCTGCATAAACAAACCCGCACCAGGGTGGGAGGGAGCTGTGCACGCGTGGATGCTCCCAAATGCCCTATGAGGGATGGGTGTCCTAGGACCCCACCCCACTGTCACCCCAGTCCCCACGCATTGCCACCCCGCGTCCCTATCCCACTGTCACCCCGGGACCCCACCCCGCTGTCATTCCCAACCCTGCCCCACTGTCACCCCAGGACCC